>CM023626.1:9557035-10004535 GCA_013358685.1 Antennarius maculatus | reverse complement strand
GAGTGACTCGAATAGAAGATGATGGTAATTGCATTGGGGATTCGATGCAGCACCTCCAATGGTAGAAGATCAGCATAGGCTCAAGATTTACACAGAGCTGAAAAAGCATTACTTTGCTCTTAATTGTCAAATAATAACATGATTACCCCCTGTTCCAACTTAAACATCAGTCAGGGTAGTATCAGTGACATTTCTTGTTTCATATCACGGGGATTTAATTGCTGTACCAAACATATCAAAAACTCTGTGTGGGTTCTTTCTGGGTTCTCCGGTTTCCTCCCACCTCCAAAAAATATGTAGTTTAGGTGAACTGGTCATAACAAATTATCCATAGGTGTTTGTGAATGTGAATGGTT
Organism: Antennarius maculatus; assembly: GCA_013358685.1. NCBI lineage: Eukaryota > Metazoa > Chordata > Actinopteri > Lophiiformes > Antennariidae > Antennarius > Antennarius maculatus. The sequence goes on along the minus strand of CM023626.1, from coordinate 10,004,179 downwards.
ATCTCTCATGTGGCCCTGTGATGAGCTGGTGTCTCATCTAGGGTGTACCCTGCCTCTCACGCGTAGTCAGCTGAGATAGGCTCCAATAGACCTAAGGGGAATCAGAAGAAGATGTATGAAAAGGATAAGGAGTTTAATTCATCGTCAACCACCGCTCTGCTATAGTTTATGGCAATCCTGTGCTCCACACTACTAGTACTCAATACAAATTTTATCAGGAGTATTTTTTCTCTTAAAGTCTTGGCTTAAATACAGCAAATCTGTGGACTGAACTACTGACTATAAAATCCTAAATCAACACAATTATTATCCATAATGTCAAAAATTTGTGTCATGCTCAGAACTCAAATATGTAGGAACCACAGGCTGACAGATCTGCATTTTGCTGTGCTCTCTAAAACAGTTGTCTTATTTTATTTTTAACTTTGGACGGTTACGGATTTCATTTCTTCTGAAGCTGCTGCTTAAAGGATGAGGTTATGGTTCTAAGACTCTAGGTTTGCTGTGGGTCAACATTCAGGCTAATAGGATGATGTATTATGTCAAATATCTCCGTGTAAAAATCCATGAATGTGTAGGTGTATTAGGGTCTATCCACAGCTGTATGAGTCTGCCGTCTTTAGTATGTATGTCACACTGTGCGCCTGCTGCATTATTAACAAGCAGTGTGTTTGCATACATGACAAGCGTGTAGCACAAGAAGATGAAAGAGATTCAAACATGTCCCTTGTGGTATTTTTCTCTTCCTCATCTCCTTCCTCTCTTCATCCTAACTTTACTAACGAGAAATTCATATGTGAACCTGACTCCTCTGTTTTTGGCAGCCACTGTCAGACCCAGAATTTCTGATAGAGTTATATGCAAATCAAGCCAGAAGGACTTCAGCATTCTGGTTAGGACAAACAAGAGAAGGGGTGGATGGTTGTTAGCGGTAATTAAAAAAAATGTAGTGTTCAGTTATTTCCCTGGCCCGAGGCCAACAGTAGGAGAGTGTGAGATCAGGTGTGTGTATATATGTACTTGGAGTTGAAGTTGATGCATGTACAGCACGCCCCTGAGAGAACTGTGTATCATACAGTATGTGTGCATGACTGAGCAGCGCTAACCCCCAAAGAGAAATGCTTATGTGCATGTATGTTTATTGCATGAGTGAACATTCATGTATGTTGGGATGCACAGTTGGGCATACATATGTAAAGAGTTTGTTTACCTTGACTGTACAAATGAAACTCGAATGCTTGCCGGCTTGAGGCTCATGGTGTGTGGGAAGCACCGGCCGGACGCTAAACACACAGACCTTCCCTCTCAGGAGGCATGCACTTTGCTTTCTTTGTTTAATTAACCTCTGTGAGATGCATCATGGGACTAAATCCCGACTCAATTCTTCATAAGATCCTCTGAACAAAGTGATACTCTATCCTTAAGCTACTGCTTCAGCCGGTAATACTCCACATCTGTTAACTTGAAATGTATTTTAGCTGTAGTGAAGGGTGTTTGTTTGTGTGGTTGTAAAAACAAACTTTTCCCCTCTTAGAATATTGAACTATAGTGTTTAATAATTTACCTCCTTAGTGTTCATACTAGTTAAAATCAAGTGAAGGAATGACAGAATATTCACATCATTATTTTTCTTTGTTTTGCATGAGGTGCCAACATGAATCTCTTTACACTGACGATTGTACTAAACATTTTAGGTATACCATGTGATTTTCGCCACTGTCCCGCCTCTTGAGGAGGGAAGCAGCAAGTCCAGAGGGTGTTTGTTACAATGGAAAACGTCAGGCTGAAAGCATTATAGCCAATTTTATATGGTATTGTCAAGGACATTAAAATATATCATCCATTTATCACAAGTCGCATATCTAATATAAAAATATAGTTTTTCTGCCAGACAAATGTGGAGAATTTAACATCACTAGATAGGTTTTGTCTGTACGACCCATCCTCACAAGATCAGGAGCTCTGCAGCACAACTTTTAAAGAAGCAAATAAAAGGATTTGGAGATCAAACACAAACATGAAATTTTGGAATTATCTTGTGTTTTACTGACTGGGGATAAGGGGAAAGGCATGATGTCGACTTAGGAGACATGGAGCTTCTACAGTTTCATTACTTCGGTGGCACTTATCATCTTTTATCTCATTCTGCTAGTATGGTCGTGATTATTCCAATTCCTTATGTCCAATAAAACAAGTGACTGTGCTTGAAGGATTCTTCCTCCATACCCACTAAAACATATTTTTCTTACTTACAAACATAGTCATGCACATAAAGTAGTTTGATTTGATTTTTTAGGCTTTGAAAAATGATTGTCTGACATTTCTCTGACTACAATGGAGGTGAATGAGCAATTTTTTAAAGTCATTTGTGTAGTTTTATGTGGCTTTTTGAGATGAGAGAGACAGATATGCAGCACAAAGAGGCAGCAGCTGTCAGTCAGGATCCATGAGGTTCTCAGTATTGTTGATTGTTTGTTGGGACTTCGAGGATTACAGCAAAACAACATTATTTATCTCTGGCAAGGCAACACACACTGAACAGAGTACATGCATACAAATACACGCACATGCACACACACACACACACACACACACACACACACACACACACATTGTTATTAATATTATATGAAGAAGATGTTTAATGAAAAATTAAAATAAAAAAAGCTTCATTTTTGATAATTCACTGTCTTTTCGGCGTAGCTTCTGACAGGAAATCTAGAGTCATGCAGGCAATGAGTTAATATCCATTAGCTGTGAGACAGGATGGTCACACCTACCTGTCATTGCCATGAGTGAATATTGAAAAGGAATTTCACAGATGCTTAATCCCAATTTAGATATACAGTATATACATGTATGTATATAATATACTTTACACACTGCTCAAAAAAGACTTTGTTCTTTCCATAGTTGAATGTGCTGACAACAAAATCACGCAAAAATTTAAGTGAAAATCAAATGTATCAACATATGGAGGTCTGGATTTGGAGTCATACTCAAAATTAAAGTGGAAAAACACACTTCAGGCTGATCCAACTTTGATGTAATGTCCTTTAAACAAGTCAAAATGAGGCTCAGTAGTGTGTGTGGCCTCGTGTGCCTGTATGACCTCCCTAAAACACCTGGGCATGCTCCTGATGTGGCAGCGGATGTTCTCCTGAGGGATCTCCTCCCAGACCTGGACTAAAGCATCTGCCAACTCCTGGACAGTCTGTGGTGCAACTTGTCATTGGTGGATGGAGCGAGACATGATGTTCTAGATGTGCTCAATTGGATTCAGGTCTGGAGAACGGGCCGGTCCATAACATCAATGCCTTCGTGTTGCAGGAACTGCTGACACACTTCAGCCACATGAGGTCTAGCATTGTATTGCATTAGGAGGAACCCAGGGCCAACCGCACCAGCATATGGTTTCACAAGGTGTCTGAGGATCTCATCTTGGGACTTTATGGCAGTCAGGCTACCTCTGGTGAGCACGTAGAGGCCTGTGCGGCCCTCCAAAGAAATGCCACCCCACACCGTTACTGACCCACTGCCAAACCAGTCATGCTGGAGAATGTTGCATACAGCAGAACGTTCTCCACGGCGTCTCCAGACTCTTTCATATGTGCTCAGTGTGGACCTGTTTTCATCTGCCAATCTTGATGTTCTCTGGCAAATGCCAAACGTCCTGCACGGTCTTGGGCTGTAAGCATAACTTCCACCTGTGGATGACGGGCCCTCATACAACCCTCATGTAGTCTGTTTCTGATTGTTTGAAGAGACACATTCACATTTGTGGCCTGCTAGAGCTCATTTTGCAGGGCTCTGGCAGTGCTCCTCCTGTTCCTGCCGGGTTGCTGCCCTCCCACGGCCTCCTCCACATCTCCTGCTGTATTGGCCTGTCTCCTGGTAGCGCCTCCAAGCTCTGGACACTCCGCTGATAGACACTGCAAACCTTCTTGCCACAGCTTGCATTGATGTGCCACCTGGATGAGCTGCACTACATGAGCCACTTGTGTGGGTTGTAGACTCTGTCTCATGCTACCACTAGGGTGAAAGCACCACCAGCATTCAAAAGTGACCAAAACCTCAACCAGAAAGCATCAGAACTGAGAAGTGGTCTGTGGTCACCACCTTCAGAACCACACCTTTATTGGGTGTGTCTTGCCAGTTACCTATAATTTCAACCTGTTGTCTATTCAATTTGCACAACAGCATATGAAATTGATTTTCAATCAGTGTTGCTTCCAAAGTGGACAGTTCTATTCCTCAGAAGTGTGGTTGACTTGGAGTTACATTGTGTTGTTTAAGTGTTCCCTTTCTTTTTTTCAGCAGTGTATATAATATATTATATAGTGTTCAAAACTGAGGTGACTACAGCCTTAAGAAATACCAGAAAACACCCAAAAAAATGCTGCAGTGCATCTCAAACTGTTTTTAAAATACCAGCCACAACCTCAGAGCAGGTCACAAAGGTATCAAAGCATCCCCAAACAGCATGAAACAAGATATTTCAATTACATGTAGCCTTACACCACTATATTCCACAGGGCATGCTGCGAAACGTATCTTCTTTTAACAGTGTCCCAGTTACTCTGAATAATCCACAGAACTCATTGTGAACAATTTTCACTGTAACAGCATAATGTTCCTCTGAAAATTGTGACAGAACATTTTGAAGATTTTTGTGGGAAATTGTTCATGAAAATTATGTTAATATGGAAATTCAATAGTGCATGCAAGTCAGAAGAAGTACATTTCAGAGATAAAAATATCAAACCCTGCACAAATAATAGGCATTTTATCAGCATACCCAGATACCATGAATTGGTAACAGCGGCTCTTCACTATCTGTGTCTTCTTATATCTGACACCAACAGCCACATTTAAGGATCAGTTCCAGTTTTCAATCAATCAATCCATGGTGTCAGTTCCACTTGCTCATATTATCAATCACAAGCTTTGTTCCCTCTCACTTGGACCGAGCGTGACTGCACTGACATATCTGCCCTGTGTTTCACTTTACTGCCTTGCAGAAACTCAACCATGGTCTTACAAATAGATTTTCTTGATAGAATGAGACAAAACCAGTGTCAGCTGAAATTGTGCTGCAGCCGTTGATTCGCTTGAGCAACCATCTCTTATCTCCTGCAGGGCCAGTGCAGCACTAACCTCAGAGCAATACTTGTTTGCTTCTTCAAGGCCAGAGGTACAGAAGAACGTGTTTCACTTTAATGGCCCATGCATTTTTAAACAATAGCTCTTGTACTAAGTGCAAGCCTCTCAGAATGTATTTGTTTTTATATATACATATCTAGAGATTCCTCTCTGTCCTACAGTTTAGATGACAGATTTCAGGCCCTTTTGAGGTCGAGCAGGAAAACATCTCCAGTGATACAAAATGCACCATGCATTCTGTATGGGTGTTTGAACATTTAAATATTCATACACTACATGAAGATGTGCTACTCTGTGTTGTGTAATTGAATTTTTTCAGTTGTGTCTCTCTTCTTCCCTCCTGAGTGTTTCTGTTTAAATGTACAGGATCATCAATAAATCACCAGACATCACTGCACTGCATGCTTCTGCTAAAAATCAATTGGAACATTCGTGTTTCCCATTCTAACACCAAAAGGGCCTTTTCTCTTGCTAGCATTTCACTTTTGATACCTTCGATGCCATTTTTTTTAACTCTTGACTAGCTGAGGCACAGTGAACGCAGCCATTATCATTTGTTTGAGGTTAAAAAAAATTGCAAAAACCTATCATGCAGATGTTTAAAATTGTACTAGCAGCTATAATTTACAGATATATACACACATAATGGTGTGAAGAATTATGGTGTGAAGAATTATTTCAAATACAGTACCATGCAATAGAAAGTAGTTTTGTAGTCTAACTCATGTAGCTGCAGTATTTTGCCTTTACGTCTACTTAGGTAGACTTCTTGTTTTAGCCACGTAGGAGAACTTCTACTTCATTACTGGCTGCTGATAACATCTAAGTTGCTGGTCTAATCATAGACAATGCCAGACCCAGCTGAATTGTGAATCCTCATTCGTCACCATTCAAAGTCATTTTACACAGTTTTTTGGACCCACAAGACAATAACCTTTCATTCAGCTTCATATGTACTTTGTGTTTAGTGCTAATGAACAGCTTTTGTTACACAAGCAGTAGCAAACATTATATCTGCTAAAAATTAATATCCTAACATCCTGACATTATGTTATTGGTCTGATTGGCATTCAGCTCAATAACTTTACTGTAACAAGGTACTGCTGCTAGCTGCAGACTCCGACAGGCAGCAGAAATGTCATGCTGCTGAAATAAATTGCTAATGGAATTATGAGCCTTCATTTATTCATTCAAGGTGATTACGATCATCTCATCTTCAGCCATTTATCTGCCTTATAGGCCACAGGTGGGTGGCGGGGTACACCCAGACCTGTTGCCAGAGCATTATGGGACAGGTTTTTGATCTTCTATGTTTGAATTTGTGAAAATTCAAAATATATTTTAAAAAATGTTCATCATTATTCATTATTCCTCATTATTAACTTCTTCTCAAACTGTAGCAGCAACCAGCCTATGACTCTGGGCTTTAACTTTAATAAAAGGTGAAGCACAAGATAGTTGAATCACAAATTTGATTTTGGTGCAAATCATCTATTAATTGGTGTTGTAACCATTGGTGGCTTTGAAAAAAAAAATCCTTTTTATTACCTTGTTCTTACTTTCTCATCCTACCCTTCTTTCAAAGTAACTTTTATTAGTCACAAGGTCTTTGTCCTCACCGTTATATAAATATATTAGCATTCCGCAGCGTACTGCGATAGCAAAATGAATAGTGGACAGCTGCCTTTATGCCTCCGGAGAAAGAATCATGACCTTTCGATCGTTCAGCTGCATCAGGGAATTTTACAAAAAACATAAATGCAAAGTGAGCACATTCAGAATGTCATCTGTGGCACAAATATCTGCAAATGTCCTCAATCAGCACATTGTGGATCTTTAAATATGTATGTGTCAAATAATTTAATAAAACCACAGTGTACTGACTGAGGACATTTATGTATATTCAAAATAACAGCCCCAGCCCACCTAATATTTCTAGTGAGCACGGTAAAACTGTCCATGAGAATGGAATTGACTTCACCTAATGTCTTTCAATGTCTTTCACCACACTTGTCAGTAAAGTTAAAAAAAATGGTTAAAAGCATGTGTGTCATTCTTTGATCCTCTTATCATTGAAAAGAGCTTAAATGATGCTGTGTGAAGCAACGTGTCAGGAGATTTGCTGTTACGGTTATTTCACAGTGGCCTAGAGTCTGACCTCACTGCATATATTCAACAGAGGAAATTGCAAATTTATTCTCATTTTGCCTTCATTGTGTTCAAGAGGGCCTCGTCCCCTTATCAGATGGTCTGGGTTTCTATCCCAGCCTCTAACACAGGAAGGAATTTGGCAAAATTGGTGTGTGAGTAGTTGTATCAATAGTTATCATTCCAGATAAGGAGATGGGGCCTTGCAGCGTAGTTTGTATGTATGAATGGGTGTGAATGGGTAAATGCGGGCTTGTTATATACATTTTATATAGTATGAGGTATGGTGACTACCTATACAGTAATACATTTCAAGCAGTATATGTAGTGTTGTGTTTTTAGATTAATTTCACAACTTTCAATTATTGCTCTTTTGGTAAAAAAAAATTCTATCATATCTATTGATACAGTGAATGAGATTTTTTTCTTCACAGCAAAAATTACATCTTTAGTTTAAGTGAGTGACATCATACTTAAACTTTCATTCCTGCCACTTTTGTGCAGAAGTAGGCTTAGATAAGTACCATTGACCTGCATTAGGAGGTCAGTAGATCAGCAACCAATGTTTTGCAGATGTGTGACATCATAATTGTTTCTGTGACCTTTGCACTCTTTCAATTACTTTTCAGAAGGCAAGTACGTACAGGATAGCAGGATGCAAATCCCAGGGTAGGTGTCACTTGGGGCACAACTTTGGTCCAGGCTGAAATATCTCAATAACTGTTAAAATTCATTTTTTAGGCTACCATAACATTCAGACATGTCATCTCCTCAGGATCAATCCAAATAACTTTGATGAGCCTTGGGTTTTTTGCCTTAGGTTTTTTTTTCATTTTCTTTTTTATTTAGAGCCATCAACTCAAATTTATGGATGTACTAATAGCGTCTGCATTTGTGGGCTAGTTATATTTTTTATCTTGTTCATTATTGGGTGATTTTCAACTTAGACTTTAAACCAGAATGATTGTTTTTGATGATGCTTGTGTTTTAATCAAACTGGGGAAGAGCTTTTTTGTGTGTTTTTCCACTTTTGCACATTTCAACTGCTGTTTTCAATCTGTCTTTAAGACATCTTACTTCATCTCTGGAGACTGTCTGATAAAATAAATGTTTCCTCACACTTTGTTTTCTTATTTCGTAACATATAGTGCACTGTTGTAAATCTGAAATTGCTATACCAGTATAAGCTCACACTCACACTGATCTTTTATCATAGAGGAGAACTGACTTCTGAAAGAAGCTTCTTGTGCGAGCCATAATCTTTATGACGATTAAATGTCTTCATTCAGACATGAGGCTTAATATATAGAGACCAGCTACAAGGCCTTTATGTCAATGCGTATGTCATTCACAATCATTGATGAGAAACTCAACATGAATACTCTGAGGACAAAAGAATAAACTATAGTCCAATCATGCTCTTCATGAAAACATCGCTCAGCCTCTGCCCCTGCTTTTCAGTGTTCGTGGATGGTTGATTTTCAAAGACATTTATCAAAGCAATTTATAGAATTGTATTTTAAAAATCACTACTTTCATTTTTTTTTCTTTGGTCCATAAAAGTGCTAATTTAAGAATCCATATGAATTTAGAAGAGGTCATATACATGTTTAAATGTGTAGTTATGTACACAGCAAAGCAAATTATTTTTGTCCATGTTCGCATTGAAATATTAACTTTTTTATGTATTAACTACCTACCCATAGTGTAGTTACTCTGCTAATTTAATTAGCATGTAATCTAATCAATCAAGTAATCAAATCCAAAATTCCCCCAAATGATGATGATGGAGCACAAGGTTGTTTAAGAAACCACAGAACACCCAATCTGATTAAGTCCCTCCAACATGATTTGTCTCCTGTTAATGAAAATGAATGTAACCTGCCTCCATGCTTCAATAGCATGTCGGGAAAAGGATGCAGGACTAATAAACTGCAGTTAGTCAAATCAGTTTTACTTCAGTCTAAACACAAAAATCCCATAAATTCTGTCCCATTTGCAATCAGCTTAAAAATGTCACCATTCCATGTTTCTTTTGTTGAGCTATGTACAGACGTTTGCACATAAACGATATCTAGCTGTCTTCTTCAAGATTACTGTATGTGACTGCTGAGAATGTTTTTTTTTGTAAATTGTTTTGGGGGTATAAGTTACATTTTAGCTCTATGATAAAACCTTTGACCAACATTTACCTTTAAATAAAATGTCATGTGTCTGACAGCAGAGCTGCGAGAGCACATTGATGTGACAAAGGCCATAATGAGATCTTTCCCTAAAGGTAAAGTGTGGTCAAACATCTGCTGGGGTCCAACAAGACCAGACTAGTGTGTGGCTGAGTCACTGTTTCGTATTTAACATTAACACCTGCGAATAACATGAAGAAGTCAGTCAGCATACAGGATATCACTGGCCTTCTGCTGAGGTTGGCAGGAAGTAATTATTGGTCTGATTTGACCTGAAATGTATGATGGGAACACGGTCCAGTAGTTTTATACTCTTACTTTTTTCCCTGTTGGGGTTGGGTTTACGCTGATTGTTTTTCTTAGTAAGTTAATAACATACAAAAAGTGAGCATATTTATATTGGACTTTTGTGCATATAGCATTGTATGGAGGAATTTAAAATACACTAACCCTCACCCTAATTCTCATTACAGTTTTCCACACCTTTTATTTATTATTGGAGCATCAGTACTTTCTGTGTTTGTCTAGCTTCTGCAATCTCCTCAACAAGAATAGCAGATCGATTAATTTATTTATGTGAAACAGGATCAAACAAGTAATGATAAAACACAAAATCTTTCAGTATATCTAGAGGCTGTAATTGTCACTTTTTTTAGATGATAACCACATCAGTACATTTTATCACTCACTGCCTGCAAGTTAATTAAGCAAATACAAATACAATATTTCTTCTTTACATCAAATGAAGTGAAGCAGCTGCAGAGTCCAAACCATCCCTTCTGTAAAAATTATTGACTTACACACAAAACTAGAACAGCTGAGGAGAAGAAATAAAGCAAATCTAAAATAAATTGAAAATATTTTTGATGGTACTAATTTAAGTAATGATGAATTAAAGATCTGACTTCATCTGTGCAATTGAGCCACAATATTGTCATTAATAATATTATTATTTTTAATCAAATGACAGAAAAGTCACCACATTTTGTTGGCAATAGTTCGAAAGGTCACGATGAATATGGATTTGTCATGGGAATGATATTTTTGGGAGCGATTTCATCTGCCTGTTTCCCTCTGCAGTAAATTTGAGTGTGGTAAGTCTTATCAAGTGCATTGAGGACATGAGACACACTGTGAATTCTAATGAGAGAGGTGGGTATAACATGTCCAGTCAAAACCGCAGCTCATTTCATAATGGTGAAAGCACTCAATGTAGAAATGTCAGTTGAATCATGATTTGTTCAGTCTGGTTGTTCAATGTCCAGAATATCTCTCCACATAGTTTAACATTAAGTGAATATTGTTATTTGTTAATCTATTTCTGTACATATGCTGACTTAAATAAATAATTAGATAATGTATGTCTTCTTTCCTTCCTAGCTTTAGCCATGGTGTATATTTCTATTGCGCATTTCCGTCCTCACAATGGGCTGTAAATGTGCAAATCGATGAGCTGGAAACATCTGCAAATCATTCTGCAAACACGATGATCTCATTCTAGTCCATTAGAAGACAATCTTTCTAACATGCAAAAATTGACTTTCATGCTCTTAAATGATGAAGGTGGTTATGAAAGATAGCTGATTCAATTCATAGAATTGTTAATAATTTGTTCCTCAATATGTGCATTTGGTCACAGTTGCATAATTCAAGTCCTACAACCAATTTTCTGCTTATCCCTAATTACACAAACCTGCCTCTTCAAAACAATTTCCTCACAGCTCAACAGAGCCAGATGGTGATGAACCACTCTCTGGAAAAACATTTTGCATTGTCCTAAAAACATATCAGCTGCCATATTGCTTTGTTACTACCTTATGTGAACATAGTGTGCATGCAGATTGTTTTTCTCAAGGGCATCTCAACACATAATGGAAGCCACTCTCCTTATTTGATAATTCCCATCTTGCACTGCTGCAGTAACGGTAACACAAGACTCTGAAGTGGAAATGATTTTTTCTTAATACTGGTGCAAGCAGATCATTTGACCCACTTTACTACCAAGAAATTAGACAGTGTCTCAAAAGATCACCAAAGCTTTCAAAGGAGAGGTTTTTAATGTTCTTTGGAGTTATATTTAGTTTCCTAATTTAAGTATTAAATGCGATTTGAACTTGACTGTAGGTATAAGGCAGACAGAAGGAAATACATCGTACCTGCAGAAATGCTCTGTGTTTTAGTTTTAATTACTTTTCTCTGAGTGAACCCATAGGGACTGGCTGCCTAGTAATTCAGAGCTAAATGATTCGAACGTCCAATTGATTGGGAAAATGGATCCAGTGTAATGAACTAGAGAAATTGGTCAATGTTGAGTCAGCCACACAACATTGACTGAGGTAAATGCTCAATAGCAAAACATGCATGTTCTTCATTGTCCATTTAAAGGAGTCATACACATTTGCCTAACATCCAAAAACTTGACAGCTAGTCTCCAAAATAACCAGCTAAATAAGCAAATTAACAGTTTTCACTTGAAAAATGCCAAAATGAACTGTTTTTTCTATGTCATTGTTGTACTACCATCTATTAACCATTAAAAAAAAAATTCTGTCTCGCCGAGTAAGTCTGAGAAAATATCTAAAATAAAGAAAAGTAAATCATCCTAGCATGTGTTGGAATAGTAATAAGGAAAAAAAACACTCAGGGCACAGATGAAGCTTCTACATCTTACATTCTGGTTGCCACTGCATGAGTTCCCTGCTGGACAAACTGGCACTGTGGCCAGTGTGTGACATGTGTGCTCATTTGTGTTTGCCAGATTGGAGGCCTTGTTTGCTCAGCTGCTGTTATTTATTTATTTTTTTTAACATAAAAAAAATTGTGAGACAGTGTTTTACTGGTCATTATTCTGCTGCAATGATACTAAATCTGTTCCAACTTTGAGGTTTGGCAGTTGCTTTAGTTGTAACATGTACTGAGAACATGAAATATCAGTCGTCCTAAATCACTTTTTTGATTGTTTTTTTTATTAGTATTTTGTATGGCAGCAGATATGAACTACAACCTACAGTAGCAATTCCAAAATAGGTTGTTGTTTTTTTTGTGTTTGTGGGGGGGGGGGGTTAGCCCAGTTGTCTGAGTTTAGCTTTTCACAGCTAATTTAGCTGTGAAAAGTAAAACTTTGAAAGAAAGAATGTAGGCAAAAAATGATAGAAATAGTTGGTTGTAAATAAAAGCAGTGAAGAGAAGCTTCTTTGCTGCAGAGCTATTGAACAACTCTTTGAAAAGGACTTTTGCAGCTTAGATCCCGCCAGGAAATACACCAACAAGGGAGGCAGTGCACTGGATCAGGTGTTTCCAATCTGAAGACGATATCCACAGCCTAAACAGTGATAACTGTGAGGAATTGTGGCACTACCTCTTGAAACCTTATCAGATGACCGGGTATACATTGCTGAGGTGAACTAGTGCTAGTGGGGATCTTGACAGCAAAGAGAGAACACTAATATTTGATAACTTTGAGGTGATGGGCTAAAGAAAATGTAGTAGACTATCTATGGGTATAGACGCTATTGCTTAGAAACATTTTGTGATTTAGAGGGCATGCGACAGTCTTTATGACTGAGTCCTAACTTTCCTTCATTTGCAGCCAGGCAGTGGAGTCACAGAATTGAATTCCCATTTTAACACGTGAAAAATTTACCTGACATTTATTGACTTTTTTTTAACAGTATACTCTGCTTCTGTGGGTTCTCTGAGTGAAGCACAAATGATGACAACTGGTAACAGTCTTTATTTTACAATCAATTGAAAAACACAAAACTCAAGCTTTTTAGCTGTTAAAAATGTGACTCACATCTACAGTCTTAAGAATTGACTCAACCGCTCCAAGTTCTTGCTTCTGTATCAGCCCCACACAAACACCTGTCATATTTAGATCTGCCTCTCTGAACGTAGTCCATGAACCACCCCTACACTGTCTCTCTGCTGCTACTAAATATTAACCGAACCTCAACACCACACCTTCAGTGCAGTCACCCACTTCTACAATCCCTAGTGGAAGTAATAAGCATGCAGTCAGAAAAATCTGAGTATTAGCACTTATGCAAAAAAAATATTTAGCAACATCCACAATTCTATCCAGGGTTATGTTATTAATTGTTGAGTAATTCCTAGTTTGTGTCCTAGAAAATATGTAAATCTTTTTTGCAAAAATGCAAATTTCCCCCAACATGGAGTCTTCATTTTCAAGACTCTCTTTGAAGATTACTAAATTATCCCATGCGGTATTTTCTGGATGTGTTACTAAGGTAATCCAGAAAGAGAATAATGAGAACTGCAAAGAAATGCAAGGCCGATTCAATGGGTTATTTTCGGCTGGCCGAGGTCGTCGAGCACTTGAGCTACATTTTTCTATGTTTCAAAGAAAGGAAAACCACAGCTTGGTCACTCAATCAAGGACTCGAATTGAAGCAGAGTTGGTGCATGGGAGAGCTGAATGAATGGTTAATATGGACCTTTATATAAATCATAGTTTACAACATTTCAAAGGATCAAATGAAGATGGTAAATGTTTTTCTCTATTGATGTTTGTCACTGAAAAATAATCAAAAACCATTAACAGTAATTCTTGAATCCTTGCACCACAAACCCATATTAATATGGTTCTGGGTGTCGGGCAGAGCAAGTAACGGCAAAATTTAGGTCGCCTTTTTTTGTGGAGCATTCTTTGTTGAGGGTTAAAGTCACAGAGCAGGACTGTCTTCCCCAGGCAGTGCTTTTCACTTATTAAAAGATCAATCAAATATTTATTACACAAGCAAACTCCTCTCGAGAGACATGAACACATAAATTTTCAGTCATGTTGCAGTCTGGATGAGAAAACTAATGATTCTGTTTGCTTCACTAACTCCTCACTCTGGAAAGGATTTTCCATTTTCCATTTAAACAAAGGAAGCAGCAGTAGCCGCTCATTCACTCATTCAAAGCAGCAGTAGCCGCTCCCGAGGTGCATATTTGCTAATGTGCCTTGAGTGATTTTTGTATTCACAGCGGTGTGATTGTAAATCAAAGAGTTTTAAAAGAGCTTGGTGGGAAACCCAATTAAGGCCAAGATGGGGCATGTAATAAGATTCTGTCATTCTGTAATGCAGTGGCGGTGCTGTTAATAAGACTGGCACACATTAAGTTCTCACTGATCAGATTTCAATCAGATTCGTCGTGAGAAGCATAACCCGCCACGAAAAAATATGATACAACACCAAGACTGTGCTTTACCTCAGGGCCTTAAAGTTAAAATGGTCACACTGTTAACCCAACAGGAGAAATAAATGATTATGCTCAAATGAGTGACTCAGCTTTTATAACTGTTAAAATAATAATAATAAATTCGGTATAGTCCCTGTTTAGACAACCTGCAGATATCAAGAAACGTTAGCATTTATTCAGATTTGTGTTTCTGGCAGTCTGTTGATTGTCCATCTCTTTATCTTTAGTATTTTAGAGGGCATCAGGGAGATTATTCATCTGAGTAATTTTATGTTATTTTTATCCGATCAATTGCGGTGCGTACACCTTGACCTTCTGGGGTCTGAGATCACACCATGAAGTTCAGTTTGTGGCTTCCGTACGTACAGGTGCCAGTAAGCATGTGTCTGTTGTTATCTAAAAATACTGATGAGGAATTAGCTGCTGGTTTCAGCATAAACACACTCCACCATGAATTACAAAGATGCATTCAGACATTACCAGCACTGCTTAACATCTGTTGCAATAAACACTAAAATGAGACTGATGTCAATAATAATCTGATCTGATTTTTAAACATAGACTAATTCAAAACATGTATTTGCACAGTTAATGCTAACATTGAACCAAACTTTTCAGAGTTTTAATATACTGAAGGATCGTTCAATGAAATTCTTTATTTAAACAGATTTACCACCTCTTCTCTGAAGAAAATGTATTTAGCTGTAGAGTTTTTGGTTTAATGAGCATAAATCAATTATCTTCTTGTGGATGACTGAACAGGATTAAGGTTTTAAGTGAAGCTGCAGCTAAATATAATGAAACTGTAGTAAATTAATTTTATTTGAGGAAATTAGATTATTCTATCTTGTGTTGTGCATTTTATCTCAAAAATTGCATTTTGTAAGCTATGAAATTGTTGACAATCTCAGAAAGTGAGATTTTTTATTTCTTTAAATATGTCCTTTCTTGAAATTACCCAAAACTACACTCGGATATTTCAGCTGAAAGACCACCACAGAAATAAAGAGCTCTTACATTGATGTATGGTGACTCATAGAAATAAAAAATAAGGAAAGCAATTACAAGTTAGCAGTACAAAACTGAACATTATTTACCAGGCTGCCCAGAGTGAGACCGTGGGGCCAGCACAGCTGACACCAAAAGTAAATGATGCCCACGCCATGTATTTCATGAGAATCAAATGGAAACTTCAAAGAGTCTAGCACACTGCACATTGATGCACATTTGAACATTTTTATATAATCTAATTGTTTTTTTGGGGGGGTTGTTGTGTACTCATGATTTTTCCTTGTGAAAATTGTTTTTCTCTTTGAAGTTTGCTGATGTGAACACAGTGCTTTGTATTTAGAGTCAATTGAGAGCGGGGAATTTCCACTCCACATTTGTTAGTGGTTTGATGGTGTGGCAGAGTTCTGTTACTAGTAGTAATTGTTTTCTAATGTAGAAAATAACAACAATAACCATCATCACCATCATCCTACTCATCAATGGATCATGATTTTAACATGGTCAGCTTTTACAAATACAGCTTCCTCAAGGTGCAGGAGAAATAAACAGATGGTATAGCCTTTGTTCAGACATGAACTCGGTCCACCTCTGTGCAGGCAGCATGTTTTACTCTGTTACATGGAACTAATGACCTTCATTTAGCCAAGGAAGTGCAAATAAAGTGAAAATTATACCAATCCGTTTCCCAAGCACAATTTAATGACAGGGGGATGAGCAAAACGGATTTTCCTTTCCAGATGAATCCATCATGATACAGAATTGTGTCTGTGTCAGGAATAGTCTGTGATATATTCCTCCCCCTTCATTTACCTAAGTTAATTTTATCTTAAGCTGGACAGAGGCAATTTTGCAGTCAACAAGTTACATAATCAGATTTCTGTTTGATGCCATTTTTTTTCAGTATAACTAATTATTAGCTGTGTAATGTCTGGTAAACAACCCTACTCTGGCGCACTCCATTTATAATAGCCACACTCCACAAGAAATAAATTAAGCATTACTAACCAAGCTGTTAAAATGCATGACTTCTGTCATCTTCGGCATGACTAAAGTAAGTAGCTGAAGCTGCGGCCAGATGAGTCAGATTTCAAAAGGTTAGAGGAAGAAGTAAAATATGTTAACTCGCAACCAGGGTTTTCATGCAACCATGGGGTCCGGTCTGCAGTTTCCTTGAGTCCAAACTCTTGACATGAATGGAGTCCCCCTAAAATGCGATATAGCATTTTTAGATTGACCAATAATATTCTCACAGATACATTTCTGATTTCAAATTGTTTATTATTTAGCGGTTGCAATATTATGATCCATATTACTTTTATATTATTTGCAATTACATGTGTACCCTGATGTCAGCATCCAATGTTTGTTCATGATGAATGCAAATCCACAATTTAAAACTGACCTGTTATTACACTGGATCACCCATGTATAAAACAGGCTAATGCAAACATTAAAGATAAAAATACAAAAAAAAAAAAAAAAAAAATTAAATTAATTTAGCAAACAAACATCATATGTTATTTAAAATAAATAAATACATAATACCAACGGTAAGTAAAAATGGTCTGTCAACCTAACCTTTGATGTTTTTTCCCCAATACGAATTGATTGACCTTTTGCTAAGCCTGCCCCCGACACTTAGTGCTGCTAACAAGCTTATAATGTAGCATAGCACGTATGAACATTAATAAAAGCAAACTTACCACCAGATGGGTGATTTCATACAGAGGTAGACTAAGCTGATGGCGATGGATTTCGCTATATTTTAGCTGGGTGATAAAGCTAATTAATTCATCATTCTTCCCAGTTGCAGAATGCATGGACATTAAGAAACAGCTTTTTTTTTTTCATTGCATTATAAAATTACATAGTCACAGCGCCTGAAGAGTTGTTGGAAAAAATGTGAGATCGCAATGTTAATTCGTCCTCGTAACCCTGTTTGTTTGATGAGCCATCGTGAATGTTAACACTTGTAGCTTTGGAGGGAAACAGACTTTCAGGATCAAAGAAGAAGGCCTACTATGGGTAGTGCTATTGTTAGTTAGACATGCTAATATTTAAAGCTTACTTTATAAAATACTTAAAAAGTTTAATCCATTCCCTTTACTTTTGCTCCTGTGAATTTAGGTTGAGAACCATTAAAAGAGAGATGTCACCATCCAAAGTCTTTAAATGCCAGGTATCATTCTTACATACAAAACTTGCCAGAGCAGAACTCTACCAACAGACCTACAAGGAAAAAATACAAGGGCAGATGTGTTAAAAGTCAGTGGGTGGCACAGATGGTGATCTATCAAAAATGATTCACAGTATGAGCGGATGGATGGCTTATTGATGTTGTCCTTCTGTTTGTAGTAATGGACAACCTTGGAGATAGCCCATAAGGAAATGTAAAATACTGGACAAAATTTGTGGAAAAAAATAAAAAATTGTATCACAGTTGTCTTTATTTACAGTGAATGCTAGCCTGATTCAATTGTTAAAATATTTTAGTCTTAAAGTCTACAGTAGTCAACGGTCAGCATTCATTCTGCGCAACTTAGGAGGCAGGTTGTCCTCTGGCCGACTCCCCAACAAAGGGATGTGGACTGTTGGGGTTGGAGCAGGTATGGTACTAATGGATGCCGGCAGACTGTATTTCTCCATCTCAACCTCCTCTGCATCTCCTTCCAAGGACAACAGCTGGATTTGCTCCTCCGGCTGTCCTTGCCTGGTTACCGGGATTGAACCAGACCTCAGCCTCTGAATACTAAGTGGGAGGTCTCCTGTGCTGGAGGCCTTCCCCCCAGGCAATACTGGTACTGTCTTCAGCCCCCTCCACAGGAGCTCATCCTTGGTGGAACTCATGCGCTGAAGTTTACTAGGCAGCCTAGAGGCTTGGTCTTCCATGTGGTCTGCACTGTCGGCTGAGAGGAGCCTTTCCCTGCGGCCTCCACGGCCACCTTCTCCCAGCAGAGGAGAGGACTGGGTGGGTGCTATAGGCAGACCGTTGGGCGACGTCAACAATGACTCCTCTTGTTCTTTCATGCTGTGTGGAGGTGTAGGGACCTCAAAAGTGTTGTGGAATTGAGAGTAGTCAACTCTGAAGAAGCCCTCCTCCAGTGACATGACAGGGAGGAATCGATGGCCCCACAAAACTTCATCTTCAGTATAAGATGTCCTCGCCTGGCACGTCATTCCTGCGGAGTTAAGAGACAGTCTTGATAAATATCTTAAATGCAGACAAAAAAAAAGACAAAATCAGTAGTTGACTTCATAGTCTACAATATTAAAGAAAAGACTGTATGAGTTCTTAAATATAAACAACAGTCAGCCACATGGGGAAAAGAATGAGTGTAGAATTGCTTCAGGGAAAATAGAGAAAAAGAGAAATGGGGGAACAGCACAAATTCAGAGGAGCTGAATAATTACAGACCATGAACTCATACACTAAAATTATATTTTTTCTGTTTAGGAACAGTTATTTAGGAAAAGGAAGGTTATTTTAAGTGTATTATTTAAATCACAATACATAAATATGCTCTAACCGGTGGTCTCAACGATGCCTTCCAGGATGACAACAATCTCAAACTGCTCATTCATGAGTGAGCGCTGTGACAGATCGAAAAACGGGCTCTTGGTGTTGATCTCATGGCAGATGGTCAGAGGTGACACCAAGAAGAGCTGGTCCGCCCCTGTCCCAAAACCCACATCCAGCTCACACTGATCCAGGGGCAGGAACTCACCCTCCGGGGTCTGCCGGGACTGGAAACACAAACGGTTCCAACTTATTACATTTGCATTTATTCAGTGGTAATGACACTTCTTCCTCAATGGTAATGACACTCCAAAAAGTTATGATAATTTGAATCCTCAAAGAAATGAAACACCTGGTGTAATTGTGGCATTTAATCAGAAATGATTCTTTATGCCAATGAATTTGTTGCATTGAAATATTTAAGTTAAAATAATGTCTTTTTAAATTAATGTTTATAAATTAAACTCTTTGATTAGAATAGTTTGATCAATGCATCTTTACTTTTGTGGTAGGTAGCAACAAAGATTAAAGTGGGCTCAAACAGAATGGAATTGTGTTAAGGTATCTGTGGAAGTGTTGCAATAAATTCATTACTGAATAATTACTATATAACAAAATAATATGCCAACACATGCCCATAAATGCACTACAGTTAAATGAATAGATTGACATTTACTGGAAATACACTTCATGACTTCCTGAGTTAGAGTTACGTGACAGGATTGGCACCATTTTCTTAGCTTTTAAATCTCCTGCCCCAGCTTTGATTTTTTTTTCCTATGATCTAACATTGTACCAAATGGATTAGGCAGATAAGAGTGGGCATCAAAGTGACTGATTTGTTTCTGGAGTGCCAAAACAAGCAATTACATGCAACCAAGTTGTTAAGGATAGCTTCAATCATCCTCAATTCAGTAGCATACTGTATAACCTGTTGCTTTAATGTTTATTTACCCATTTTAAACATCCTGCTTAAGGTAGGGCTATTGCACCTTCCTTGCAGCTCACCATATGGGGCCAGGGAGAGGTCACTTTATGAGCATATAAACCCTCTGCTACTGTCAAACGTATTTCTGTTACTCTTGTTTTTCTGTCAACAGTGAATGATTTACAAGGAAAATTTGTTGTTTCTCAGGAATGTTAACAAAAAAAAAATCAACAAAATCCTATATAATTGTCAACATGAGTGAATAAAAGTGACTTATATTCTGCTTTGGTATGATTCAAATAGTTCTTTCTGTCATCTTGTGTTAGATTATATGCAAACTAATATCCCTCGCCCTCAACTGAGGAACCAATTGGTCCACAGATGGCAAGCAGCCTGTCATTTGTATTCACTGTGATGCTGAAGACAGACGGGTGTGACGTTTCACAGGAAGACATTTGGGCTCACAGATCCCTGTCTGGTCTTGGTGAGAGAGTGTCGCCCATCATGCTGTACAGTAATGGGCTTTCCCAAAACATGCACAGGAGTCTATGTAGGAAATCATGCTAATCAAATTGATAAACTGCTTGATGGATTACCATCAGTTGTTATGTTTGTTATGAATGTGTCAGTGCTATTTTTTTCAATGCTGTTCATTGCTCCACTGACAAACCTCTGCCAAGGAAGGAGCAATCATGGTGACACTTAATGGTTTTAACAAGATGGGAGCATTGTGTGTTCATACGCAGCGACTAAATTGCCAGTGTCAAGGGGAAATTAATGGGTGTTGGTCGAGGACCTGATATACATGGAGTGCTTCATTTACTTATCCACCTGAGATCCAGGGTGAGTGAAAGCTGGCCCCATTCCCCGAGACACACTTCCATCTTAGTGACATTGTGTGCTTGTGTGTGTGTGTGTGTGTGTGTGTGTGTGTATGTATGTGTGTATTTGTGTGTGTGTATATGTCTTAAATGCAAGTGTGGTTTTGTATGAGGACATATGCCCAGCTGAGCTGGATCCCAGGAGATTTTGGCACAGACATCAAACATAATGCTCACACAGACGTCACATTTGAGCTACCATTCCAAATCTCCAGACAGACTCACTAAAAGCAATGCAATTGTCATTTTTTCTGTCTCCTTTTCTCTCCTTATCCATCTCTCTCAGCTTTTCCTCCAGACTTAGACAACAGCAGACATTTGGGAACCGTACTGACATGTCATCCTGTCTTCTAAACAGTTGCATCCTTGCTTGTCTTCTACTGCTGGTTCTTATCACTCATCTCCTACTGTGGACCAGGCTAATAAGACAAGCCTCTGCTGACATTGATAAGTACAACCCAGACGTCAGTCAGCCTCTCTGTCTTTTTGCTTTTCCTTCTTTATAGTTGTTTGCTATTTATTATGCTCTTGTTTGAGTACTTTTTTCTCCAGTTAGGATGTGTCCTTCATCTGGAGAACCAAATGCAAGCTAGTTTAATTATTTTAAATATCAATTTAAAGTTTGCCAGTGCTGTTGAGGTCAACGCAGCCTTACTTTATATTGATTTATTAATGAATGTTTTAATATTCATGGTAGTTCAAGGACAAATGTTTTGTCTTGAAGTGTCTAACTGCAGTAAAAATAGCATCAATGACGAAATATAACTGACACTTAAAATATCAGCTTGTTTCTGTTGTTTTGAGCATGGCAACATCTGCAGCAATTTTCTCACTGATTTGTGGGATAGTAGTCTAGAACTGTGAAGAAGCAAAGTAATCCACCTCACAGTATTGCAAAGTGAGTGTGTGCTTAGCATAGAATTCTGAGTTGTGTGTCATCAGTAATGTGTCATACTGAGAAAATCTCTGACATGAATTAGCCAGAGGCTCATGGAAATTATAGTATTAAGAACTGTCCACCATGCACAACTGCTGACAAAACATTTATTATAGAAAAAAAAACATAAATAATTTAAGCTCTTGTCCATGAACCCTTGTCTTTGGTACATCACCAGGTGCATTCCTGTGTTTTCATATTCCAAAAAAGTGTAGCTATTGTTCAAAGAAAATTGTGCCACGGGGATATAAAAGAATTCAGCATGTCAGGGTCAGGCAGGTTATTATGACAAGCAGTTATTTTCACATCATCACACACAAATGGGTGCAGCAAGTAGGATTTCAAATGGCATTGCTATCCTGAGCCAACTGTGGTAAGACAAGTCCTTCAGCCTCTTAAGCAGTGGTGATTGTGCTGCACCATGGTTCTACAGTGAATCATGCGCAAGTGATCAAACATGATTATCCAAAGTATCAGGTCTGCTCTTGCAAATACCTTTACATTCACCTGGGTGAGGAGTAGGGGGCCCATATCTGAGATTTGTCCTTCTCATTTACATTAGAGATTCGACTTTTTACACAGATTCATGGTAATTGAGGTGGATCCGAGGATCATTTTTATTCCACCTTTACCTGACTGCATTAAAGATCTCAGTAATGTAAGAAATGTCAGCAGGGTGTAGCAATCTCATGAAATTGTAAAATGATAAAATAAGCTTGTTCGTACTGCCTGCCATAATCCCTCCATTTTTACATGAGCAGTCAGTCCTCGTAGGATCGCATATTCTCATATTCTCCACGCCAAATTTGAGTACCTACCCTGTGGCAAATGACATGGAGCAGGACTTCCTCAATTTCAAGTCAACTCAGTCAAGAAATCATTTGTGCACGCATCAATTGCATTTCCAAATACTGTTTCTTATCATGGCAAAGGTTATGCAATATGCACCATGATGTTTACATCACTATCACTGTAATATATGCTACAATTGTAACATGCAATACACGTAATTTATGGTTGTGACTTTGGTTGTTTGCTTTTGTTGTGGAGATATTTACATATTAATGTGAATATTTGATGAAAATTTGACGCTAATGTTTGTGAAGAATGTAGACATGCATCTGATAGTGAGTTGTTGTTTTTTATAATTGACAATAGTAGTACTCTGAGATTTTTGTTTCCTGGAGTGGATGTGTAGAATAGATCAAATTAAGAACAATAACAAGTGTTCCAATTAATACAGCTCCAAGATATGTCCAATTTGCTGTTTTGCTGAACATGCGAAAGCTATGGATGACAACCCGTAAAATAAATAAGGCAATATAAGGCAAGAATAAGGCAATTTGCAGTGTATCCAGGTCCCATAAGAATTTACAGCCTATGTCAATCCCTGACAATTGACTGCAGTTTCCATGTGATGGTGCATTTACGAAACTACATCAGCAGGATTTACTGCCTCCCCGCTCTGCTTTGGTCACTCCCACATCATTCCGACCTTGAGCCATGTGTTACCTGAACACAAGCTACTACAGTGTAGTGCTATACAAAGTAGCTCTGCTCTAGTTTTACTCTACCCCACTGTTGAGTCTCACCACATTGGCTCACATTTTATGAGCAATAGCTAAACACTATGTCTGTTGCAGTGAATTAAAAGACACATTAAAATATGGTAAGTAATCACTAAGAGTCCCGCAGGGTATCCTTGGAAAAACATTTAATCTATGATGCAAATATTAGAGGTTTTGACTGATAATAATGTAAATAACAAATCATACTTGTAGATATTAGTCATCTGTGAAAAGCATAAGAAAATGCTCTATATAAACTCAAAGCGAAATTTGATTTGAACACATTTGAACTCTGATTGATGGCATAAATGTGATGCTTTTAAGCAGACAATTACGACGGCCCAATATTTCTGATCTCCCACCACCACATGAATGCTTGCTGCATAATAAACTACAATCATTTAAAAAGATCATTATTTTCAGGCATAAATCAAATCATGAACATCAGACTACTGAGTTAATTTCAAACAGAAAGCTGTTTCCCAAACAGCAACAAAACAGATAAATGGAACACTTACAGCAATAATGGCTCCTTGTTTGCAGTAATTATACTTAGGCTGGTTTATTTATTTTAAATGATCATAGCATGGAACCAAGGGTAGTCAGAATTGCAATTCTCCACAAAAAATCTGCTTTCAACAATACAGCAACAGTTGTAGTCTGATCTTCTTGTTATGAATCAGAGTCCATTAAAGCACTGGTGTTACACTCCTCCAGTGGGCCTTAATGTATCAAATAAAGACCATAATCTAATTTTATCTCATCAAGTTTTCATGTAGAGCCATAAAAAGAGGTGATTTTTCCAATGTTCATAAAATTGGCCCACTCACACATTATGCAGACCAATCTCACCAAGGTCAAACATGACATTCTGCCCCATGGCTGAATATCCTAGGGCTTTAATTCTAGCTTGAAAAAAAAAAAAAAGCACATTGAAAACATCATAGATATAGTATAGATGGCTCAATGGCAGTGGGTCGATTAATTGCAAGTAGCACACCACTTTTTATCTGCCTTTCAAGGGTATTAATTATAGAGTAAATGCAGTAACATTAAATACAGCTCATTCCACAGAGAAAATGAAGCATTAGCGATAATAACTTATTTAGTCAGAGCCTTTAATGTGTGTATTTTTAACTTGCTCTTACTCGAAGGAAAATATGACCAAGATTTGACAGAAAACATCTAAAATTATAATGTATGTCTTTGTGCAACGCAAAGCATTAAGTACTACAGTAATAGTTCTGCCACACTAATAATAATGGATTGGCTTATTTTTTACACTTTTTTAAACTTTTCACTTAAAGTTTATCACAATACAGTCATACCAATGGTGGTAGACTACATCTGTAATCAAAGCTGCCCTGGGGCAGATTGACCAAATCGTCTGCCAATTTGCACCAAACAAATCGGTTTCACACATAAATGTATAAATGTATGAAAAGTGGATGAACTGTATGTTTTTAAACACAACAGCGCATGACTGGGATGGGCTGATAATAACATACTGGGAGCTACTGGTGACTCTCCCTCAAGCTTCAGAACGTAAACTGTCACTCAAGATTATCACGCTACTTCACAGAGATGACAAAAGCACAGATAACTATTTCTGTCACAGCTGTCACAACACCGCACCATTCTCCTTTCGATATCTGCTAATATTTAGACGGGTGAGCAGTAGATTTCATTTATAAAACATGCCTGGTGGGAATGGGGAAAAATGGGACTGTAATAAAA
The DNA here is from genome assembly GCA_013358685.1 of Antennarius maculatus. Classification (NCBI taxonomy): domain Eukaryota; kingdom Metazoa; phylum Chordata; class Actinopteri; order Lophiiformes; family Antennariidae; genus Antennarius; species Antennarius maculatus. The sequence continues at coordinate 9,978,898 of CM023626.1, read as the reverse complement.
CATGCAACTGTCATATATATATATATAAATATATATTAAAAAAAACAACTGAGGAAAATGTGATGAAAAGTTTTTTTTTTGCTTAGTTTGTTTTTTCGCAAAAGACTTAGACATGAAAAAACAAGCAGGTGTTCTGCTGCTGGTCATGAAGTCTTGAAGATGCTGGGTTTCCTTGGAGAAAACGAAGCTGGTGTGATTTAGAAACTCTGGTGACTGATACAATATTGTAGTCTTTCAGCTGGAAGTAGTACCACACTGAATGTTTTTCACTCCTCATTTTTCATAGTCTCTACTCCTTTCATCCACAGGATTTTTGACCTAACTCATCACACACTTCGTACAAACCTGTATCTTTGTGTCTCACATAAGAGGCTTTCCTATTTAGTCATCATAGGCATTGGTTCAATTGATCTTTTAGTCACTGTGGTACAGTAGTTTATACAGCCCTTCTGTCCCCTGGCCAGACATGCATCTTATCTGCAGCTACTTAAAGCAGAAGTTCAACTTATGATATGCAGCCCATTGACAAGGACAAATATAGGTATGAAGTTGCAGCAGAGTCAAACTAAACGGTCACTCATTAAAATGCATCAAGTGATGGAGCCTCGAGGTTGAGCCTTTGCAAAATCTTCAGGGGATGCAGTCAATTCTGGAGATGAATGGAAATTCAATACACGCCTTGAAAGGGGCAAGAAAAATCTCAAAACAAATTAAATGTCTGTCAGTTACTCTCATTCTTTCATGATGTTAGATGAGACAATAGGCGGATGCCACTGCGCTAAAGTGTCCCTACTTGTACGGTGATGTTTGGATACACTGCGCACCCTTCTTGAGAACCTGTCACCTACCTTGATGAGTTTGCACCTGATCTGCGCAGACACCATATGGCTATTCCGCAGGTTCCCCACTCGAAACATGAGGCACAACTTCCCGTCCCGCTGCGAAATGACAGCGTCCTGGCTGAACATCAGCGTCTCTGCGCGCTTCTTCGGCTGCGACATCTTGATGAACATGCAGCCGATCAAAAAGGCGTCCACGATGGACCCCAGCAGCGACTGGAAGAGGAAGAGGATAATACCCTCCGGACACTTCTCGGTGATGTAGCGATGGCCGTACCCGATGGTCGCCTCCGTTTCGATAAAAAACAGGAACGCGGAGGGAAAGTTGTACACGTTGGCGACGCACGGGGTGTAGGATGAGTCTCGGCCGCCGTTCGTCAGGTCGCCGCGGATGTAAGCGATCACCCACCACATAGAAGCCATGACCAGCCACGCAACTGTGTAAGTGAGGATGAAGATGAGTAGGTTCCAGCGCCACTTAAGATCCACCAGTGTGGTAAAGAGATCGGAGATGTATCGGCTTGTCTCCCCGCCAAGGTTACCGTGCTGGACGTTGCAGCGGCCGTTCTTCTCCACGAACCGCTGCCGCTTTCTTTTCACCGGTGCGGAAAAAGTAATGCCCCGATTGGTGTTGACCACCTGGTAGTCCTCCCCAAATTTTCTCCGTATGGCCGACATTGTGTCAATTACTTACTTGCGACAAGCGATCAATACTTGTGGAGAATCAGGCTCTTTCTTCAAGTTTGGTACCTCTTGTTCCAAATCCGTGGAATAACATTCAGCACGCGACTCGCTTTCCTGCGAGATGGAGATGCGCCTCCTGTAAATTAATCTTAAACGAGCAGAGATTCTGCGCAATACATGATTCAAGTCTTTTACGCAAAGGAGTCCACTGGAAGCGCTAACTTTTTCTTTCGCTGTCATTCATGAAGGGACAAATCACAAGACATTCCCGATTAGATTGGAAACAAAAGCTGTTTTGAAATAGCTGGAAGGCCGTGTCCTTGATAGATCCACTGCAGTGATGATGTTCAGGGAAAGTTGTAAATGTGAATAACAGGCTACAGTGCGCACTTCTGCCTGAGGGAACACTTCGATAGGAGGGACTTTAGATTATTACAGTGTAGATGAGCTGCAGCAAGGGTGACAAATTCTCCCTTCGACAGGGGTGAGAAAGCTGTTCTTGGTATTACACAGGATTTTTTTCCCCTTCAGGTACAAACAGTGCAATAAACTGCGGGTAGCCTTTGACTGTAATTTTTTTTTTACCTCCTCCGGATCTGATTTGTTCGCTTTTTTTCTCGTTTGTTTATCTGAATCTTCTGGGGAACAATGTTCTATAAAACTGATCATTATATAGAAACAGATTTGAGAGGGTGGATGGTTGTTTGGTTCCCTCTAGTGTTACTATAGTGGAAGTAAAACTGTGATAAAGACAAAGACTGCAGATACAATCTAAATCGCATTAGAGTATAATACTCAATTTGAGTAGTCAATTTGAGTAGTCACACAGATGCTGAGAATAAGATCTAATTGATTAGTTAAGTTATTTATTTAGTTAAGATCCTTCTGTGTTCCTGTATTTAGAATAGAGCATCACATTCAGTGTTGTTTTTTTCATGTTGACCATTTGTTTGCTTCTGATGATACCTGTGAGAAATAGGTTAAATTATTCCCAGAGGAATAAAAAGTTGGAAAATACAGAAAGTTTTACAAAATAGTGATTTGCTCTGTAGCTGCTTTATTGGACATAAACATCTCTCATTTGAAAACATTTCACTTTTCTTGCCACAAAATAGACAAAAGAGATTGATAAAAACAAAAAGGGGGAAATGTTTTTTGACACAGTGAGATGGTGTGTAAATAACACAATGAAAAGTGACTAAATATCATTATGTTCAACTTTTCTTTATTTGAACATAATGATATTGATTTTATATAAAGAAATGGTCCCAAAACAGACAACTGAATAGTTGCAACAGAATTTCTGTTCAGCTCATCCTCAGCTGCTAACCTGTGCACAGTAAAGGACAGCACTGGAGAAATAAGATCAGAATCCTGCATTTGCAAGCTACAAATCTTTCCTCATTGGAAAGAGATGTACTTCAGTAAATCTATGCCATGGAGAGATTTACTCTGGTCGACTAAGGGCGCTAAAAATGTGTTATAAGGTAAATTACAAAAGACAATGAAATTACAGTATAAATGAGAATGTAGCCTGTAACAGGAAAATATACAATACATGGGACACAAAAAAGCTAGCTGAGTTCATTTCAAAGTGTTCAAATATTTATAAGCAAACATGAATGAATGAAAGATTAGTTAGTGAGTGAGTGAGTGAGTGAGTGAGTGAGTGAGTGAGTGAGTGAGTGAGTGAGTGAGTGAGTGAGTGAGTTAGTTAGTTAGTTAGTTAGTTAGTTAGTTAGTTAGTTAGTTAATGAAAACAGTACTGTATTTTTAAAAAATTCCACTATTTAAGAGTGAATAATGGCAACATTTTAGCCCTACCTTACAGAAACTCCAAGTGGGGCTACAGACATCAACCAGTAAGGAGCCTCATAATAAATTATGAGACACAAGATAAAAAATATACAAAGTGAGAATTTCATCATAAAGGTAATGACAAAGAGTTATGAAAAAGAAAATCTTAAATTTCCTGACCTTGAATTACATAAAGTATCGATACGTCATGCAAACAAATTTCTAATTTAAAAGTAATTTAACGAATGAATTTATCAACACAACTGTAAGTGAACTACAGGGCTACAAAATACTACTGCTGGTAACGATTTCTTTAAGTGTAATTGTTATTTTGTTTGTAAATTGAGCAACATTTTTCACGAATTATAGGAAGCCTATGATGGCGCAGTCACTAATGTCTGCAACAAGGAAGTCATTTCTTACGTAAAGTAAACATGTCACAGTGATGTTGAGCTGCTTTTATTGAACAAATTTGGTCTTTAGTGCTTTGTCTCCTCAGAGGCAATATTTTAACTCACATGAACTCATATAAAGAATTCAGGTGAAAACCAAAAAGAACAAGTTAATAGCAAAAACGACATCTATTCAGTTAATTATAGTATCTACATAATATAGTTGTTCTTGACTAGTGTTGTAATTTTAGCTAATAAAGTTACTGATACAGGTTTCAAGGAAAATCATTAGTACAGTGAAAGTATCCATTTTAACAGGCCACAAATACAGTACCACTGATCTGCATTTCAAATTAAAAGTGTGTGTGCGTGTGTGTGTGTGTGTGTGTGTGTGTGTGTGTGTGTGTGTGTGTGTGTGTGTGTGTGTGTGTGTGCTACATTTTTAATAAAGTTAGTAAAGGACTTTTTAGGTCCCCTTTAGGCTTGGGTATCCAGCTGAAATAATTTAAGAACACTGGTCAAATGAAGTTCTGAAGTTCTTCACGCAGCTGTCAGATGTGACCAATACACATCAGGTACTTTCCCTGGAAGTTTCCCCACTGTGGGACGAATAAAGATCTATCAAATCTCTCTTATCTCATCCAAGTTATCATTACACCAAAGATGCCAATATACATCGATTTCTAATGTCATTCTAACTATCAATCTTCTCATTAGAATTACTTGTGGTGTACTTCTTACTATTGAATATATTTATTATTGTAATGTATTTCAAATATGTTTTGTAAAGTCTTATTGCACATCCATGTCTTGGGTCTAAAAAACATAACCACTTAACCATTATAATAGACTTTTTAAATTGTGAAGAAAGGATCACTGGTATCAAAACGGCAACAAATACCACAAGTTAATATACCTGAGGCAGCTGTCGGATTGGAGCAGTTCGTGCATAAAGAGACAAAATATATGGAAATTAAATATGTACAGTATTTTATGTACATTAATATGTAATGATAGCATGACAATTTAGGCAGTGATTGTATTATATATGTATTAATAAAACTTATAAAACACAGGCGCCGCCTAAATTATCATGCTATCATTATTACTCCAATTCCAGTAAACTCATGATGTGCAAAAAAAAAGAAGGAAAAATGACATTTATAAAAAATAAACTGTACAAAAAAACGAATCATCCTAATATTAAAATGATATTGTACGTCAGTAACAACGCGATAATCAAACCTATCTGTCCTTGTTTGAATCAAGGACAAAAGAGATGCATGACGTCATGCGTCTTTTCCTTACAGTATCTGTTGGTGTCCATGCGTCCGGTTTGTTTACAGTACCGCAGGACGGGATGGCCTCTACGTCCAATGAGGACCCCTGAAATCTCACGAGAGCGGCCTAATCGACTCCGCAGCTTTCGCCTGTCTCCTCTCACGACCCGTCCGCTGCACCCAGAATTCCCCGCGCCAAGACAAGATGGAAGAAAGCAGCGACCGACGGAGAACAATGTTTTGGCAATAAAACCCTTAAGCGGTGAATACATAAAGATTATAGACACATTTGAAACCAACTGTGGCCATGTGTTGGTGAGTGTGTGACTAATTATGACTTTAATTGGAGCTAGAGGTTTGTTTCTGTCGAGATTCAGGCGTCGGGACTGTCTGGCTCGACTCAAACGGGAGATGCACCGAGACCCAGCATCATTGTTTCTGTTGCATGGGCCGTAATGCGGGTTTTCAGACGGGGCAGCTAGCGGCTAACTAGCTAGCTCATGGCACCTTTATTGTTACAAGCACAGCTGCCTTAAAACGTATGGCTGTATAGAGATCAGTCATTCGATATGAAGTCCTCTTGTTCTGTATTCGCCAAGGAACGATTTACTAGCTAAATAAACCGATAATCACGAACTGGTCGCAAATGCAGCTAAAGTTAGCTAACAATAATTAGAGCGCCAGCGTTGCTCGCAGCCAGACAGATTTGATTTCACGAGCGTCATCAAAGGTCGGGAATTGGTGAATGAGTCATTTGTGCTGCTCGCTCAAATTTGACGAAATCTTGCAGTTTGATTTAACAATGTCGGATGGTATTATTTGTCGTGTATCACGATCCATTTATGGTTTATTTGTGATATTTGATTTGATAACGTGCCCCCTCCCATATAAATGCCGTTCGGTGGTCAATATATGCGTCAATAGCGTCTAATCGTGGATTCCCTTTGAGCATTTGCGAGCATATGTTAGATAACTGTCTTAAATGTTGGATTAAATACGTGTTATTTTGGATTTCCATGACTTCGAGGGTTGCTGCGACTTTATTTTAAAGACTAGTGAGGGTTTCTATCAGGTCTTGGTCGAGTGTTTTGACGAATAGATGCATTGTCTCATTGTGCCTAACCGGTTTGCTAACTATGCTAACGGACTGGCTAACTATTATGCATCACAAAAGCTCTTCGGCTTTCTCTGGAGTTCAGTGTTGCATAGCCAAATGGTCGGCAGGGCTAGACCAAACAATAAATTCTCACTTCATTCACTTTCCTATGTTCGTGGCGATGCGTGCAGTTGCCCGATTTTGCCTGACAAAAGTGACTGAAATGTCTAATTTTACCCAAATATTATTTGATTTTGAGAAGGATAGTGGGCTACTCCAATTTTCCGATATTCTAGCCGATTCAGCGAATCCGTATTTGCGTTTATGTTTCGTTATGAGACACAAGTTGTGTTATACAAACGTAAGGAAACAATATGGATGTTAGTATAACAGCTATATAGCGACGGATTTTATTTTGGCTTCATTCCAAGTCACATGCGGTACCAAATTTCAGTGGTAAGACAATACTCGGTCAAGATAAGGTGGGTTTTTTTTTTGTATTTCTATTTATATACTAAATATTTAAACTATAAGAATAATATAAATAAATAAACCCCCACTTGCCACAGATTTTACCTGTTCATTATATCTGTGTCTGTGGAGCTTTAAACTTGATTTTTTTAAAAAATGTTAGACCCTTGGCACACATTGACTGAATTGTTTTATCATCCACAAGTTTTATTTTAATAAAATGTAGCATAGATCATTGCATATATTAAAGAAATGCATCCTTGTGCATGGATCCTGGTTTGTACCAATAAAATATAAAGATACAGATACCAGTACATTTAAAATTGGGTTGGATAAAATCAGATCCATGATTTGTTGGCTCTAAGCATTGTTTTGGTCATTATTGAAACAGATTAATCCAGATTTTTTTGTACAGTCTTGGCTGCAAAAAGAGGCAAACGTAGCTTGTATTTGTTTGAGAAATAGGCTTTAATTTTAACACGACCTTAAAGCCTTTCCCAGTGTACTACACCGAGGATGCTTCATTTATCTTTGACTGCTTCTGCTTTTGCCCTCATCTTCTCAATGAATAGCAAGTTCAAGTCATCATCAACAGAATACTGTTCTAATGATGGCTATGTTGCTTTAGTCAATGTCTGAATCTGAACTTGTTCAGGTGCAACCTATCTTATACTAAATTTCAGAACTTCTTTGCAGTGATGGACTTCTAGCATCACAGCAGTTTGTCAAAACACCAGATGCTACAAAAAAACAACACACGTCAAATCATAATTCCGCTTCCTCCATTTTTCGCAGTGCTGGACAGGCCTTCTGGGTTGAATTTTCCACCTGATCTACAAAGACAGCATTGTGGAGCAGCTAAATAAGTGACCAGTCACTCCAGCCATTGACATCTTTTTCAAGTGTATATGACATACTGATTGTGAAAGAATGTAAGTTGTGACATGCGATTTTAGAAAGATGTGCTGAAAGTGATGCTGCTGAAGAATTGAAATGTCCAGTTTTGTCCTGATTGTAATGTGGATTACAATGAGTGTTTTTTCTTATTATTTCTTCTTCACAAGTCAAAACATTAACAGTATTGGATGTACAATAGTTAGACCGAGTGAGATATTTTTGATACAAAATTGGTTTGTCTCCTTATTTATCTGCATGTGTTTTTTGTCTTTCAGGATATTCTCCTTCATCAGTCTTTAGATCGGCTGGCTCCTCCCTCCCTACACAAGGCAAAACAACCAACATGAGTATTATTCAAGACAAATTAGGCAATGAGTTTTTGCGCAACGGTGGCATGGACCCCAATTTTGCCCCAGGTATGCTTATGTTCAGCCACCTGCCACCTGTTACCAGCTTTACAAGGCTGGCCTCCCAGTCTGTTATGGGCGAAATTCCTCAGGAGATGATCCTGAAGAAAGAGCGTGACTCACCCCCAGAACACCAGGGTGCCGCTGCTGCCAACACGGGGGGCTTCCTCCATAGCATGGGCATTAAGCAGGAGCGGCTCAACGAATTGGATTACCGTATGCCCCTCTACGGTGGAGGAGTAGGAGTAGGGGTGAGCTGTGCTGGAGGGGGCGCGGGGAAGAGTGGCACTGACATGCCGGACATGTCTTACGGCAATCATCAACAGAATCACCAGAGTATGCTTCTGCATGACCTCAGCCTCAGCAACGTTCGTTCCCTTGGAGAACCGGTAAGAGCAGGGTTTGGTTATAAATGTTGTTATTATTGAAAGGTTGTTAAGATGTGGTTGAATGTATTAATTTCCCCCTGTACTGCTTAAGCATGTATTGCAGTGTATAGGCTTTTATTTATAGACATTTGCTTAACCTGCAGTTTACTTACTACCTTGCTGTTTGTCTGTAGATGCCTGGAAGACCAGGTAAAGAGACAAAAGAGCCCTCAGGTAGACGAGGGCGAAGAAACAATGGCGATGGGCAGGGAGGCAAAGCACGAAGGAAACGCAATGATGCAAAGGTTAATCCCTTATCTGTTTTCTTCATCTTTTCCAATAAGTCAGAAAAACTTTTGTCTTTCAGTGGAAAAATATTCACATTTGAAAATAAACATCTTAAGCCTGAGCTACATGTGTTCATTTGCACTCCTGTGTGACTATCACTCCTGGTCTTCTCATTGTAGGCGATGATGTTGGATGCAGATGGAGCTTGTTTGTCCCCCAGCTCCAAACCACATATCTGTGAGCACTGTAACGCTGCCTTTCGCAGCTCCTACCACTTGCGCAGACATGTGCTCATCCACACAGGTAAGAGACTTTCGCTGCTTCTCAGTGATTTTCTTTTTTTTTTGTCACTAAAAAAAATCCTTTCAAAATGCATCAAGCTTGAAATGAGCTTCAACCAGCTATACCCATACCCTCACAAAATATACTGTTGATGAATAGATTCCCTACACTGTTAATTAATGAAGTATACACAAAACTTATATGTTGAAAGCAAAACCTGCATTGCTTCTTTATAAGATACATTTGTTTGATTATGATTAAAAAAATATAAATTGTAAGGATCACTCGAATAACAGCCTTTTGATAAAATGTAAAGCTTTTGATTGCCACTAAGATTTGACACAGCAACAAAAACACAAAGTCTCCATTTAACTAACCCATGTCCCTGCGACTGCTTTGGGTCTTATTTGTTGCCAGTCAACAGCCAGAACCAGAGATGACTCAATTATTACTCACATATTTCCAGACATCTTAGTCATTCTCTTTGCTGGGAATTCCATGTGTGGTTCCTGAAAGGTGAATTCATGAGAGATTAAAAGAGAATTTAATTGTTTTATGGGCTTGGGCTTCTACAGGCTAGTAATGTTCTAGACATGAAACTAGAATTTGTGTGTGATAGTGACCTTTGTGTTTACTTATGTACACAAACAAACACACTCTCTTCAACATATGTAGTTTTTGTTTAATTGTTTTAACATATGAATGGTTTTGTTTTATTTTGATGTGACTATGCATCCTGTGTTCTACAAAACATGGTCTTATTGTTATTACTGCCTCATAGTAAACACAGTCATGTGACAGGCTGGGCGTTAATTAATGTGGGGTGTTGGTGGATGGTTGTACTCTTGATTGCACAGGGGAGAGGCCTTTCCGCTGCAGTCAGTGTAACATGAGCTTCATACAGAAGTACCTGCTCCAGCGGCACGAGAAGATCCACAGTGGTGAGTTCCTGCAGTTGTATTGATCATATTCTGTAGGTTTTTGGAAATCAAGCCTCAAGTTCTAACATGGATGTGTCTGTCTTTCACAGGAGAGAAGCCTTTCAGTTGTGACCAATGTAACATGCGTTTTATCCAGAAGTACCATATGGAGCGACACAAAAGGACACACAGCGGCGAGAAGCCATATCGCTGCGATACCTGCCAACAAGTAGGCCACCTGTATTCTGTTTTAGTACTTCGCCACATTTTTACTTTTTTTTTTTTTACTGTTTTTAGTTATGGGACTATTAAAGTTTACGTTATCTGTCGGCATATAACATAAAATAGTCTCTCCAAGTCACTGGACACAATTTAATACATTTTCCCATATTCTTGGTAGGGCCCCCAAAGAGCATGCATCTCATCATTGGGTTCTTCAGTTTCTTGTCTTCACATTTTCAGGCCCATTTAAACTTGAGTGATTTTTAGATTAGGTATGTGGTCTATTCACATCAGTGCAAACAGATTTTTACAGTGGTGGCCATAAATCTTTCACCAGGCATATTAACTATTTCTCAACTTCCTTCCTTGCTACTTCCTCTGTCCTTTGGAAACTAAGCCTTTAAATCCTTTTTGTCTTCCCTCTGTCCAGTTTTTCTCAAGAACAGACCGGTTACTGAAGCACAAACGGACTTGTGGAGAAGCCATAAAGAAAGGCCTGGACCCAAGCATGCTGGAGCTCAGTGAAGCAGAGCTAGGCCATGGCAGCTATTCACTCACTCAGGGAAACTCCACCACCTCCGGACGCAAGAGGGCCAAGTCCAAAAATAATGAGGGTGGCGAACGCAAGAGAAAGAAAAATGCCTCTGCAACACTGGCTGCAGCCTCATCCTCTGGAGAAATGGTCCGTGATCTGGGCCTCCAGGACTACAGCATGGAGCACCCCACAGGTTCTGACCCCACCATGCAGGGGCGTACTCCCAAATTGGTCTTTAAAAAAGCTGGTCGTAAGGGCCAGGACAAGGGCCTACTCTCTCTGGAGGATAGTGTTAATGGACAAAAAGGTTTGGGCCAGAAACCTGACTCCATGGATCACGTGGAGAGTTCTGGTCTTGATAGCATGGGTCTACTCCAGAATACCGGAAACAACAAGCAGGGGCCGACCACCAGCAACTACGACGATGCAATGCAGTTTGTGAAAAAGCGGCGCTACCTCCATGCAGTTAACAACGACTACGGAGCCGGCTCACTGCACATGGCATCCCAGGGCGGGAGTGTAATCCAGGGCTCCCTTGGGCCAGAACCCACTCTGGCCATGCTGGACACCTCACCTTTGGAGCTAAAGCACGACAAGTCGGGCATTCCAGATGAGGTATTACAAAGCCTGCTGGACCATTATAGCCATAAGCCAGAGGGGACACATCACCATGACGTGACTTTTGACTTGTCAGACCATCCGCATCACGTAGACCTACAGCCGGCAGCCCCCGTTACGCCCGAGCTGGAGGATGACTCACCCAATGGCGGTGACAAGACAGCAGTGATGAGCGAGTACTCAAAGTTCCTGCTGCAGGCACTGGAGCGCACGAGCCATAGTGGACCCTTTCCCAGCCTTGGCCCCACGGGTCCATTCCCACTTCTGTCCAGCAGCTCCAGTCCTACGGGTCCCATGTTCTCCGACAAGCACGTGTATTCTTCATCCCCACTGGACTGCGGCTACCCCCCTACGGTTTCCTCCCCGCTTTCCATCGTCGCTCCTTCATCAACCTCCTCCTCATCCTCCTCTAAGTCTCACTACGGTATGCTCGTCGGCTCCCCCTCCCAGGCAGGCTACCACCTCAGCTTAGAATCTACAACCCACCAGCAGCTGACTCCATCTCAGGAGCTGACAGAGCAGTTGGAGAAACAGCACTCCCCCGGCGCCTTCAACCTACCTCCCCAGGAGCTGACTGCCTCCACAGAGGGCTCCAAAGGGCCGCAGCCCAAGGTGGGAGGGAACACCGCCCCCACCAATGGCTCAAGCTACCCAGATCTGTCCCCACTGAATCCCCCGAAAGAAACCACCTATCAGATTGAGAACTTCGCTCAGGCCTTTGGCTCCCAGTTCAAGTCAGGGCGGCGGACCCCTCTGAGCTACGGCAATGATCCTGGATCAGAGGTTGACCACCGAATACGGACTCCAGTGTCAGAATTCTCAGGGTATACCAGTTTGTTAGCTGACGTCAGTGAGCCAGTGAGCACAGGATCAAAAACCCCGACAAGCCAAAGTTTCAGATAAGGGTCAAACGAGGTGAATTCTGGAAGCGGTTGTTGTGTTGCTGTCCATATGGTCCCTATACCATCCTGATTTTGTTCTTGTAGCATTTTTTTAACACTGCCATTAAATATTGACACAAAATGACCAGGGAGGGTCTTACATGGCCTGAAATGCAATTTTTTAAAAATATTTTCATTTTTATTATATAGTCGCTCTTTTTTTTTTTCTTTTTTTTTGTTCATGAGTAGTGATTTTGATATGAACGTACCGTAGATTTAAATGTAATTTAAAACATTTAGAGGGTAGCTATAAACTTGCTTGATTTTTTTTTTTTTTTTTTGCTCTCTTTTTTTCTGGACTCTGTGTTTTACCAATCATCATACCATTGTAAAGTAATAATGTATAATGTTAATAATTTCAATAATAACATTTGTGGCAGGGAAAGGCCCAGAATTCAAATGGCAAAAAATATATATTGTCTGTTACAAGAAACTTATTAACTCAGGAAAATAGGCAAAATTGTGTGATAAGACTTTGTATTATGAGATGCAATTAGCGCAGTTTTTACAGGTGTACTTTGAGACTACAGAGCTTTGATTTTGTTTTCGTGTTGTGTTTTTAACTTGTCAGAACAACAAATTACAATACATGATCATGTTTGGTTTCTACTGTGTGTAGCTTTGTTGAGATTATGGTACTGTTATGTCAATGTGAAGACATCCACATTATTTTGACAGCCATGTGTACACAAGGTAGTATACATTATAGTGGAGCTCAGGCCGCAGCGCGCACACAACTTGTTCTGAAATGAAGGGGATGTTCGAACAGACCTGTTTGTCCTCTTAAAAGTTGTCGGTCGATGAAGCTGGTCTAGCCCCTCACACTTTCGCCAGTCGAAAAGACACAATTCAGACAATGCTGTATCAAAATGACATCATTCTGCAAGCTTCATCAACTGTTGACGTACTGATGTCTTTTTAAACAAGTCACCACTTTTATATGTGCCACTCCTTGCTGTTCTGTTGTGTTAGTGGAATCAAACAAGCACTTTTTAAAAAAAACAAAACAAAACAAATCATCATTGGAAATGACAACAACCCATTCAATTTTGCATATGTGATAAGTGGTTATTATGCTAATGGTTATTCATATTTTAAGAGGAGAAAACTGTGAATGGGGATTTGGTGGGTGGATGGGGGGAGGGTTTGGGGTTAGGGTTAGAGAGGAACGGAGTGAAAGGCTGGATTATTAAATGGGATTTGTTTGGCATGACCATGGGCATCTAAATGTGTTTGTTTGGGGGCTTTTTGATGGAGGCAAGGGGGGTTAGAGGGGGAGGCGGGGAGTTTTTTCTTACGTTTCGTCGGGTGATGTAAAAAGACGATTTGCCATAATTTTGTTATACAATATTTTAGAGTACCTCTTTGTATTTAAGTGTTTCAAGAGATGGACTGACATGCTGGAACCCTTATATCTTTAGACCCCAGGCTTTTTTGGATGCATACCCAAACCCTTTTATTTATTCTCCACTAACTGCAACGCAAGTCAGTAGTACAGTTTTCTGCTAGTGATTACCAGATCCATAATTCACACCCCTACCGCTATTTTAAGGTGTTTTAATTGTTACTGTTATTAGTATTTGCAAGAAAATGCTTCCATATTACTGTTTAGAAAGTGAAAAGTTAACTTAAACTTACAACCTCTCCCCAAAATGCAGCCGTGCACTCACAAGAACAAACAATGGCCTTCTTTGTCTTCTATCCCGGCAGCCAGGGTTGATATTTAATTTAGTTGATTTCCTGTGAGCCGAATACCCCCCCCCCGCCTTCCCCTTTTCCTTTTCCTATGTCTGTGAGTGCCACAGCTAAGAGACTTTGATGCTGCTCAGATCACAGGGAAAAAAGACTGACCAGCCACCTCACTCCAAACACACACTATGCTTTTAAGAGTCGAAAAATAGATGAGAGACGGAGAGAAAGAATAAAAGACATTAAGATTGACCTAAATATACCTCATATCACTAAAGCGTAAGAAAGCAGGGACATGCGTTTCATGTATGTAGTGGAAATATTTGTAGTATAGGTTTGACATATTGTATAATCATTTGACACTGCCTGTGTTTACAATTATAGAACAAGTGACTCGTCAAAATGCAAATGTATTGTCTTTTTTTTCTGTAAAAACATCCACACCAAGCAGTGTTGCATTCTAGATGCCTCAGAACATTCATGTTTCTCATGTTATATCCCTTATTTTTGTTACTTGCCATAATGTGTTTGATATGATCTCTAGAAGGATATTGTTTACAAAAATGTACAAAAACACTAAAAATGTGTGTCAAGTTTTTTTTTTTCTCCAGTATGCATGTTAAAGACATTTTTGTATGGCTTTTTTTCCTTGATGGTCACCTCAATACCAAATTTTGTAGCAAAAGCCTACCCATTTCCTTTGTCTTATTCGTTCTAGACTCCTTGTGATATGATTTCCCAGGCTGTACCTGTTATTGAGATGATGAATGGATTAGAGAAGCCAATAAAAATTTTTTGTTACAAAAAAAGTGCATCGTATGGGATTTTTATCTCAATAGCAGAACTTTAAATCAGATTATGTGATATCAAATGTAAATATAGTGCCAGGTAAGTCACCTTTCTTAATTGTCTCACTGTCTCTGACAGGAGTAACAAACCCTGCAGATTGACCTTAAAAAATCTGTATCTCTGTTGCAGAGCAATAAAATCCATTCAGACTAATTCACTGAGCTACAGTACATCTGATATTCTTCATATTAAGTGCTCTTAAGTGTACATTGCTTATCGCTCGATTTTGGCTGATGTATTGTTGGGTAAGCAGCATTATTTAAATAAGCAGTTTCATTAACCATTGAATCTTTTGATGGCTGCTGTTGCACGTGAAACTGCGTGAGGACAAATTGCCCATCTGGATCCTATTTAAGCCCAACTGGTATAAAGGGTGAGTTTGGCTCATTGTGGGAAAAGGACTCACAAAAATTAGCCTCATGCAAGCAAATTTCTTTCTGTGTTTATAGAATAATTGCAGCACTTCAACTGGATCTCTAGAAACATTAGCATGATGTTTCTATCTACCATTAATTGCAGAATTTATGAGTTAAGAAGATCACATATTTGTCCTGTTTGTTTAGAGTTAAAGTACATCTACCATTAATTGCAGAATTTATGAGTTAAGAAGATCACATATTTGTCCTGTTTGTTTAGAGTTAAAGTACATATAAATGTACTAATATTTCCTTTGAAATAGACTACAGGCCAGATGTAGCATAATAACATTCTTAAATAGCTTTATAACCTATTCGGTATCCTCTGTATTATTCCTTCATTTAATCATTTTTTATACCTGCTTCTTTCAATGGCTCGGGGTCACTGGAGCCTGTCCCAGCCGACTGGGGCCGTGAGGTAGGGTACACTCTGGGCACAACGCTAGTGCACCGCAGACCACTGCATTAAAATATTCAATCAAAATCTGCAAACTACAACCTGATTAACTGATGCAATTGAAATAGTGAATCCTACATTTATGTCTGAAATGTATTCAAGAGGAATTAGGTAGTAGCTGTAAATAGAAATGCTCAAGTGAATCACCTCAAAAGTTAGCAGAGTGAATTTTGTATACTCTGACATTAAGCTGACATATGACTGATTCGGTCATCCTGTTACACAGTATGACAAATATGGCTTTCATTCAAGAAGAGACAGACGGTGTTGGATTTTACTGACTGATATTTTACTACACTGGGGTGGCAGGAGCTCAGTCTGCACGTAACATCCCCTTACAGTGTGTGCTGCAGACACCAAATGATAAAATGAGACCCTGCTGCCAGAGGGTGGAGTTGTTACACTAATTGTTGGTGCTGTGCTCTTGAAGTTGCACTCAATCTTCATACTTTGTATGGAATAAATCTGCAATATGAATATATGTTAGATTAAAGTAAGTTCTCCCACTATCCCTCTGAGTTTAAATCAAAATCCATGAGTGGTTTAAGACTGAAATGATGAAAAATATCCTGTTTCTTCCTGCTCAGGAAAATTAAAAGAATTCATCCTGATGTATGCCAAGAGAGTTCTTCCCAGATTATACAATGGAATTGCACAAAAGGGAGCACATGAAGAATAAAAAGAAATGAATTAATTATTCAGTTGTTGTGATTCTTATTGTACTTGAATTTAGACTCAGATTCACCAATAGTATTTAAAAGGTTGATAAAGATGTAATATTGATTTTGAAATCAGCCACTTTGCAGTAACTACTGAGTAAAGGACAAAACAAATCCTATTTAGTTCATGTTTTGTTTTAATTATTACTAGTTTTTTGGTACTTTCAAATGCAAGAACCAGACAAATTTTGTTCCTTTTTCTTCTAACCCTGTTTGGTTTGTTCCCCTTCTTGATAAAGTTTTGGAGAAGTCAGGTGAATGACTTGTTTTATTAGCCATCATTTCTTCCTCATCACCCTCATGAACTTTCTATATTGAGACAGCTGGGTAGGGTTGAGGATGGCCATAACTGTGTGTGACTTTGGACTGACGGTCAACAAAGGACTGAAGGTCCACATTGGCACTCCTACATGCAATGCATCCATAAATCCTACTTGTAAAAATGTTTTTAAAAAAAATGAAGGTTTTATACTCTGAAGCAAATTTAGATGAGAACATCATATGAAAAAGGTTCTGTCAAATGTCAAAAGCACATTTGAGCAACTTCATAATTAGTTAGAAAGTACCTGTTTTAATCATCAGGTCATTTCATCAGATACCCATGTTGACGCTTTTGTCTCAATTAAATATAAATCAGTTTATCGTTGATTTATATTTAACTGAGATAAGACGTACTCTATGGGTGGTGGTGGCATGATGGCTCAGAGTTTATAGCACACCTTCTTGTCAGGTCTTTTCAACCACTTATCTTTTTTGCCTTGTTTTTCTTTTCTATTTTTATCTCCTATTTTATGATGTCTTTAAACCAAAGGTCATATGATTATACTGTCCCACCCAGTTCTATTTGCCACAGGACCATTTACAATGATGTAAGCACGCTGAATTGCTGTGTAAAGCAATGACATCCTTGACAAAACTTTAGTCATGGTTTAAGTTGGCCTCTGAAAATGATACATAGGCAGTTCTGTTTTATATTTTTACAGCTATGGCATTAAAAAAAAAACCTGACGTCACTTACCGGATTTCTTTATCTGATTTTGCATCCTGATAATAATTCCAGTCAGTACATCCCTCTGATTTATTACATCCGCCTATGTAAATATAATAGAATATATGTTGCCATGTTGTTTGCTCTGCATATGGTATCACCAAGGTACATTACAAATGTTTAATATAAGACATCTAATCATTTATTAAATAGTAATAATTAACTCCTGACAAGCTCCAATTTTGCATTTCTCCTCAGTGGAATTTTAGTGTGGGAACAGATATAAACAAATTCAGGACTTTGTTGGTGTTCATAAGAGGTTCAGTCAAATCCAAATGCATATTAGTAACTAAGATTGGAAAGCAAATAATTTGTCACCTTAGACTATGTTCTCTATTCTATTACCAGAAAGTTTAAATGTGCTTTATTTATTTATCCATATGTCAACGAAATATTTTTTTAATTTTTAATTTTATATACTGATTATAATCCCTGCAGGGAAATTAGTAATATACTGGTAATTTTAAATTTCAGGCATTTGTGATTTTTAAAATGATCTTTCAGTGTTGGTATTGGAGGAATGTAACCTGACTCTTGCTTTGACTGTTACATTTCACCTATTGTATTAAATGTAACAAAAGTGACATTCTACTGTGTTCATTAAGTAGCATGTTGTGTTTCTGTTAGGGGCTTACAATGACCATGAACCCTGTTAAGTCTGAATTCAGACACTGGTATTAAAAATAGGGCTGTCACTTCAACGCGTTAATTAGATTAATTAATTGCCCTGCAAATTAACGCGCTATAAAAATTACTCGGACCTTTGGGCGGAAAGTTTATTTATAAAAAGAACAAAGACGGGACTATCAACAAAAACGCAGTGATTCTGTGCTGCCAATCTGCGCTGGAGACGCCTCCGTCAGTCTGCCCCAGGGCAGCTGTGGCTACACGCGTAGCTTACCATCACCAAGTATGAATGAGGAGTGAATGAATACTGGATCCGATGTAAAGCGTCTTTGAGTGTCCCGAAAAGCGCTATATAAATCTAATCCATTATTATTATTATTATTATTATTATTATTATTATTATTATTATTTGTACCTTTTGTGAAAGAGAATTTTCACATCACCGAAGCAGCTCCAGCCTAACGTATCATTCATTTTCTGCCGCTGAGGTCAAGGGGAGCTTGGAGCCTATCTCAGCTGGCATAGGGCGTGAGGCGGGGGACACTCCGGGCACGACGCCAGTGCACTGCGGAGCACCTAACGTATCATTTCAATGCAAAACATGTCAAGGACAGAGTTGAACGTTAGCTTACCCTTTTAAAGGAAAAGCCTGTTGGCATCTTGCTATTTAGTTGCCTTATTTAAAGGCATGTTATTCTATTCATTTTGAATTGCTGTATTGAGTCAGCTTTAGTTTTCATTTTGATCGAGAGTCTGCTTATGTGCCTATTTGAGACTCAGGCTTTTTTTTATTTCTGAATGTTATTTATTTTATTTGACTGTATTTGTATTGCATTTTTGAGAAATGCACCTGGCTTAATTGGTTTGCTGATGTGCTTGACCTTTTTTCTTTTGAATTTCATTTATAAAGCACACTTACCCAATAAAAATGTGGATTTCAAATCTTCTCTTCTTGGTGCATTCTATTGATTAGTCATGCACTACAATTTTGTAATGTCCTAGAATTCAAATTCTTTATTTGGGGGCCTTTAGCAGGTATGAGATTAAAATGCAACTAATTAGATTAATTACAAATCCTGTAATTAATTAGATTATTTTTTTTAATTGCCTGACAGCACTAATTAAAAATAATAGTGAGGTAAAAAACGGGTGAGCTCATTTCCCACTACAGTCTTCTCTGTAATAGCTGGGACTGATCAGTTCTCACAGTTTTCTGGACATCAACAAAAAACAACCTACCAAACAGTGCGTAATAAACACCCACTGCTTGTATATTTACAATACAGTGTTTGATGTAATCTCATTTCTTTCATTAATTATAATATATTTAATGCTGATTTGCATTTTGTAACATTTCAAATCTTCAAATTCACATCTAACTGGTTTTCTATTACAGCAGTAGAGTTTACAATCACACTGTTTCATGTAGAAATTATTAATCTTATTTTTCCATTAAGTTTTTGATATGTTTATTTAAAAGTACCCTTAATATACAGTATATCATATAGATGACTGTGGGTTATTAACAGATCACATGAAAACATGGAAAATGGGCCCTGGAGTTGACTTTAGTGGGTGGGAAATGTAGGCTGCGTGATGACACTCTGCTGCCTTTGGAGGAGTGGCTTATGAGAATAGTCAGTTGATGACACCTGAGCCTTTATTATCTAGGTATTCAGCGCATTAAAGCCTCATACACAAATACTCCTGTTTGATGTGCTTCCTTGTGAAGGTTTGTCAGTAAAGTCTTATCAAATGGCTCTATACTTCAAGCTCATCTTTGTCCTGTGGCTTGTTGCAGCCTGTTTTGGTAAGTTGCTTATTTGTTTATGTTAAATTTAAATTTGAATTGTGGAAAAATAACTCATAGGTATTAGATTCTGCTAAATAGGATGATCACAAGTCCAATTATCAGTGTACCTTTATAACTAAGATTAAAAAAAAGTCAGGTGTATTGATCTGACTCTTAAAACAAAACCTTTTGTCTTGTATGTTAAAATGTTTAAAGTCATTCTGTTATGCTGTTACCAGAACAAAACAGTGCACTTTAAGATATTGTTAATAATACATCATCAGATAAAAGAAAAATTCACACTGTTCCATCAAAGCATATCATTTGATTATTAAATTCTAACTAGCAAATACTTTTTGTAAATGTGTCTTGTAATAAATTAATTATTTTCTTTCTTTCATGTAAGCAGTCCTTCTTTGAGAAGGCAACTATCAGCCAGACTGTTTCGCAACTGAGCTCATTTCACTCAAGTTGTTTCCTCTTGTTTGTTGGTCTTTACAATTTTCATCTTTCCTTCTGAAAAAACAGCTGAAACACCTACTGGAGGACCAGCGGAAACAACAACAGGAACAGCAGCTACAACAACAGCTGGAGGACCAGCGGAAACAACAACAGGAACAGCAGCTACAACAACAGCTGGAGGACCAGCGGAAACAACAACAGGAACAGCAGCTACAACAACAGCTGGAGGACCAGCGGAAACAACAACAGGAACAGCAGCTACAACAACAGCTGGAGGACCAGCGGAAACAACAACAGGAACAGCAGCTACAACAACAGCTGGAGGACCAGCGGAAACAACAACAGGAACAGCAGCTACAACAACAGCTGGAGGACCAGCGGAAACAACAACAGGAACAGCAGCTACAACAACAGCTGGAGGACCAGCGGAAACAACAACAGGAACAGCAGCTACAACAACAGCTGGAGGACCAGCGGAAACAACAACAGGAACAGCAGTTGCAACAACAGCTGGAGGAACAGCGGAAACAACAACAGGAACAGCAGCTACAACAACAGCTGGAGGACCAGCGGAAACAACAACAGGAACAGCAGCTACAACAACAGCTGGAGTACCAGCGGAAACAACAACAGGAACAGCAGCTACAACAACAGCTGGAGGACCAGCGGAAACAACAACAGGAACAGCAGCTACAACAACAGCTGGAGGACCAGCGGAAACAACAACAGGAACAGCAGCTACAACAACAGCTGGAGGACCAGCGGAAACAACAACAGGAACAGCAGCTACAACAACAGCTGGAGGACCAGCGGAAACAACAACAGGAACAGCAGCTACAACAACAGCTGGAGGACCAGCAGAAACAACAACAGGAACAGCAGCTACAACAACAGCTGGAGGACCAGCGGAAACAACAACAGGAACAGCAGCTACAACAACAGCTGGAGGACCAGCAGAAACAACAACAGGAACAGCAGCTACAACAACAGCTGGAGGACCAGCGGAAACAACAACAGGAACAGCAGCTACAACAACAGCTGGAGGACCAGCAGAAACAACAACAGGAACAGCAGCTGTAACTACAGCTGGACCTACCGCAGAGACAACAGATGGAGCCACTGCAGCAACCACGGCAGGAACAACAGCTGAACCTACAGCCGGAACAACAGCTGGAGCTACAGGGGGAAGTTCAGTTGCACCTTCTTCAGCACCTCAAGGTAATTCCACCTCAGTCCAACAACTGCCTGCTTTCCTCTCTTTCCAAGCTACATTTTTATGGGGTGCTCATACAATGCTAGAATTACATGTAATGCTGCTTAATTTCTTCACTTTGACCTAAAAGATCCCTGTGGAGCAAATCCGTGTGGCCAAGGCAGTACCTGTCAACCACGTGCTAATCAAACCTTTATGTGCTTGTGCCTGCCTGGTGATTTCTACAGTAACATTAGCAAAAGCTGTGTAAAGGGTGAGTACTGTATTAGTAGCAGTAGTATAAATTGTATACCACCACTAAGAAACTGTGACTTCTTGAAACCCTATCAATGTAGTTATAACTGTATTCTCAGGTCAGTCATCCTTGTAAGCACCTTAAGAAGATCAGTGCTAAAAGCACAATACCCATATCTAGAACAATCCGTTTAAATAAATGTTTTAAATGGACTGTTAACACATATTATGATATTTTTCTGTTTTAGCCAAAGTTTTTCCTGGACAGCTAGTCCTGCCTAACATAGATTATACTGACAAACTGAAGGACCCAGCATCAGAAGAATTTTTAGAGATTGCAAAAGCTATTGAAGATGAGGTAAGATGTGGTCTCCTCATTCAGTGTGGCTTCATTTTCATTTTTGAAATGTAAACCTTGGAATTAAAGGGGATAATAAACACCCACTGCTTGTATATTTACAATACAGTGTTTGATGTAATCTCATTTCTTTCATTAATTATAATATATTTAATAGTGATTTGCATTTTCAAATTCACATCTAACTGTGGTTTTCTATTACAGCAGTAGAGTTTACAATCACACTCTGTCATGTAGAAATTATTAATCTTATTTTTCCATTAAGTTTTTGATATATTTATTTAAAAGTACCCATATACAGTATATCATATAGATGACTTTGTTCTATTGTTTATAGTTCACTGTCAACAATGACTATAGTTATGTATACATGTACATTTGTCCAGTGTAGATGTAGCTATTTTCAAACACCCGTGGATTAAATTTTATCCAAAGAATATCCCAGTAAGATAAATGTATTTTCTTTCTACAATGCAGATGCTGGATATTTTTTCCGCTCCTGATTACTTCGGCTGTACAGTGTTGGAACTCAGGTGAGAATCAGGGTAGCAATGTGGTTTTACATTATTACAGTGTCTCTCTACCTGTCTCGATCAAAAGTTATACTTCCCTCACTTAAAACAAGTTACTTTTGTTATTTGGAAGATATAAAATTGTTTGGTGTATTCTTTTCCTATAAAGACCAGCGAAGAGCAACAGTCTGTTGAAGTCAGAGCAGGGGATCAATGCAACTGTTGAGGTCTTATTCACACCAACTGCTTCCACCAAAACAGAGGAAGTTGTAGAGAAAATTAATAAGCATATTGATGAATGTCCTGACTGTATACTGTCAGGTGGCAGTTTTTCAAGTGAGTATATTTCTGAATATCTTGTGTTCCTGCACACATATGCAGCATGAAGGCCTGTGATGAGAAAATTAAAACTAATGTTTTTTCCATCATACATAAAGATGTTTCCTTGTGTGATATGGA
The DNA here is from genome assembly GCA_013358685.1 of Antennarius maculatus. Lineage (NCBI taxonomy): Eukaryota > Metazoa > Chordata > Actinopteri > Lophiiformes > Antennariidae > Antennarius > Antennarius maculatus. The sequence continues at coordinate 9,956,026 of CM023626.1, read as the reverse complement.
GCCCTGTGACAAGAAAACTACGCAATGCCACTCAGAAAATGGATCTTTTAACTGCACCTGTTTCGACGATTATGCTGAGACGAACTTAAGCAGCAGAATATGCATGAGTAAGAGTATTTAATGTGTGTGTGTGTGTGTGTGTGTGTGTGTGTGTGTGTGTGTGTGTGTGTGTGTGTGTGTGTGTGTGTGTGTGTGTGTGTGTGCGTGCGTGTGTGTCCACACATCAAACTAACAACATCAAACTTCTCTCTTTTCCCAGTTTGTCCAAGTGGCCAACAAGCTGTGGATTTTGTTTGCGTTGAGTAAGTATTTAATGTCATCAGATGTTCTGAAGAGTATTTATTAAATCACCAATGTATTAAAAATTCAACAACATCTCACGTGAATTATGGTAGGGAGGGAAAAGTGAGTACTGAGTAAAAAATGTGTGTCGGTAGAGAAATTGGATATTTAAAAAAAGTTGGAAGTTAAAGCTGTTCTTCTCTTTCAGTTGTCCATATGGTTATTCTGGTTTCAACTGCGATGAATGTGAGTATAGAGCATGTGTTTGATTTTGAAGGCAAAACAACAGAAATACATAATGACTCTAGATTTTTAAAAGAATATAAGAAATTTGAAGATGATTATACTGGACAATGATGTTGGTAAGGCAAGTAATAATCACAAGCAATTGTTTCATGAGTATCAGTGAATAACAGATTATCATCATCTCCTTCAATCCAATTATGCCACTACTGTATACAATCTGCAAGTTTGGTATACAGTAAATCAAATCCTGATGACATTGAGAGTTTACAAGATACAGTATTCGGCAATGCTTTTGACTAAAGTGTTTTTTACGGAGTGTACTTCAGTCTATTTATTCAGGCTTGTTAATTTAATACCGTTAAACCAAGGGCTGCAGTGGATTTATATGCTTGCTGTAATTCAGGATGTAAGTTTGCTTTAAGTATTTAACGACCATTTCAATTGTGTCATTGTCTTTATTAGCATGGATGCTCGCAATTATAGTCGTTGGCACCATCTTTGGAGTACTGCTGCTCCTCATGATCATTCTTCTGCCTATAATGTTGTGCAAGTGAGTTTCTCATTTATTCCCCAACACTTATTGCCTGTGTCAAGTCCTTGCCATGTTTCTCTCACATCAATGCCACACATTCATCTTTATGCCTGATATATTTAACTATCATAATCTACCAATTTAAAAATAAATTGGTAGATTGGTAGATTTATAGTTTTAAATTATATTTAAAACTATAATGTAGATGTAACCCTTAAATATGGTCTCAGTCAACAGTTGCATGTGATACTTTATTTTCAGATCTTCAAAAAAGAACAAGAAGAACAAAAATGCAGACAATGTTCCACTGGTTAGCAGCAGTGTATCCAATGGACGAAAAGCCTTGGCTAACACCCCCACCAACATTGGGGTGCCTCAGATCCCACGAGCTGCAACCAACATCAGCTGGGACAACAAGACCAATCTGGAGATGACTCAGACCAATAACCAACGAAAGTCTTTTCCTGTAAAAATAAATTTAGTTTGATTCAAAGTGATGTTCAATTAAAGAAGCATTAGGCTTCTTAGTAGCATAAGAAAATCATTCTTAGCCATTGTGTCACAAAGACATTTTTTCATTGCAGCATATGTACGAAGACCAGGATGACATGATGCCATATGGTCGATCCAAGAGCGGCCTCCATGGTCAGACTGAACGGCCGATCAACCCATACACCCAGAATCCATCCCAGCAGATGAACTCTGCATCCAGGAACGGCCAAGTCAACCCTTACTACGTGCATGACAATGGAAAACAATTCAATTAATTGAATCCACAACGGCTGATGCTCTAAGGACACTTACCCAGAACAAGATTGTACTGGAAACGACACAACATCCATTCATAATGCTAACATCTGCACTGCATTAATATGCTATTACAACTGAAGACACGAGAAAATAAGCACTAATTATTTGATATCTTGAGTCACGGTCCGGTGTTCCTGCTCTTCTGTGCTGGGGTGTGGCAGGAGGAGGGGCCAAACTTGTGGGCGGAGCCTCGTCTCCACACCTGTTGCTCATCCCCACAACTGGACCCAATTGGACTGATTAGCCTGAGGCTTTATAAGCTGGTTTATTCTTTTGGTTTGTTTCCAGGTTGTTTTTGTTCTTCTGCTTTGCTTGCATGTTACCTTGCTTTGATTAAAATATGGATGATATTGCTCCACCTGTGTCCTGCATTTGGGTCCTACTCCCACTCCCTGTGACAGAACAATCTGGTCAACACCGGACCCAGGGCACCCCAGCTTTCTCCAGGATTTTGCTGCCCTGGCCAGCATCAAGCTCTGGGATCCGGAACTGGCTGCTGAGTGGAGACAGCGGGGAACAGCCGCCATGGCATGGCTGGCGACCTACGCTGTTATTCCAGCTCCAATTTTTTTTCCTGTCCGCAAGCCTGTTCCAGTGCCGGCTTCTATTCCTGCTCCCGAGTCTTTTCCTCATCGTGCTCTCGAATACGAGAACGGAAGAAGTCTCTTAGATGGGAGGCAAAACGTTTTCAAGAAATTTTCGTAAAGTACAGTGGATTGATTTAAACAGCTTTGGATAACACTAATTACTTGGTATTTACTGTCCAGGAAAAAGATTTATGTCTTGTCACCACTTAGTTTTAATAAATCTCTGACTTATCTGTTTAATACATGTCTATTTACTCTTGGTGTTTTAAAATAATAGCTAATGAAGGAATTTTATTAATATCACTGAAGCAAGTTGGCACTAGGGCACAGTTGGTAGTGCTGTCGCCTCAAAGGTTCAAGGTTCAGTTCCTTTCTGTGTGGCGTTTATACTGTATGTTCTTCCTGTGTCTACGTGGGTTCTCTCAGGCTTCTCTGGCTTCCTTTCACCTCTGAAAACATTCTATTTACCATTGAGATTGTGTCGTCTACAAGATGAATGAATTACTTCTGTAATTCATTAGGTGACAGTATTTTATGAGTTACTACTTCAAATTAGATCAATATCTCTTGTAATTTATATTTCAAATGTTGATTCAATTTTTAATAAATGATGCCTTGTCTGAGAGTAAATCTTAAACATTTTTGATTACTTTCACATTTTATTGAAAATAAGCTGGAACTTGAACATGAATTAAATATAATCCAATATTCAGTTAAAAACATGTTTCAGGGATAGTATTTTTTTCAGTAAGACTTATTTTTTCTAGTCCTAAGTCTAAGTGTGAAAACCTGCAACCAGAAGATGGAGCTGTTACACTGACATTCTAAAAGCAGTTCCCAGAGATGTTTTTGATGTTACACAACTGGCCTCAGCAGTGAGTGATGGGGTGAAAAAGGTAAATTACATGCTGGCAGGATTTGTTGGTTTTCACATTGACTGCAAATGCTGAAGAGATGTGCACTGTTCCATGGCCTTTATCCTTCATAGGTCATCAGCAGATCAACAGCTTCAATGTTGGCAGTTTTTGAATATAAGCTTGAAATAGCAAAGCTGTTCTCCTCAAATTCATCCTCTGGTTTGCCACACTTTACAGCACACACCACATTGTCACACATTCATTGATTGATGGTGGAGGTAACGGAATCAACCTGCTGGTAAGGTTACCTCATCAGCAGGTAACCTCACCAGAGGACACCGATGGGATTTATAACTTATGTATCTTATGCTATGACCTCCATAGTTACAGTACTCGACTTTTATCCATCCATCTTCAACAACTTATGCGGGGCCCCTGTCACAGGGGCAACTGTCCTGGCAGGGATGCCCATACTTCCTTCTTCACGAACACCTCTCCCAGCTCTTTCACAGGGATCTTGAGATGTTCCCAGGCCAGCTGAGAGACACAGTTCTTCCAGCACGTCCCAGGTCTTCCCAAGATGGGAAGACCTGCACCAAGATGGTTTGCAGCAGAGTGTGACATGAGTGGGATGAAGATCAGCACGTCCAAATCCGAGACCATGGTTCTCAATCAGAAAAGGGTGGTTTCCTATCTATCACAATGGAATCAATTAAAAAGGAATAGCAGCACCTTCTCCTGGGCTCACACCTGTGGGAGGGGCCATAGGGGTCAGGTGCATTGTGAGCTGGGCGGTGGCCGAAGGCGGGGACCTTGGCAATCCGATCCCCGGCTACAGAAGCTGGCTCTTGGGACGTGGAATGTCACGTCTCTGGCAGGGAAGGAGCCCGAGCTGGTGTGTGAGGTTGGGAAGTTCCGATTAGATGTAGTCGGGCTCACCTCCACACACAGCTTTGACTCTGGTACCAGTCCTCTCGAGAGGGGTTGGACTCTCTTCCACTCTGGAGTTGTCCATGGTAAGAGACGCCGAGCAGGTGTGGGCATACTTATGGCCCCCCGGCTTGGCGCCTGTACATTGGGATTCACACCAGTGGACGAGAGGGTAGCCTCCCTCCGCTTTTGGGTGGGGGGACGGGTCCTGACTGTTGTTTGTGCTTATGCACCAATCAACAGTTCAGAGTACCCACCCTTTTTGGAGTCCTTGGAGGGGGTGCTGGAGAGCGCTCCCACTAGAGACTCCATCGTTACCCATCCCACTAGGGACTTCAATGCTCACGTGGGCAATGACAATGAGACCTGGAAGGGCGTGATTGGGAGGAACGGCCCCCCCCGATCAGAACCCGAGTGGTGTTCTGTTATTGGACTTCTGTGCTCGTCACGGACTGTCCATAACGAACACCATGTTCAGACATAAGGGTGTCCATACGTGCACTTGGCACCAGGACACCCTAGGCCGCAGTTTGATGATTGACTTTGTGGTCGTGTCATCGGACTTGCGGCCGCATGTCTTGGACACTCGGGTGAAGAGAGGGGCGGAACTGTCAACCGATCACCACCTGGTGGTGTGTTGGCTCCAATGGTGGGGGAAGATGCCGGTCCGACCTGGCAGACCCAAACGTATTATGAGGGTCTGCTGGGAATGCCTGGCGGAATCTCCTGTCAGAAGGAATTTCAACTCCCACCTCCGGCAGAACTTCACCCACGTCCCGGGGGAGGCGGGGGACATTGAGTCTGAGTGGACTATGTTCCGCGCCTCCATTGTCAAGGCGGTCGACCGCAGCTGTGGCCGTAAGGTGGTCAGTGCCTGTCGTGGCGGCAACCCCAGAACCCGTTGTTGGACATCGGTGGTAAGGGAGGCCGTCAAGCTGAAGAAGGAGTCCTATCGGGCCTTTTTGGCCTTTGGGACTCCTGCTGACGGGTATCGGCTGGCCAAGCGGAATGCAGCTTTGGTGGTTGCTGAGGCAAAAACTCGGGCGTGGGAGGAGTTCGATGAGGCCTTGGAGGACGACTTCCAGACTGCTTCGAGGAAATTCTGGTCCACCATCAGACGTCTCAGGAGGGGGAAGCAGTGCATCAACACTGTGTATAGTGGGGATGGGGCGTTGCTGACCTCAACTCGGGACGTTGTGACTCGGTGGGGAGAATACTTAAAAGATCTCCTCAATTCCGGCGACACGCCTTCCCATGAGGAAGCAGAGTCGGAGTTCTCTGAGACGGGCTCTATGGGGTACTGAACCCCTTGATAAGGGCTGTTTGGTCCCTGTATGACCAATGTCAGAGTTTGGTCCGCATTGCTGGCAGTAAATCTGATTCGTTTCCAGTGAGGTTTGGACTCCACCAAGGCTGCCCTTTGTCACCGATTCTGTTCATGACTTTTGTGGACAGAATTTCTAGGCGCAGCCAAGGCGTTGAGGGTGTCCGGTTTGGTGGCCTCAGTATTGCGTCCCTGCTTTTTGCAGATGACGTGGTACTGTTGGCTTCATCAAGCTGTGATCTCCAACTCTCACTGGAGCGGTTCGCAGCCGAGTGTGAAGCGGTTGAAATGAGAATCAGCACCTCCAAATCTGACACCATGGTCCTCAGTCGGAAAAGGGTGGAGTGCCCTCTCTGGGTTGGGGATGAGATCCTGCCCCAAGTTGAGGAGTTCAAGTATCTCGGGGTCTCGTTCATGAGTGAGGGTACGATGGAATGGGAGATTGACAGGCGGATTGGTGCAGCGTCTGCAGTGATGCGGACTCTGTATCGGTCCGTCGTGGTAAAGAAGGAGCTGAGCCGAAAGGCAAAGCTCTGGATTTACCGGTTGATCTACGTTCCTGCCCTTACGTATGGCCACGAGCTGTGGATTGTGACCGAAACAACAAGATCCTGGATAAAAGTGGCCGAAATGAGTTTCCTCCGCACGGTGTCCGGGCTCTCCCTTAAAGATAGTGTGAGAAGTTTGGTCATCCGGGAGGGACTCAGAGTCGAGCTGCTGCTCCTCCGCATCGAGAGGAGCCAGATGAGGTGGCTCGGGCATCTGGTTAGGATGCCTCCTGAGCGCCTCCTTGGTGAGGTGTTCCAGGCACGTCCTACCGGGAGGAGCCCCCATGGACAACCCAGGACACGCTGGAGAGACTATGTCTTCCGGCTGGCCTGGGAACGCCTTGGGATTCTCCCGGAGGAGCTGGATGAAGAAGCTAGGGAGAGGGAAGTCTGGGCTTCCCTGTTTAAGCTGCTGCCCCTGCGACCCGACCCTGGATAAGCGGAAGAAGATGGATGGATGGATGGATGGATGGATGGATGGATGGATGGATGGATGGATGGATGGATGGAATGGCAGCACAAAGTAGTACTTTTTCCAAAATAATAACACATTTATTCAAAACATTCAGTAAATTGTCAATCACAACTGGAACCTCCATCCATTTTTTGGTAGATGACTACTTTGTCATCTCTTCTATAGACACGTCTTCTGCTCTGTGGGTTAGGGTGTTGCTGGATCTCATTTATCGCTTATCTTTATACAAAAGATTTTGGAATCATAAATCAAGATAAGTCTTTTTGAAAACTGCCGAAATGTCACAATGACTTGCAATACTACGTTTTAAAAAAGGCCTTTCTTCCTTTCAGACCCCTTGTGAACTATAACACAGTCATTGCCAGAAACAGCTAGTAGGGTGGGTGATGATGGCCATGACTTGACTTTGAACTCATCAGCAATAGTACAAGAGGAGGGGAAATTGTTTTCTTATCTATGTTCACACGTCACGGCAAACTCTACGTACAGTATAATCTGTAGATTATAATCAGTGTTTCATAAAAAGAAAATATTTCTCATAGTGGAAATCATCTCATGCTGTCTCAAGTAAAGGCTACTTATTAACGTTTAAAAACTTAAGTTGTGGATTTTAGTTATGTCTTTTTATGTATCTTATTCAAAAGTTTGATATACAGCTTGAAACTAAACATGGTATGTCTCTCATTTTATCACCACTATCAAGCTATATATAATTTTTTAATAATCTAATTGTACTGTACTGTAATTAATATTATTCACTTTGTAATGGTGTTTGAAAACAAAAGTAATGCCAAAAATACTTTAATAGTGCAAGACATTTATATGTTGCTTGCATGTATGACTAATCTGGTGTCTTGTGCCAGTTTTCACATACTTCTACAAAAGAGTGATTGCAGGTTCACACCCGTGAAAACTAGTAATTGATTGATAAGTTTTCATCAAATATATAATGTGTAAAACACACTGTAATATTGTCTAATTGCTATTTGCTTAGGTCAGGACTGTATGACCTCATGCTTCATTTGCCGTGTTGTCCCACCCTGTGTTATGGTCACCTAGTTACAGGTACACATCATATATGTGGGTGGGTTGAGTCAGTTGGAAACAGTTATTTTATACTAGTATTTTTGACATCAATAAACTGCTAATTCTGTAGTAGTGTGTATACACTGTCATTTTTTAACTAGACCAGCAAAGAATTTATGTTGTATTATGGTCTTTTGATAACTTACTGCACTTCTATAAGAATTTAATTATTTGCTTGATGTTTGACCTTTTTGTCCAATAAGGCATTTATAAATCTGTGAGCAAAATAACAAAGAAAACAAGACAAATGAACTTTACTTTATACTGTCCATTTAATTGTGTGGCATACTTTCATAATGATTCAGTGTTTTGCTGAGATATTTTATTTGTCTCTTCCCATTGATTGGCAAAATGTCGGCAAGCAATCAGATTCTATTCTCTTCTAATAGTTCTCATGCTGAATTTTTTTGAGTCCATGTTTATAGTAGTCCAGGTTTATTATTATTATTTCTATCTTAGCCTGGACAAAGACAGAAAGTCTTTGCTCTTTATGTTCATCAATGAAAAGAAATCTAGGGCGTAAATTGATAAATGGGGCGTAGACATGAATGACTTGACCTGACTTTCTGTATGGGGACTGTACTTTAACATGGAGTACCACCTTCAACTCGTGGCTAATTATTAAAACATTTTAGGACCTCTGAGGAAACCTACAGTTTCAGGGCAGTAAATACTTGTCGCTGGGATCTTTCACTAGCATTCTGTCTTGCTCTTAGGTTAATCCTTGTGCTCTTTACTAATGGCTCAAAAACTCAAGATCTTCTTTGCGCTGTGGTTGTTTGCAGTCTGCTTTGGTAAGTCCATACTAAACTCAACAAAAAGATAAATGTTTTTCTTGTTAGTTGTCAAGCTTTTCATGTTTTCACAACAAATTTACATTTACATTTACATTTAGACTTTATTGTTAATCTTAAATCAAGTTTTTATTATCGAAATACAGTATTGTCAAGTGAATCAGATACAGTATATTATCAATCCTGCTGATTTGTTATTTGCCTAAGAATTAAATAAGTACTGAGAAATAGCAGAAACAACATTTATTATTTTCATTAGTGTTTAGGTTTTCATGTTTTGGAAGAATATTGACAGAGTTGTGTATCCACTTCACAACAGTGGTCGCAAAATGAGTGAAGAAATACTTGCAATCTCTATCATCATAGCTATAACTATAACTATAACTATAACAATAACTATAACTATAACTATAACTATAACACTCACAAGAGTAACAGAATCATATTAGTGGAAAAAATAGTTGTTATACAACATGTCGTAGCTTTTGATACCTATTACTCATTTCAAAAAGAAAGCAAAAGACCTGAAAACGGTTTAAATTCTTCTATGAGATGTAATTCATGTGTCAACGATTTGTCTTTAGTGACGTAGATAAGTAGCACAACGCTGCACTGACTCATTTTCATGTTTTCTCAAAACCAGGTTTCGAAACAGCTAGAGACTCCCCTAGCAACACCACATCAACCACATCAACACCTACAACCACCGAAACAACAACAGACTCCCCTAGCACCCCCGCATCAACCACATCAACCACATCTACCCCTACAACCACCGAAACAACAACAGACTCCCCTAGCACCCCCGCATCAACCACTTCAACCCCTACAACCACCGAAACAATAACAGATTCCCCTAGCACCCCCGCATCAACCACATCAACCACATCTACCCCTACAACCACCGAAACAACGACAGACTCCCCAAGCACCCCTTCATCAACCACATCAACCCCTACAACCACCAAAACAACGACAGACTCCCCTAGCACCCCCGCATCAACCACATCAACCCCTACAACCACCGAAACAACGACAGACTCCCCTAGCACCCCCGCATCAACCACTTCAACCCCTACAACCACTGAAACAACGACAGACTCCCCTAGCACCCCTTCATCAACCACATCTACCCCTACAACCACCGAAACAACGACAGATTCCCCAAGCACCCCCGCATCAACCACATCAACCCCTACAACCACCGAAACAACGACAGACTCCCCTAGCACCCCCGCATCAACCACATCAACCACATCTGCCCCTACAACCACCGAAACAACGACAGACTCCCCTAGCACCCCCGCATCAACCACATCAACCCCTACAACCACCGAAACAACGACAGACTCCCCTAGCACCCCTTCATCAACCACATCAACCCCTACAACCACCAAAACAACGACAGACTCCCCTACCACCCCCGCATCAACCACATCTACCCCTACAACCACCAAAACAACAACAGATTCCCCAAGCACCCCCACATCAACCACATCAACCCCTACAACTACCGAAACAACGACAGACTCCCCTAGCACCCCCGCATCAACCACATCTACCCCTACAACCACCAAAACAACAACAGATTCCCCAAGCACCCCCGCATCAACCACATCTACCCCTACAACCACCAAAACAACAACAGATTCCCCAAGCACCCCCGCATCAACCACATCAACCCCTACAACCACCAAAACAACGACAGACTCCCCTACCACCCCCGCATCAACCACATCTACCCCTACAACCACCAAAACAACAACAGATTCCCCAAGCACCCCCGCATCAACCACATCAACCCCTACAACCACCGAAACAACGACAGACTCCCCTAGCACCCCTTCATCAACCACATCAACCCCTACAACCACCAAAACAACGACAGACTCCCCTACCACCCCCGCATCAACCACATCTACCCCTACAACCACCAAAACAACAACAGATTCCCCTAGCACCCCCGCATCAACCACTTCAACCCCTACAACCACTGAAACAACGACAGACTCCCCTAGCACCCCTTCATCAACCACATCAACCCCTACAACCACCGAAATAACGACAGATTCCCCTAGCACCCCCATATCAACCACATCTACCCCTACAACCACCGAAACAACAACAGATTCCCCTAGCACCCCCGCATCAACCACATCAACCCCTACAACCACCGAAACAACGACAGACTCCCCTAGCACCCCCGCATCAACCACATCAACCACATCTACCCCTACAACCACCGAAACAACGACAGACTCCCCAAGCACCCCTTCATCAACCACATCAACCCCTACAACCACCAAAACAACGACAGACTCCCCTAGCACCCCCGTATCAACCACTTCAACCCCTACAACCACCGAAACAATAACAGATTCCCCAAGCACCCCTTCATCAACCACATCAACCCCTACAACCACCAAAACAACGACAGACTCCCCTAGCACCCCCGCATCAACCACATCAACCACATCTACCCCTACAACCACCGAAACAACGACAGACTCCCCTAGCACCCCTTCATCAACCACATCAACCCCTACAACCACCAAAACAACGACAGACTCCCCTACCACCCCCGCATCAACCACATCTACCCCTACAACCACCAAAACAACAACAGATTCCCCAAGCACCCCTTCATCAACCACGTCAACCCCTACAACCACCGAAACAACGACAGATTCCCCTATTACCCCCACATCACCGATAACAACCATCGAAACAACAGCAAATCCTCCGTCCAACCAAACAATAACTCCACCCAACCCACCTCCAACCCCATCAGGTAACTCCACCTCTGTTCATTGATTTCCTGTTTGACTTGTGTTTTGTCTTATATAATCGTATATAATGGTCCAAAGGCTTAGATTGTTGTGTGTTTTTATCCCTTTGACCCTAAAGACCCCTGTTGGCAGAACCAGTGTGGCCAAGGCAGCACATGTCAGCCTCGTGCCGATAACACCTTTGTGTGTTTGTGCCTGCCTGGTGACTTCTACAGCAATGTCAGTAGAAGTTGTGAGACAGGTGAGATAACTTGTCATATTGCTGGTGCTTAGTCATCATTTGTCTTAGAGGCAAGAAGACTAACGTCAAAATAAATGTTTAAAATATGGTACACACAACTCGCTTCAGCTGTTACTTTCCTTTTTTAGCCAAAGTTTTCCCCGGATATCTACACCTGCCTGAGTTACTCTATGATAAAAGCATGACAAACAAGACATCTAAACTATTTTTAGTCACCTCACAAAAAATTGTTAATGCGGTAAGTCTGTCATGTCTATCATCTTTCTTTGCAGTCTCTCACACATTTTTAAAAAATGTACAAATGTCAGAAATAAATAAATGAATATATGTGATGGTATTGTATGCAATATATGACACTCCTATTCCTCTCAATTAAATGTCAAAATAGTTAATGCTCATCTCCACATTTACATTATTACTTATGTCTATTGAAGCAAAATAATCCTAGCAACAAACGTCTCTGTATTACCAGTAAGTTAAATGTTATTTTTTAAATTTTCTTTCTGAAACACAGCTGTTGGATGTTTTTGGAAAAAATCCTGATTACTCTGAATCTCAAGTTTTGGAACTCAGGTGAGTGTCTTAGTGCCAATGAGATTTAAAAACTCTGACTCTAGAATCATACAATGATCATATTAATATTGCATTTGATGACAATATAATTAATATTTTATGCTTTTTTTCTCTATTTAGTGAGAGTATAACAGACACTCCATCAAGGTCAGGGAAAAATGTCAATGCAACTGTTGACATCATATTCAAAGCAAGTGCTTCTGTTAAATTACAAGAAGTTCAAAAGGAAATTATCTCATTTGTTGAGAATGAATGTTCCAACTGTGTGCTGAAAGGGGCAGATTTTCAAAGTAAGTTACAGTAATCCATCATGACCATATGTCCAATTGTAATGGGATTTATATATCCATAGCTATGTATTAAGCCATTATTGTTTTTTCTATCATACATAAAGATGTGTCCTTGTGTGATATGGAGCCCTGTGACAAGAAAACTATGAAATGCGACTCGGAAGAGGGATCTTTCAACTGCACATGTTTGGACGGCCATGCTAAACATGAACACGCAAGCAGAATGTGCATTGGTAGGAGTGATTATTCGTGTGTTGTGCTTTACATAAACTAGAGCAAACCTCAAACTTTTCTCTTTTCCAGTTTGTCCTAGTGGCCAGCAAGCAGTGGATTACAAATGTGTCAAGTAAGTGATAAAAATATCATCACATGTTCTGAGGCAAATACCAGTATATATCACCAACGTGACATCACAAAGGGGAGGGAAAAGCTGTGGGTATAGCGAGTATGAAAGTGTGTCCAAGAATCTGTTCTTGTCTTTCAGGTGTTCATTTGGTTATTCTGGTTTCAACTGCAATGAAGGTGAGTACACACATGGTCTCTTACATAATATCATATCACTTAGTCACTTCAAAGCTGATCTTGCATAGTTGGTTTTGTTCAAGATGCCCATTTGTTTATATCTTTGTTGAACCCAGATGCCAACTGACCCTTATGTGTAGATTGAAAGAATTTCCTTGTTAGCATAGCTGAATCTAAACCAAAGGCTTTGTTCACGTATTTCTGAGTTGATAGACATCATTTGAAGCAATTAGCCTGATTTGGCAAAAACTGTGTCTGGAGCCACTAAAGCCTGTTTAGCTAAAATTGACGAAAGTGGAATGGAACATTTAAAAGTGTTTTCAATAGGCTAACCTTGTGACAGTGAGTCTTCTCATTGGATTTTTTAGCATGGGAGCTGGCTGTTGTAGTCATTGGCTCCATCTTTGGGGTATTGATGCTCATTACCATGACTATTCTACCTCTGATGGCACGCAGGTGAGTATCTCATCTATTATTGACCTGATTTCAACCATTCCTTACTGTGGATGTCTTTAAGTAAGACACATTTTGAATTAAAAAATTGTAATACAGTAACTTTAATAAATCAACAATATTAAGTAATATAAAAAGAGTAACAGTCAACAATAACAAGTTGTAATTTTATATTCTTGCTTTTTTTTTCTTTTTTCTTTTTTTCAGATCTTTGAAGAAGAGGTCCCAGAAGACTGAAAATGATGATATTGGGAAGCCTTATATCAGCCACTCACTTCCTCAGCCATCATTTGTTAACAGCTTAGCCAAAAGCCAGGGAGCTTTTCCCAAAGCTGAGATATGTAGGTTTCCTAGGGCCACAACAGAAAGCAATTTGGACAGGAAGGGCAACCTAGAGATGACTCCGACAAACAGCTGGCAAACTCTGGTGCCTGTGGGGAAGAAGCTAGTGAGTGAACCTCTGTGCATTTGACATATTAGAGACATATTCATAGAACTTATGGTGAAGAAATATAAGAGAACTTTATATCAAATAAAGTGATGAAAACATTTAACTGGGCACAGTAGGAGAAAAATACAAATACAAATGTCGCCTTTGCAAGTCTTTCACAGAAAAACTGTCTTTTATTTACAGCAAATGTATAAAGATGAAGACTACGTGGCACCATATGCTCAGACTCAACGTCAGGACAACCTCAACACTCGAGTCTCAAACAACCCTTATGCCCAGAGTCGATCCGAGACCAGGCTTAATGCAAGAGATCAACCCCAGACCAAACCACATGTTTCAAGCCAAGGATGGGCCAACCCTTACTATTCACATGATGATGGAAAACGGTTTAAGTATTAAGAAATCAAGATTTACTCTACACCGTAAAATTGTACTCTACAAATTTACAATGAATGAGTGGCAGCAGTGTCACCTGCAAAGAACTTTGTGTAAAGTTCATTACTGTATTTTTGTAGTAACAATACTGGTCACAGTTTTGTCATTGAATTCCTGTATAGTCACAGTATGTTAAATGTATTCAAATCTATGTATCCTATATGTTAAGTTCTTCATATAGTGCCTAACTACCACCTTTTCATCAGGCTCCATAGTCAGTGCAAGAATACATTGCAAGGACGGCAAATTAAATCACTTGTCTTTGATAATAATAGAAAAGGGTAATCATAATTGTTATACCCATAATAAAAATGTAATACTAGAATGTCAAATATCAAATAATATTTGTTATTCAATCATTGAATCTAAGTCTAAAAAATGTTTTATGTTTTTGATCACTAACAATATGCTTTACAATTTCAGTCATTGGCTGCAAATATGTTACATTAATATTTTATTAAAATATATTTAAAATATTAATATTATTGAAATCTGAAACTGTTTGGAATAACGTTTGTATTATCATCTTTCTGCTCGATTGATGCCAAGCTATTATTCAAAATAAAAAGTAAATAATGTTTTACAATTTAAAGATGACTGTCTTTCATGTGGCCCAGGATGCGCTGGCAACATGCATTGTGGGGCCCATTTCTTGCCCATGGCCAACTGGGATAGGCTCCAGCAACACCCATAATGCGAACAGACAACAAACATTTAATTTTTTGTCCCAGCCATTATGTGGAATCAGAATCAAGTTGTCAATGTGGACCCCTAAGGACTTGTAGTCCTCAACAATTTCCACATTGACCCTCTGAATGTAGGCTGGGGTTACCTGTCCCTTTGTCTTCCTCAAATCCACCACCAGTTCTTTTGTTTTTGCCACGTTGAGTTTGAGGTGGTCTTCCCCACTCCATATGACAAAATTGTCCACAACAGCTCTGTACTCAGTCTCACCACCCTTGCTGATATATTCACCCACCATTGTGTTTTCTGAAAACTTCTGGAGATGACAGTTATCTGTGCAGGGCCAATCAGGAGAACATGGCAAGAGGATTTAGCCTAATAACAAACGGTCTGTAAAACATAACATTACAGCCCATAGATTAAGATTTTGCATGTCATGTCCAAATAACTCAGCCAATATCAGACAAAGTGAGCAGTTGCCTCTAATGTTGAACATAATGTGCCCTTTTTGGCTTTCATGTTAGCGCGTCATCTGCAGCATTTCATCCTTCATTTATCCATGTCTCCACCTACTTCGGAGCAGTGAATGAATGCACAATGTATTTACTGTATGTGCATGGGGATGTTGACAAACATCGAGACAGCCAACAATTCAGATCAGGTTGAAAGTTAGTGCCAGCAATGAAAACTGCAAGCAGGCAGGCAGACAGCCAGCAGCCTGTCTGCCTGCCTGCCTGACACTTACTGTATCTACAGTGCAAAATGAGGAAGTACTTTTTCATGCTGATGAAAACAAAATTCCAACAGGTAAAAGTTAATCTTACATGAAGTTTCTGTAAACGAGCTTGCCATAAAAAGCATTTTTACACCATGTCACATTGTTGGTCTTCTGGTTGGTCCTAGTTATACATTTCATTCTTGAGAAGGCAGCATCACTGCAAGGTTCAGATTCAGAATGAGACTACACATTTTCTAAACATCAGAACAGAATTATGGGCCTCAACGGATTTCATCTAATTTGGTTTTTCCTACTGTCCCAAGGAATTGAACTCACGCTAGGTAAGGGAAAACCCATTTCACAACAAGTTTTCACCAATATCTTAACGCTAAGTAATGCGATGACTTTGTGGTACCATCTACAAACAGGGATCTGGTCAAGTTTCAACAAAAATAATTGCTGCCACTTTTGAGCTTTACAGCTTAATTCCATTAATGTTAAAATGAGTCATGAGTAGTTTTACTTAGTTTTGTACAATTTTCATTGGAATTAAAAAACATATCTATGACTTAACACTTAAGTAAAAGTTTTCTTAAACTTTTACTTAAGTGTTAAGTTAAGCAGGTGTACCTGCATGAGATGTCAAGTAATTAAAATTAATATGTTATCTCAAAAGCATATTATCATTTCAAAGTAAACCTCCCATTCTTTTTTAGACGTGAGATGATTAAAATGTATTTTTTTGAAATTTTTAAAAGTTCTTAATACATAAGCAATACAAATTTATCCCTGTCTTGATTCAGATGTAAAACAAATTTAAAATTATTGGCCATATACTCTAAGGTAATATGATTGCTGACGACTGCTTATCATGGTAAAGAATTAACTCTAATGGGCAAATCACATGGTTTAAGAGAGAAACATTGCATGCAGTGGAGCCACAGCTATCATAAACATAGTAACTCATTTCTGAACTTAACAAAAAATCAACCCTTCTGTTCTCTTATGTGATGTTGTATTTCGTTTTGGTTTGGGGGGGTTTTGCAGGAAGTTGTAGCATTACAGAGTTTCAGTGTGCTAATGGACAATGCATCGACATACTATGGAAGTGTGATGGAATAAATGACTGCACAGATGATTCAGATGAGCTGAACTGTCGTGAGTATTGCAAATCAAGCAATTACGCAAAATCAGCACCAAAATTAATGTTTGTTCAACAACCTTCTGAGCAGAAATTTAAAACCAAGCCTGAACACTAAATTCTAAAAATTACTGATGACTAACTTCTTCAATTGTAATTTGTGGCAGCCTCCCCATCATGTTCCTCCACGGAATTTAAGTGTGTGACAAGTGGTCAATGCATCTCTGCAGCATTCGTCTGCGACGGGGATGATGACTGCACAGATGGCTCTGATGAGCAAAGAACCTGTGGTATGTAAGGGGTTCATGAAATATTCTTCAAAACAAAAGAGTGGAATTATGAGGGTATGATAAGACACAGCCTATTGAAAAAAATACCTGATTTAAGATTAAAATATCTGAGTAATACCTTTGCATCGTGGCACAGCTGTGACAGACTGTATGCTCTTGGTTCAGATGGACAAACCTGCAGCTCAGACCAGTTCACCTGCCAAGATGGCCAGTGTATCCCCAGCAAATACAGTTGTGACCATGTCAAAGACTGTGTTGACAACTCTGATGAGAACAACTGCAGTAAGTACCTTTATATTGACAATCATACTTACCACATTATACACTGATGTCAGTGCAGAAATCACAGTGCTAAATCCAGCTGTGAAACATTGTTTTTTTTCTTACCATTCACAGCAATTATAGGCTTTTAAATAGTTATTTAGTAGAACTTCATAACCCTAAATTATTACAATATGTTTTTTCAGACTATCCACCCTGCACTGAGAAGACGTGTGCTAATGGGGCCTGTTACAAAACCTCTCAGCACTGCAATGGCCTGCTGGACTGCAGAGATGGCTCTGATGAATTCAATTGTGGTAAGAAGACTCTCACAGCAAACTATGCTAACTATTTATCCATTCATCCATTTTTTTAGACCACCATCGACTCCTCTACAGTAACTTTTCCGCTTTGCAACCCGTGTGCTGAGTATGGGCGCCACTGAATGGTGGAGCCACACGAAAGACAAATGCGCACAGTGACACCTATGGACAATTTGATATGATCAATCGAACAAAATTACAATTTTTTCAAGGAGGAAAGAAGCGGTAAAACGTGGACAGAACCCACGCAGGGGAGAACATACAAACTCTGCACAAAAAGGGCTAAAACCTGGAACCTCTTTCCTGTTAGGTGACAACTGTATCCACTCTGCTGCCCCTCTGCCAACTAATTCCAGTAAAATATATCTTGAACTTGAATTTTCAGCCAGGCTAGACATAGACTTTGGAAAGAGATCATAGGTGCCATGGTGTAGAAATGGATTGTAAAAAGAAAAATCTGCTGAAAAATAAGTGCCTATATGTATATTCAAGGGCGGCACGGTGGTGCAGTGAGTAGTGCTGTCGCAAGGCATTTCCGGGTTTGAGTCCCACTGTGTGCGGAGTTTGTAGGTTCTCCCTGTGTCTCCTATAGGTAAAGGCTACCCACTGCACTAATGGGAAACACCACAGTTGTTGTTTTTTTACATTAATTCTTGTACTTGTCAGAGGGGGAAAAAAACACCGTGCTGAAAAAGGCTTCCAATTATTTTTTTCCTCAAATGTAACTTTTGCCTCCTTTTGGTGACATAAATGTTATTCTGATATTATATTACATGTTATTATATTCAATTTGAGTTTCTTCAATTCAGTGTGTGTGTGTGTGTGTGTGTGTGTGTATGTGTGTGTGTGTGTGTGTGTGTGTGTGTGTGTGTGTGTGTGTGTGTGTGTGTGTGTGTGTGTGCGTGCATGCATGTGTCTGTGTGTATGTGTGTGTGTTTGTTTCAGAAACTCAGAACTGTCCTCTTCACCAGTATGAGTGTGCCAATGGAGTCTGTATTCCACAACCCTTTGTGTGTGACCACTGGGATGACTGTGGGGACAACAGTGATGAACAAGACTGTGGTACAGATAAAAATTATTTGACTGATTTTTAACAGAAATTAAATTCTATAAACTGTATTCCTCCAGGTCACCTTAAATTGTAGCAAATGTTGAGTGAATGTAGGTCATCTTGTTTGGGTGCCCACTACCGTTAGGCTCTGAAAGAATAAATAATGAAATTACCTGATGATATAATCATAGAACAGGAGTGTCAAACTCGTTTTCACCGAGGGCCACATCAGCATAATGGATGACCTCAAAGGGCCAGACGTAACTTATAAATGTAACTAAAATAAGTGTAACTACTCCTTAATGTTAAATAACTCTGAATTTATAACTTATTCAGGCTACAAACCTTACAGTAGCACAGAAAAAATATGTTGCTTGATGCTCTGTTATATTTGTCTGTTTATGAAACCCACAAAACTCCATCAGCCAAGGATCAAAACTATCCAAGTGAAAACAGAAAAGTGACATCAAACACAGATTTTGACATTAACTTTGTTCAAAGTGTTTTGTAAGGGTTAAAATGGCCTTAATTGCTGCATTGTGGAAAATGTAGTTTTGTTCAAAACACACTTTCAACCTATTTATTTTTAGATACTCTGGCTTTTTATGCTTTCGCGGGCCACATAAAATGATGTGGCTGGCCACATTTGGCCCCCGGGCCTTGAGTTTGTCATATGTGCCCTAGAATATAGACAACACATCTCTATCATTTGATTGACACTTCAATAATGTGAGTATCTATTTATTGATTAGAATACCAGAGCTGTAGTGGCAGTGAGTTCACATGCACCAGTGGCCGTTGTATCCCTCAGGACTGGGTGTGTGACCAGTTCAATGACTGTGGGGACTTCAGTGATGAGAGAGGATGTGGTGAGAAAATACTTCCTTTGTTGCTTCGACAGTAGAAGATGAAAACAACATGAAAACAATTTCATACACTTGACAACAGTAGACTGTTTTGGCTTAGTCAAAGTGCTAGATTAGATTCATTTTTAATGATGCAAGCTCTCATTCTGAATACCGTTTAAGAAGAAACGTTGAAGAAATATAAGTCTGAAAATTTGTATATTTTTGGGGTTAGAGTTATTGACATAGTAAAATAACTACTGAATTATTCATATCGTAGGGAAATGATTAAAACAGCTGTACATCACTTAAATAATACTTGTTAATATTTCAAATTCATTGCATAGTAATTAAAAATGTTTCAATGTCTTTTAGAAAGTAACTCTCGAGGTTGCTACCCCGGTGAGTGGGGTTGCCCTGGCTCGATAGAATGCATAGCTGTGGTCAAAGTGTGTGACGGCAAACCTGACTGTCCTGGTGGAACTGACGAGACCGACTCCACGGCACAACAAACCTGTAGTAAGCTACACAGACTTTATCACATTCCAGAAAATACAATTCTGAGTCCTATAACTACAGTAAACATTCACAAATACTGCCATGTATCACATGTTATATTTGCAGTAATAGCCATTGTGACATACATTTACAGCGAGTGATTCAGGAGTCATAGTGAGTTTTCCTCATAAATTCTACCCAGCTGTTGTAATTTAACCACATCTTTTGCCTTTCTTATCACTGCCTTCAGAGATACCTAGTTCAAGGTTGGGTTTCTTCATTTAGCAATCCTGTCATCGATAATGACTTTAAGTCTCAGGTGGTGTTGTCTATCCAGCATATATGCTGATAATGATGTCATAAAAAGCTGCATAGATGATGATGATGATGATGATGATGATGATAATGAAACTTCAACTCTAACCTGTATTGTGATCACTCTCTCCCTCTGTTTACTCTCAGGCCTAGACCAGTGCTCTACTTTGAGCTGTGAGTTCCTTTGCCACTCATCTCCTCAGGGAGGAGCTTGCTACTGCCCTGATGGTTTTATTGTAGCCAATGACAGTCGTTCCTGTGATGGTAAGTGCCATCAATACTGTTTGTAAAAAAAAACCATCTGTTTGTACCCTGGAAGTAGTCGAGTTTCTGAGTTCTCCAGCTTCCTCCACCTCCAAAAAAGTGCAGCTGAACTGATCTAACATCTAAATGTTAGATGTAAAATTATCTCTACAGAGTTTATGATTTAGCCCAGAGAGTAAGATGACATAGAGCTTTTATATTACTGTTAAAGTTCCTCGTGCTAAAGTATTAAAAACCTGATTGTTCTATTTGTCCAGACTTTAATGACTGTGAGATATGGGGGATCTGTGACCAGCTGTGTGAAGATCGTCCTGGCACACACCGTTGTAGCTGTGTTGATGGATACTTCTTGGAACACGGTCATGTGTGCAAAGCCAACGTGTCAGGTAGAAGTTTTACACAATATATATAGATTTGCAACGAAGATATCAGTGGGTTGTTTCAAAGATTGCCATTGCATAACTAGTCAGGAGGACAGATCATGACTTGCAATCTCAATACAAAGTCCATAATCACATTTCTGAGTCTTGTTTTCAACAAAAGAAAAAAAACAAAACCTTAATGTCAAGTTTTTATGAAATAATTAACTTTTTCAATTCAATTCATTCTCAAGGTTTTGTTTTTTGTGGTTTTCAGGTGGACTGCCACAGCTCATTTACACCAATGGGGGTGATGTGATGATGGGTGACGTACACGGTCGCTTTGTCAGAACTCTGGTACCATCCCAGGGTAAAGGTTATGCTGTAGGGGTGGCATACAACTGGCACAGCCAAACAGTCTTCTGGAGTGATACTTACACTAAAAAAGTCAGTTTCGTTGTGTTGCGACATTTTTTTACAACCTTATTGTATGTGTTTACAGGTTTGATTGCTTTCCTTGCATAGTTGCAAAACGATGGCACTTTATCTCAATACAACCACCATAGTTCATCATTAGGCATTTCTGACTAACCCAACCATGAAGCAGCTGTAGGATGTCTTTGGCTGCAGTTCCAAGACAAAGTTTTTCAGCTCCAACCCTGTCATTCTTTTCCCAGGTGTACTCTGCCAACTACAATGGAAGTGACATAAAAGAGGTTCTGACTTATGCAGTACACAATGTCCAAACCCTTGCTGTGGACTGGGTCAACGTTAAACTCTATGTCTTAGAAGCTATGGTGGAGCGAATTGATATGTGTGACTTTGATGGAAGGAATCGGGTCACACTAGTGGCTGAAAACCTGCAGACTCCTCATGGTCTTACTCTAGACCCTACAGTGGGGTGCGCATGAATTCTGCACTCTAGTCCTTTGAAATTTCATGGTTGAATGGAAATATCTAACCTGAATCATACTTTTCCCAGTGATCACTGATGGTCAATGTTGCTGGTTTAATGTCACTTGGACACTCGATGAATTTGAGTCATTGATACTGGTTTTACTTTAACTCTCTGTTTTGCAGCAAGTCCATTATTGACCACTAATGTCAAATTCATTGTGCACCGTTTTATGTGATTACTGTGTAAATTAATTCATTAAATCCATTTATGTGCCCAAAAATATTACAGATTTTTGATGAGTGAAAAAAGTCAATGAGCCACTTCACCTAGTGTCTTATAGCATTCATAGCATCTCAGCAAGTCTTTCTTCTTTGTTCATTTGCAGATACATGTTCTTCACAGACAAGGGCTATGGCAATGAGCAAGTGAAGCTTGAACGAGCCTTCATGGATGGTAGCAACCGTTTTGAGCTGGTAAAGAGTGGACTTGGCACTCCAACAGGTGTTACTCTAGATATTATCACTCAAAGGGTCTACTGGTCCGACAGCCACTTTGATACAGTGGAGACTGTCACTTACAGTGGTTTGGACAGGTAAAAGTTGCACTGAAATCATTGTTGTCAAATTATTTCAAATTTGAACAAATTTGAGAAGTAACTTTGAGACAAAAGGGTAACAATAACATTCATTTTTATGTCCTTCCCAATAAAAATTCTATGATTTTTTTTTTTTCATAGGAAAATGGTTCTCAATGGTGGAACCCAGGCTCCTCATCCTTTTGGAATTGCTGTGTTTGAAAACCATGTATTCTTCACTGACTGGACCAAAATGGGCATAGTGAGAGCAAACCGTTTCAATGGCAGCAATCTGTCACTTCTTTATCGTACCATAAATCGACCAGGACATGTTGTAGTCTCACACTCTGTACTTCAACCTGTTGGTAAGGATACACATGTCTAAACTGTAACATATTAGACTGAGTTGAGGGATAAGATATAACCTACTGCTTCTGTGGTTGGCACTGTATATACTCTTTATTTGCTGAATTATGTGTGCTTCCTTTTTAAATTTTTAATGATGCTCAGTATAGTCTTTTTTAAATTCTTAGTGGGAAATAGCAACCAACTCATTTTTTGACAACAGACACACTCGATCTTGTTTATTTTCACAAATACTTTCAATAAAAGCAGAGTTGTGATGAAATGTGCACGCTTTTGTCTTCTGCAGTGACTAATCGTTGCGGCATAAACAATGGCGGCTGTCAGCACATATGCGTATTGAGTTACTACACAGACAATGACGGTCTGGGGTACCGATGCAAGTGTCGCCATGGATATGACCTTCTGCCTGACCACCGGACCTGCTTCAGTGAGTTACCCTAGATTCAGAAAAATGTGTTTAGTTCTACTAATTAATTTGCATGGCCTGATGTGTGACAGTTGTTTTTCAAATAAGGAAATCAATCAATATTTTTTTCCTTAATATCTTTCTCTTAACAAAAAATATGGGAATTTCAGATTAAACTGTTTGGTTAGTATGTTTCCCTTCTACTAACCAGTGACACTCCATGTTTGAACAGAGGTGAAGAACTTTTTATTGATGGCCACCTCTCTTGGGGTGCGGGGAATCCCACTGAACTTGTCCCTCCAGGAGGACATCATTCTCCCACTCTCAGGACTTGGGGCATCTTTCTATGGCTCTGCAGTGGAGTATGATGCCAACAAAGAGACGCTTTTCTACAATGACAGGTCCCGAGGCCTTGTCTATGAGTCAAGCCTCAATGGCACTGGTAAATTTATTTATGTATTTATTATTTATTTAAGTTGATAAAGTACCATTAAGAGTCCATTATGTAAGTTTGCATCAGATCCTGTTATGAAGAACCAATTTGTTACATTTTTTCCCATATAAGATATAATTCCCAGTTGATTTTGTCTGTGTTTACAGTTCAACAGATTTTGACAGGCTACAGAGTTGGAATTATTGAAGCCATGGCTTATGACTGGACTTCCAAAGTCTTATTTTGGACCACAAGCTCTTACAAGACGGTAGTGGCCTTCAAAGTCACAGATACGTCCAGGCGAGATATTGTGACAGGATTGAGGTACCCCAAAGGCATTGCAGTCCATCCTAGTGCTGGGTGAGTATTTAGATAACAAAAGAATATAACACAATACACAGAACCATTTTTTTTATCTTTACACGTTATCACAGTCCAGTAATTTCCATTGACCTCGTACGTACCCGTTGTGCTGACTTTATTTTACTGCAATTAGAAAATGTAGTAAAGTAAAAGTGCATAACTTTAGTTTTATAAATAGTCCACTTAGTACTCAGCACAGTGTAGAAAGCAAATGTCATGTGCATTCTGTGCAAAGCAAAGACATGTGGTACCATTTTTTATGGCATTTATGTTTCAGTTATCAGTGTATGGCAAGAACAATATATTTTGGCTTACAGCCTGGTTTTGACTATCCCAGCACATTCTGTAACGGGTATGGTTTGGGACCTTTTCAAAAGCACAGAAAAGGTCAGAATACAAAGTTTTAATACTTAACAGAGTCTAAAACCAGGCAGTCAAAAGATCACGCAGACAAATCAGACAGGGAGCAGGCGGATAGGCAGAATCCATTAAACAAGCAAAATCACCACTGGAAAACCAGAATTGGAACTTGACATATTAAGACTACATCTATACTATATGATAAAATCCATAAAAAGTATGATGGTAAACTAGCCTCATATTAAATTTTTGCTCACTAACAAACTTGGTTGCTTATTGACCCACAGCTACTTGTTTTGGTCTGATTGGTACCGGCCAGCATTCATAATGAGGGGATTCACAGATGGCAGTAATGCAGTTCCTTTGGTCAATACCACACTTGGGTGGCCTTATGGACTTGCTGTTGATTATGAGTAAGCACAGTGGTGACATGCAGGTATTATGACTTCATATGCAGACTTTGAATTTACTAGTTTATTTATTGTCATGTGTAATATTTCCTTAACAGGATGGATAGGTTGTTCTGGGTGGATTCCTTGCTTGACCAGATTGGACACATTGGTATCCAAGGTCATAACAGACAGACTTTTACTAATATAGGCCAGATTACTCAACCATATTCTCTCACTGTTTATTCAGGTGGGTTTCTTGGTCATGACTGATACTCATTCTAGCCAAAATTACTGCTATTAAAACGCTATTGAAGAGTTACTTTAAAACTTATACAAATAAGACGTAAAATTTATTATAAATATTCTCATTTGCAAGAATGTCTGCATTCAGATTAAAGCATTGGTGGACTGAGGGTTTAAAAAGCCTAAAAATCTTCTTTGGACTTCCTGTAGACTACCTGTATGTGTCTGATACAAGGACCAGAGCGGTATATGAGATGCGGAAGAGGGATGGAGGAGGAAATATTATAATCAGACAAGGAATAACAGGCATCATGAACGTCAAAGCTTACACACCAGACATCCACAGCAGTAAGTCAATAGCCAGGGAGACATTGCTGTCTTGGAACATTTACATTTACAGACACAGCACTTTAAATTGTTAATTTCACTAAGTACATGAGAAAACCAACTGCCTCAAATTCCCTAAGCTAAATACATGTTTTCAGTGTGAACAACTTGAAGTCAATGGTATATTTTGTTTTCTTGAGGAAATTAGTTTCACAGCATATTTTCAGTGATATCATCTTATTTCACTGTAGGTAGCTGGAGCTTAAAAATACCCAGAATAATAATATTAATCAATGATTGGGATGAGCAGGACAGGGTGATAGTGGAACACTGAGTCTAGAAAGCCAGTGAATATGTTTTTTATCATCCACCTGATAGGATTCACCAGTCGCTGTAACACGTTGCCCAATGGGCATTGCAGCCACTTCTGTTTCCCGGCTCCTGGCCACAGTCGAGTGTGTGGCTGCCCATATGGCATGAAACTTCTAGGCAATCAGATGGACTGCATCAAAGATGATTCTATTCCCCCGCCTGACAACATCTGTGGTGACTATGCCTTTGAATGTGATGAAGGACGCTGTAGACCCAACTCCTTCCGTTGTGATGGAATCTTTGATTGCATCGATAAGACTGACGAGGCTAACTGTACTGACACAGGTGAATGTATAAAAAATTAGTATTTTTAGGGAGTAGAAGAACTTTTTAATTTCTGATGCAACATCTTTCTGTCTTTATCCAGGAGCAACCTGCTCTCCACGAGCATTCACCTGCAGCAACAAGCACTGCATCCCATCCAGTTGGCGCTGTGATGACATGGATGACTGTGGCGATGGTTCTGATGAAATTAACTGTCCCACCAAACTCCCCACCACCTGTGCCAACAACTACTTCACCTGTGATAATGACAGATGTATCTCAAAAGTATGGGTGTGCGATGGTGACAATGACTGTGGTGATGGCTCTGATGAACATAACTGTAGTAAGTATGAAATTTTACTTCAAAACATGACACCTTCTTGTTAATTAACTGTAACAAAGTTCTAGAAAATGAATTACGTCTGCGTTTGACAGACGCAACCATCACTACATGTCCACCTGCCTACTTCCTTTGTCCTGACCACCGCTGTATCCACACATCTTATGTGTGTGATGGAGATCAGGATTGTCTGGATGGCTCAGATGAGAAAAACTGCGGTAGGAATCTCTTTTGCTTCGCTCTGTCTAGTTGGTGTTTTTACATACTGACATGAATCCTCATGTTCCTGTTGAGTTTTCACCTTTTTGCTCTTATTTTCCTTCTCTCCGACCATAGAGTTCAACTGTGCCTCCTATGAGTTTGCGTGTGCCAGTGGAGACCAGTGTGTCAGGCTGGTGTATCAGTGCGATGGAGTTTTTGACTGCAGGGACCACTCTGATGAACGAGACTGTCGTAAGCTGCATATGGACAATGTTATATATCACATGATTACACTACTGTCCCAGTTGTGCAGAATAAGGATGTCATTATGATTAATACATCTTTTCTTGATATTCAATGCATTCATTTCTGCTGGTGAGGAATGAACAGAGTAAAGCACTGCAGTTCTGGTTATCTTCTGAAATGTCTGCTGCATCTCCAGCCACTCGGGGTCCAGGCCTCTGCCATGATGATGAATTCCAGTGCCAGAGCGATGGCTTCTGTCTACCAGATGAATGGGAATGCGACGGCCATTCAGACTGTGAGGATGGATCCGATGAACACAATTCATGCCCACCCATTACGTGCAGACCAAACTATTTCCAGTGTACAAACAAGCTGTGCATTCCAACAAGCTGGCTGTGTGATGGTGACAATGACTGCCTGGACTTGAGTGATGAAGATAACTGCCCCACACCTCCATTTAGCTGTCCCTCTGACCAGTGGCAGTGTCCAACTGACCAGCTGTGCATTGCCTTGGACAAGGTGTGCAACGGCCAGAGGGACTGCCCAAATGGAGCAGATGAGTCACCTCTCTGCAGTAAGTGCTGAAGATTTCATGCATTATTTATTATATTGTATTACTGTATATGTATTTCTCATGAGGTTAAGTTATTTACACAAAACAGCTTCAACTCAAATTGTTTTGATTTAAATTTTATAGATTTAAAAATATTGTCAATGATTCAGTCATACAGTACATCAACAGCACACAGATTACTGTGCACATTACTAATTTACATAATGTCGTTGCATGAAGATCAAGATGATTGTGCACTGAACAATGGGGGCTGCAGTAATGGTTGTATTCAAGGACCATTTGGCGCTCAGTGCACCTGTCCATCGGGATTTCAGCTCCTCAATGATTCTAAGACCTGTGAGGACATCAACGAGTGTCTGATCCCAGGTTTCTGCAGCCAACAGTGCTACAATGAGAGAGGAAGTTTCAGGTGCTACTGCACAGACGGTTACCTTTTAGAGCCTGATGGACGTACCTGCAAAGTTACCGGTGACTATCTTTCTATTACAAATAAAGCTACAGCAAAACATAATACCTGCAAAAAATGCTTTCAGTGATATATTGGCTTTATTAAGGTGTAACGAATGCATTTTAGAAACTTGAAGCAAAGTATAACATAGTAGGATACCACCAAGGTTACACAGTACATGCAAATAAAACAGTCAAAAAATATTTATTTATACTTTTGTGAAATTCTTCTCTTAAGGTAAAATGTTGGCAAACAAGGTATTTTTCTGCTCTTAGATACACTAGCGGCTGTACTTCTGGTTGCAAAGCGCAGTCAGATCATTGCCAACCAGATCAACCAGAAGCCACCCCAGATACGTCCAGTGGTTAGCGGTTCAAGCATTGTGTCTGTGGACTTTGATCGAATAACTTCTAGAATCTACTGGGCTGATGCCTCGCAGAAGAAGATATGGCGTGCCTACCAAAATGGCACCGACAGACAGCAAGTAAAAGAAATGATGGCATAGATAAATCAAAGCAAAAGATTTTGACCACTGGTTACAAATTTCCTGTGACGCATAAATGTTGAATTTATCGGCTGCATAATAACATGAAAAACAATCTAAAACGAATCAACCTGTTAAAGATACTTATGACTGAGAACATATATCCCTGCTGTTTCAGGTGTTCTCCTCAGGTCTGATGCTACCAGAGAGTATAGCTGTAGATTGGGTTGGTCGGAACCTTTACTGGACCGATTCAGTCATGGAAACCATTGAGGTTTCCACACTGGATGGTCACTTTAGGAAAGTCCTCCTCAATGAAAATATTACTAGCCCCCGCGGACTAGTTTTAGACCCTCGTAACCAGTAAGTAAAAAATCTGAAAAAACTTGTAAGAGGGTCTTCAAACTGATTTATTTTCAGTGCTATAACATTATTGGCTTTTTCGTTATTGTTGAACTAGACAGTTTGCTAAAGAATATTTAAAAAAAAGACAAGCCATTAAAAAAGCTATTCATCACACAGCACCAACCTCATGTTCTGGTCAGACTGGGGCCAGAATCCCAGGATAGAGCAGGCCTTCATGGATGGATCTGCAAGAAAGGTTATTGTAAGCACTAAGCTCTACTGGCCCAATGGTCTGGCCCTGGACTACACCACAAACAGAGTCTACTTTGCCGACGCTTACCTCAAGTATATCGACTACTGTGACTACAATGGCAACAATCGCTATCAGGTCATGGCAAGCAACATTGTAAGTTTACTTTGGTTCACTTAAACCACATAAAAGTCTGTGTTATAATTCTAATAGTGTTGCTTCAATTCACTTTGCCCTTAACTTAATTTTGTACAAGTAAAATTTTCTGGTAGGTGAGTTTGTTGTCTGAGCATTTTAAGCAAATTGTACAAATTGTAATAAGCTGAGTCTGCACATATATTTAGGTGTTCACAGAAATCAGGACACTGTTGAAATAAATTAAAATACATAGACTTTATTCTGTATGCACTCTTTACTCCAGGTTCTCCAGCACCCACATGGTATGATTATTTTCGAGGACAACATCTACTGGTCGGAGCGGTACACCAGCAAGGTGATGAAGACAAACAAGTTCCATGGTGGCAACATCACTACTCTGATGAAAAATGTATACCAACCAATGGGGATTTCTATGGATCACCCCATCAAACAGCCCACAGGTAACCTC
The DNA here is from genome assembly GCA_013358685.1 of Antennarius maculatus. Lineage (NCBI taxonomy): Eukaryota > Metazoa > Chordata > Actinopteri > Lophiiformes > Antennariidae > Antennarius > Antennarius maculatus. Next base: position 9,926,559 of record CM023626.1, on the reverse strand, counting down.
AAAAAAGACAACAAATCTTGTATTAAAATGTTGTGTTTTGATGGTGTGTATATCGGGCACATTTATGATCACAGAGTGTACACTGAGCCTCAGAAGTGAAGAGCATAAAAAAATCTTTACCCATCCCCATCTTTGTTTGCCCATCTTTGTCGACCAGCTGTACTAAATTATTATAGCGTAGGAAAGATCAAAGCTCATGTAAGATCTGACTGAAGGTGAAACTGGTTTTGCGTTTAGCAACCAACCCATGTGGAGAACACCTGTGTGGCCAGCTGTGCCTCCTCTCCGGCCTCAGACCCAGATACTACACCTGCCACTGTCAATCTGGCTGGAAGCTCAATGCTGACAGGCGCACCTGTACCAAAGGTATAACCTTTTTACTAATTTCACAAGATTAATGTAGTACTGTACATTTATGCATTGATTCATATCAACACCATGGAAAAATATTTATTTATGCTTCTGATTAAAATTTGTTTTATAACCTAAACATAATGACAAAAGTTGGACACCTGCTGTGTGAGAATAGCGCTATTCTAACTATGCATTCTTCTAACCTGTTTTAGATGAGACTCCCTTTTTGATGGTGGTGAGAGATTCAGTGATTTTGGGAATTCCTCTGGACCCCACTGACCTCTCCAACAATGCAATGGCTCCCGTTTCAGGCATTAGCCAGGGGCGGGACATTGACTTTGATGACAAGGAGGAGTTAATCTACTGGGTTCAGAGCACTGTGAGTGGAGGCCACAGAGTGAATCTGTATGACTTTTTTAAATTTATAATTGAATTGAAGTTTATTGACTTGATTGTGATATTGATTGGGACATCCATAATGAACATTTCTGACTTTACTTTGAGTCTATTATTAAACAATATATAATGAACCTATAGCTGATACGCCACTGTGCATGAGTGTTTGTGTATGTTAGACAATTTTGAAATGTCTGGTTTCGTCAAATGTCAGGGTTCGATATGGCAAGTTAAAACCAGTGGTGCCAACAGGTCTGAGTTTGCTCCAGCTGCTTTCATGGGCTCACCTTCTGGTCTGGCTTTTGATTGGATAAGCAGATTAATGTATTACACCAATCCCTCTTCAAAGGCCATAGAGGTAAACACATTTTCAGACTAAAAAAGCTGAAATTATCATTAATAATCACAATAAAACCTTCTATTATGAAACTGAAATGTAAATGACATTGGAATTATAGTTGATGCTTTTTCTAACACTAGATAATTAAAATTTTTATTGTAGTATTGTTGTTACACATTTTCTTTCTTTTTTTTTATTGTTTTTTTTGTTCTTGTTTCCTAAACAAACATAACCTTTCTAATTGAAATAGGTTATCCGTGTGGATGGAGAACAGCACTACAGAAAGACAATTATTGCCTCAACTGGTAAACCAGAGGGAGCAGGAGAACCCATTGGAATAGCGGTGGATCCAGCTCGAGGGTAAACCATCTTTTCACTGATATAAGAAGCAGTCGTAGGATAAATTCATTCTTGTCAAGTGTGACTAAAATGACCAAACAATTGTTTGTCTGCCTTTTAATTCAAACACATTGACTTAATAGGAAACTAAAACATAAATTGGCCAGCATTTTAATGAATCAACAACGACAGAGGTCAAACTATCTGAAATGCCATAATGTAATTAGAAAGTAAGAGGATTTATTTCTCCAAGAGGTACATGTTCTTCTCAGTGTTTTTTTTTTTTGTTTTTCATATCTATCAAAAACTACTAACAGTAATACGGAGGACACCATTTCATTTCTGGCTCTACTGACATACAATTTTATTTTGATTTTATTAATGAAGAGACAGTTATTTTAGTAAATCTGCCTTAGAATACTAAAGTGTATACTGGACTGTAGTTCAACCATTTCTATCACTAGACCAATGGTGGTATGTGGTTTATTTTAGATGTTTTAAAGAGGTCTTAAATTGATTACATTTTTTCATTAGAATTGTGCAGATACCTTGAATTTTACACATAGCCAATTTAAATTTAAAAACTTTTAATACGATATAAAGGCTGTCTTTACCAATATCTCCCTTCACAGGAAACTGTTTTGGACAGATAAGGGTTCAGACAATGGAGTTCCTGCAAAGATTGGCAGTGCTGACATGGATGGAGGAAACCTCCAGAACCTCTACACGGGAGGCCTGGCGAATGTAGGATTCATCACTGCTGACATCTCGACCAGCAAACTGTACTGGGGTGTTGCAGGTTCAGGGGTCGTAAGTACATATGTATGCTCAAAATATAGATTAGGAATAAAAGTAATTTCCTTTATTAACAAAACACATGGCAGTTTGTGGATTTTGGGTGAAATTAATAAAACGTTCACATTTTTAATTGCGGAAAGATCCACCTTTTTTTCTATGCTATTGATGTACTGGAATTTACTCTGCTTTCCATTCTCATGAGACATCAAAACTGAAGTTTAATGTCTTTCATGTCTTTTTTTCTGATACAAAAAGAAAAGAGGGCTGCACACAGGTAAACAACTCAAAATAGCTAGAATCACTTTCACCTGTTGTTTATTTATTGCTTACTCTTTGTTTGAGTGTTAAACTTTCTAATATTAATTATTACCTGTGATATCATGTTTTATATTATCAAATTACTGCTTGTTTATGATTTATGACATTATTTTCTAGTTGGCTGTTAAGGAACAGGTGACAGTGATTGACCTGTACTACTCTTACTCCCTTTATCAGCAGAAGCTTGCACTCAGTGACACAACCATAAATAAGTTCTAGTGGACTGAAATGTTGTTTTTGTTGTAAAAGAGATACAAAATAATTTTTTACTTTCTCTTTCTCTCTCTTACTTTTTTTTGTCATGTATCTGCATTACTTTTGGATTTCTATACACAAATCCTCTCTTCTGACGTGTTCTAGTGCTAGTTCTAGTTCTAGTGTGGACAGAAGCCCACAGTTTACAAATGTCAGGATTAGTTTGCTAGTTAAAGCTATATAACATGAATAACTGACTTCAAATGACATTATTTTGGGGGGAAGGACGGTGATGTTTAAATTGCTAGCAAGCTGTCAATTGGTGATCAATTGGCTTCACTCCAAAGATCATGCAAAAAAAACACTCATTTACTGGTAGGGACGATTTTCTCCTTCCAAAGGATCCATAAGACCATGCACAAACTAGTATCCTTTTCCTGATTCAGGTACTTTCACTAACCTCTGCATCATTTCTCTCCTTCCCTATTGGCCAGATTGAATGTGGCACAATGGATGGAGTTTCCCGGCTAACAGTGGTGAGTGGTCTGTCCCATCCATGGGGTCTGACAATCCACCTGAACTACCTCTACTACACTGACCTGGACTATGAGGTCATTGAGAGGGTGGATAAAGTCACTGGTGCCAATATGGTGGTGATGAGGAGCGGCATGTCAGGTCTCCGTGCCCTCAAAGTACACTCCAGAGACAGTACGTGCACAATTGATTAAAGAAAAAATCTTTGAAGATTTGGACAGTTCTCTCTGATTTCTCTCAACACATCCACACATTATTCATCATTATGTAGTAGTAAATACACTAGTAAAATGCTTTTTACTGTGGATGTCAATTCTCCATCTGCTTCGGTTTGAAGTAATATACTGTTACATCATCCAGTAACGCTGACATGGACAAATCTTTTTCTGTTTCCCATCTCAGACTCAGCGGGAACCACAAATGCCTGCATAGCAAACAATGGAGGCTGTCCCCATCTTTGTCTGCCCAAACCAGACAATCAGAAGACCTGTGCCTGCACCACAGGCTTTTATCCATCTCAAGATGGTTCCCGCTGTGAAGAGTATGAATCTTTTGCTATTGTCTCCACTTCCAAGTACATCCGTGGCTTCCATGTCAACAGCTCTGACCACTCTGAAGCTATGGTGCCTGTTGGTGCAAGTATGCTGGCTTAACTTTGTTCTTTATCATGATATTTTTATGAATTTTAAATAGTCAGTTTTTAAAAGCAATATTTTTCTTTTCTTCATAGCTTATTATTCCACGAAGGGCAAAGTGGACTTACATATCGAATCTGGCTTTGTATACTGGGCTGATAACGGCATGTACAGTTCATATAAGGGCATCTTCAGGGTCAAGACAGATGGAGGACTTTATAGTAGACTCGTCAGTTCAGGAATTGGAAGAAGAGGCATCCAGGGTGTCGCCGTAGACTGGGTCGCAGGTATAAATCCATTGAAATAATAGATAACAGTAACCACAGTTCCTCTGTATGAAAAATAATACATAGCATAATGAGATACAAAATGTGAGTTCAGAATCTGGTTAATCTCATGCTACAGAGGAGTAGTCGTAGAGGATACATAAGGTTTTATGTGATACTATAAATATATATCATATGATCTGTGTAATACGGTCCTTGCAACTTTTATGACTGTCATTTCTGACAGCAAAAAAGTTTTCCTTAGGAAGAACAGGATGTGATATTACCTTGTAAAGAACTTCAGCTGTATATCTCTGTCTATAGGGAACTTGTACTTTACCAATGCTTTTGAGAGTGCAACATTCATGGAGGTTCTTGCCATCAACACGACCAACCGAATGATTCTCCTCAAGTCCTCCCAAGACCAGCCCCGTGACGTAGTTGTCAGCCCCAAACTTCGCTTCCTCTTCTGGACAGATGATGGCCAAACACCCAAGATTGAACGGTCCCTGTTGGATGGCACCAACCGTACTGTGTTGGCCTCAGAAAGCCTAGCATCACCTCTTGGCCTTACCGTTGATTACACCAGTGATTTCCTATACTGGACAGATGATGTTCTTGATATGATCTCCCGAATGGCCACAGATGGAACTCAGAGGGAGATTATCCGATATGGGAGCCGCTACCCAGCTCCAGCAGGAATGGCTATATTTGGAAATCAGATGTTATGGGTTGATAAAAAGCTTGGGAAGCTCTTACAGGCCAGTAAGGATCCTGCCAATTCTGACCAGCCTGAGGTGAGAGACTTTTACTTCTCCAATTTTTAAAAAATTAATACTGCAAAACTCAAAAAATAAGGAAGCACCTTCAATAGAGAATTGGACCTTTGTTAACAATATAAAATATCACTTTGTATTGTAAAAATGAATCTTCAATAAAGTACAAAATTAAATGATGAGTTGATTTGCATGTGTTTCTCAATGTCGAAACTTTTTTGGTGACAGGTAATTCGAGACAATCTAGATGGGCTCATGGATGTTGCTGTATTTGACCCTCATGTCCAGCCAACATCTGCCCATCAGGTGGGCTTCAATCCATGTCAAGAAAATAATGGACGCTGCCAACAGCTTTGTTTTGCCATACCAGGCTGGGAACAAGCAAAATGTGCCTGTGCACATGGATCACTCCTTTCAAATGGAGTAACGTGTGGCTATGGAGAAGATGACTTTTTAATTTTCACCACAGACTACACACTGAACAGTTTGAGGCTAGATCCAACAGATCACAGTGTCCCTTATCCAGCACAGACCTTGGGCTATAACCTGATTGCTTTGGATTATGACTTCAAGGGAAAGCGAATTTTCTATACCCAGTATATGGGGATTGGTCGGAGCAGAATTGGCTACATCACCACATCATCCATTGCCAGCCCACCTTCCATTATAGCTAATAGTGAGTTTGGTATCAATGCTGTCAGTGTTCATATATATTCCTGTGTAATTTCACTCCTCTCTTACCCATTTATTTTTCTCCCATTCTTCATAATCCTAACTTTGTTTTTTTTACCATTGATTCATGATCCTGTCCTCTCTGTTATACTTCTCAGATTTAGATGACCCAGAGGGTTTAGCATTTGACTGGGTCAACAACCGTCTCTATTTCACTGACAGCTATAAACGCAATGTCCAGTCCATGGGACTGGATGGGGGTAACCGCTCAATTGTTGCCCGTTCAGATCGTCCCAGAGGCATCATTGTTGACCCTTGCTATGGGTAATAGCAATTAACTTCACTGCATGGACACAGTTTGGATGCACTCACAAATATATGATTATACATCCATAAGCTCTACTCGCTTACTGATTCTGTTCTCTCTTCCCAGTTACCTGTACTGGACTGACTGGGGCCGTCCAGCAAAGATTGAGAGGGCCACATTGGGTGGAAATTTCCGCACCGTCATTATCAACACCAGTCTGGCAATGCCCAATGGCTTGTCTCTGGATTACGAGGAAAGGATGCTCTACTGGGCTGATGCCTCATTGTATGTTGAGTATTTCACTTTGTAAAGTTTTGCAGCAGGGCCCACACTGGTCACATTTTTGACATCGCCTATATTCCTTTCAAGAGATAAGATTGAGCGTGCCACTCTGACTGGTGAGAACCGACAAGTGATCGTGCATGGGGTCCAGTATCCGTTTGCCATGACTGTCTTCCAACAGGACATCTTCTGGACTGACTGGTATGAAAGAGCAGTCTTTAGGGCTGGGAAGAATGATGGCTCTGGCTACACTGTGCTGGTCGATGACCTGCAGTACCGACCAAATGACATCCATGTTTATGCAGCATCTAAGCAGGAGAGCTGCTCTGGCTCCTGTCAGCAATTCAATGGAGGCTGCAGTCATGTCTGTGTTTCTGGTAAGAGCAGTTATTAGTGTGCACTACCAAGTAAGAGACTGTGTCACCTCCAATGCATCATTCAAAACAGTTACTACACTAGTCCTGAAAATATCTGCATTGTAAATGGAGTTTTCTCTGAACTCACCTCCATTTCACTCTTTGAAAGGATGTTTATTTTTGTGGAATTCATATTTTAGGTGCCTGAAATTGGTCCGTAAGTTTTTACAACAGACAAAGTTAGTGTAAATTCTCTGTTTTTCCAAGTTAATTTAAGTTAACTAAAGTTATTTGAACTTGACCACCTTTCTCAATAAGCACAGAGAGTTCTGAGCACTGGGAATAACACAACATGCACACACAGTACTCCTAATTAAAAGGAAAGACATCCCTTCAATCGTAATCTTCAGGATCACTCCTAAAATCCCTCGTCTTCTATGGTAGTAGCTCTGTCTAAGGGACTTGGTTGGGGAACCAGAAGATGGCTGATTCAAGAGCAGTGTGGATCACATTATTGATTATGAAAGCTTAAAATTGAAAAAAAGAATTTCCCCACTGAATTGATAAAATATAATGAATCTTAAAATCTGAAAAATTTTTGCTGCAGGCCCATCAGGACCAGAGTGTCAGTGTCCTCATCAAGGGAATTGGTACCTGGCTAATAATGGCAAAGACTGTATCCAAGACACCGGGAAGCGCTGTCAACCAGAGCAGTTCACCTGTCTCAATGGGAACTGTATCACAGCACGCTGGAAGTGTGACGGTTATGACGACTGTCAGGACAAGTCGGACGAACTGGAGAGAGTGTGTGGTAAGACATGAGGCTTAAACTAAATAAGAAAAACTTTTTTTTAAATATCTTCATGTAATTTCCATCAACATGGTTTGATTGATGATTTTTCAAAACCGTAAAATGATCCATGAAATGCTGCAGCGAGAAAGAGACACACATTTTGTTGATGACTTTTCTGTCTGAATTCTTGCTGCTTGTGAGTATTGGCATTGTGAAAATAATAACATCTAGTTACATCCTCTTAAAATGCAAAAAATCAAAATAATCAAAGAAACAAAACACAATGTCAAGATGAGTAAGTAAATCAGAAATCTTTTGTTTCTCATGTCCAGCTTTCCACACGTGCTCAGCCATGGACTTCACCTGTGACAACGGGCGCTGTGTGCCACTTGGCTACACCTGTGACTACACAGATGACTGCGGCGACAACAGTGATGAGCAGGGTTGCCCCTTCCCCACATGTAACCCATCTTCTGAGTTCACCTGCAGCAATGGACGCTGCATAAGTGTGGCCTTTGTTTGTGATGGTTGGAACGACTGCAGAGACAACGCCACTTCTGATGAAATAAATTGCCGTGAGTAATAATAAACAATTCCATTGATGATATGATTTATGATTGGCATTTCCTTGAGCAAAGCCTTGATCAAGTTGTAAAGATAACTGACACAGTTGTAAAATACACGTATCTCATCTCATACCACTAATCATGTGTCTTTTATCTTATGGCTGATGTTTTGACTTTTCCACTCGGAAGCCGACAGGACCTGTCCTGCAGGCCAAGTGAAGTGTGACCAAACCAACATCTGCATCTACCCTGAAAGCCTGTGTGATGGTTATAACAACTGTGGTGACAACAGTGATGAGAATCCTCTGTTCTGTGGTAAGTTGGAAACACAGTATTAAGTTCACAAATGTGTAAGAATGTCGGTAGGAAAGAGAGAGGTAAGCTTGAATTTGAAATGCTGAGTAGATTTAATCAAAACCTACAAGGGTACCTGGGTAACTGTGGATTTGTGATATGGTGCTTCAGCGGGCCGAACATGTTCTCCGGACCAGTTCCGATGCGATGAAGGGAAGTGCGTCCCTAACTCTTGGGTGTGTGATTCCATCCAAGACTGCAGGGATGGAACAGATGAACCATTGTCTTGTGGTGAGTCCTCTGCATTTGCATTTGTGATTTCAGCATCGTGGACATTCACTGTGTCACATATGTAGTATGTTCACATAGGGATATCTTGAGTCCACTGCAGAAGACTTTTGTCTTTGTGATTGCTAGCCATTACTGTTTTTCAGAATAACATTATAAAAACATAGCATGGACTAATATAATTGGTTCAGTTATTGTTTTTACATGACAAGAAATGTGATACCCTCATTAAGTGTATTATATGCACTCCTACAATCCATTCTCCACTGGATTTCAACAACAATTAACTTTGCTTGTTTTTTTTTAAATAACAATTAATCACACATTAATAATAGTAATGCAAAAAGTAATCTAATCAGTTATACATCAATCTACATAGATGGCAATATAAGAAGATATTTTTTAAAATCAAAGTAGCATGAAATGTAGTACCTTTTGAGAGTATGGCACCCAACACTGCCAAGAATTACTTTAATATGTGTAACTTTTTATTTTTTTTAGGTAAGTCAAGCCAATGAGCAGCTAATGTGTGATCCCAGGACGTCAAAATCCATCATCTGTTTAAAAGTGTCTCTTTTTCTGTCTTCTTGCGCAGACGACCAAATTAAAACGTGCAATCCCAATCAATTCACATGCACAAATGGAAACTGTGTACCTCAGTCAGTAGTCTGTGATGGCAACAATGACTGCTGGGATAACAGTGATGAGGTTCCTGAACTGCAGTGTGGTGAGATGGCACTTTTACATTTAATTAAAGAATTGTGGAAATGTGATAATGGAAATCAATTTTTATGATTTCTTTAAAAGGCTAGAATATGTTTCCTCAGTTTCAAACTTTTTTGCCACCTTGCACTTTTTCATCTTGTGTTCTGACTTCACAGGTGAATGTGTGATCTTGCACACACATTAATGGTATTGTATACTTTATAAGCTCGATCGGCTCTCTCTCCTCTCCAGGCCAACAAAACTGTAGTTCCAACCAGTTCACCTGTCTAACCTGGTACCCCGGACACCCACGCTGTGTGCCCTTAAGCTTTGTGTGTGATGGAGAAAAAGACTGTGCAGATGCGGCTGATGAGCTTCACAACTGCCCCAACCGCACCTGTCACATGAACGAGTTTGCTTGTTCTAATGGGCGTTGCATCCTCACTCATTTCCAGTGAGTCTGCATGAGTAAATCAAAGCAAGCATTTCTTTGCCGTTCCAGATATCAGTTCTCTCATCACTGATTGGATTTTAATGAATTCTTCCCAGCTGTGATCGTGCAAACGACTGCGGGGATGGCAGTGATGAGTTGAACTGTAAATATGAACCCTGCAGCAGCAACCAGTTCACCTGTGTTAATGGAGCCTGCATTGATGCATCCTTCACCTGTGATGGAGAGAGTGACTGTATGGATGGCTCAGATGAAGCAGACAGCTTGTGTATTACACCTCAGCCCACTTGCGCTCCCCTGCAGTTCATGTGCAAGTCAGGCCAGTGCATTGACAACAGCGAAGTGTGCAACGGGCAGAAGGACTGCCAGGACAATAGCGACGAAAAAGGCTGCGGTGAGACCAGTACTATAACATTGTCACAGTTTTGAAAAATGTGAAGTGATCACACAATTTTAATGTTTTTAACTAGAGGAAAGCATGAAAACAAATTTCAAGTTTTGAAATAAACTGTAGCTCATGGAAATTGTTTGCATTTACTGTAGTTGCAAAAGATGTATAAAAAGCTAATGCATACATTTTTGGTAGATATAGTCAGCAACTGATGAAAAGTTTCAATTAATGTTTAGTACTTGATGTGCTAAAATCTCTACATATGAACATTGTGATAAATATATTTGCACATTTTTTAATCAATATTATGTCAAAATTATAGATTACTGACTTGAGTTGGGTTATGTGGTTTTTCTGACTTAAGAATATTATAAATTTAAAAGTTTTCACTAAAATCCCATCTAAATCAGCTTATAAACTTGCACTAGCTCATTTTCTTGCTTTTCTCCTAATTTGCTTTCCGTGTTCTGTTCAGGAATCAATGAGTGCAGAAACCCATCAGTCCATAAGTGTGCTCAGGTCTGTACTGACACCCTTACTAGTTACTACTGCTCCTGCCACCCCGGTTACCGACTAATGCCAGATGGCAAGGCCTGCGAGGACCTCAATGAATGTTTGAGCACACCTGCTGTCTGCAGCCAGATCTGTGAAAATTCAGTTGGCTCATACTACTGCAAATGTGCCCCAGGGTACATCCGTGAGGCAGATGGACGCACCTGTCGTCATAACAGCGGCATTTCCCCATACATGTTGTACAGCAACCGCTACTACATTCGTAATGTGACAATAGATGGGTCACAGATGAGTATAGTCCTGCAGGGGCTGTCCAATGTGGTGGGGTTAGATTTTGATGACCCTGAGAAGATGCTCTACTGGCTGGATGCAGGGATGAGAAAAATTGAGAGGATGCATTTTGATGGGACTGAAAGGGAGATGGTAGCAGAAGATGTAATTGGAGCAGAAGGCCTGGCACTGGACTGGGTGGGCAGGTATGTGAGGTGTAATCAGTAATCAGTCCGTTTTTTGGAGAATATCTTTACTTTCAGGAGAACTTGGCCCCTTATACTTGTTTCTAAAATTTCAGAATTATTAAATTAGTCTGATTGTCCACCTGACTGCATGGATGTTATTGAGCATTTTTGTGCCTTTTGCAGGAAGTTGTACTGGTCTGACAGTTACTACGGTTCTGTTCATGTGATGGAGCTGGATGGCCGCTACCAGAAAAGGCTGCTGTCTGGAGATTTCACCAATGGAAATGTCACTTATGTCATCAGCCGACCACGTGCTGTGGCTGTTAATCCTAAATATGGGTACTGATACACTCAAACGTCCATATATGAACATGATTCATGTATTCTATTGAACCATGTTGAGAAATTCCAAGTGTGTTAGGAATAATTGGCTTTTTAACATTTCCTGAAGATTAATGGTATTTGTTTCCAGAGGATTACTCACTTGATACTATGTCTATTCTGTTTGATCACTTCCTGGGTTTTTTTCCTTTCTGTCCTCTTTTTGTTCAGATGGCTGTATTGGACTGACTTGGGTGACACAGCTTATATTGGCAGAGCTGGTATGGACGGAACTAATGTCAGTGCCATTATCACAACCAAGCTGGAATGGCCCAGTGCTCTGACCATAGACTACACTACCAACAGGATCTTTTTTGCTGATTCCCACCTTAACTTCCTGGAGTAGGTTTTGTGTTATTCATCAATGGGCCTCTGAATTCCACATTTTATTTTTTTTTAATAATATCACCAATGGGAATGCTTTGAACTTCTGTTAACTGTATTAAACTTCAGTTTTGCAGATATGGATGGCAAAAACCGACACCGAGCCATTTCTGGTACACTTCCCCATGTCTTTGCTCTTTCCTTGTTTGAGGACTGGGTGTACTGGACAGACTGGAACACACACACAGTGGAGAAGGCCCATAAATACACTGGCACAGAGAGAATAGTCATGGGCAATAATACACACCGGCCTTATGACATTCACGTGTACCACCCCTACAGGCAGCCTCGTGGTGTGTTCATCTTAGCCAATGATGATTGTTTTTATTGTCTCGGTGGGGTGCAGCACATTTATTTTATTCATCTTATTACCCAGGTGAAAACCCCTGCGCCTCACATCACCTGACCTGCAGCCATTTGTGTCTTATTGCCGCTGGTGGGCAGGGGGCTTCATGTCAGTGTCCAGATCACTTCATTGGCATTTCTGTAGGCTTCAAGATCCAGTGTGTCGCTGACTGTTCCAGCACCCAGTTCCGTTGTGGAGACAATGAGAAGTCAGTTATATATAAACACTTTTTTTTATTTTTTAGCAGTCTAAATTCCATTCATTCAATTTTTTCCACAGTTAAGTACATTAATGCTTCCGAAAAATAATTGGAGTGAATGGGGTTATTTTATTGCCTCATTACGTTTTTCATAAGCCACTGTTGGATTTACAACAGAAAAACACACGATTAGATGTTTCCACAAATCCTTCCATGAACTGCATGGCAAAAAGGAACTATAATGCTAAAAAGCAGGAAAATAGATGAAAATAGAAGGCAAAAAAACGTGAATAACGAACAAATAACAAAAACAAACCAGGACAATCATTAACAACTGTGAAAAAAGACAACAACTGTGCAAACAAAATTGTAGAAAATGCAAACATTGAATTTTTTTAACCTGCAACAGCTTATATAACATATTGGTCAATGAAATTGTCAGATGTGTTCCTATATGGTGGAAGTGTGATGGCCAATCAGACTGCAGTGATGGCTCCGATGAACCTCAGACCTGCCCGCCCCGCTATTGTCCTGTTGGCCAGTTCCAGTGTCAGGATGGCAGTTGTACCTATCCCAGCTTCATCTGCGACGGCCACCCAGAATGTCCTGACAGTTCAGATGAAGATGCAGCTCTTTGTAGTATGACACCCACAATGACTGTAATGGAGTAATATACTGTAATGTTATAGGAGCCCTCACACTTTAAATTTACATCACCGGAAGGTACTTCTCAAGCAGCTTTTTGTCCCCGTAGGTGACCACAGGTGCCAAGAAAGCCAATTCCAGTGTAAAAACAAGAAATGCATCCCGTTGTCCTGGCACTGCGATGGAATAAATGACTGTTCTGATGGCAGCGATGAGGACGCAGAGACTTGCTCTTTGAGGACCTGTCAACCAGGAGAGTTCAAGTGTGACAATGGGCTCTGTCTGCCCATGAGCTATGTGTGTGACACCCAGGATGACTGTGGGGATCAATCTGATGAGCCGTTTGAAGTCTGCAGTAAGTGGAATAATGTGATTGAGGTTTGACTGAATCAAAGTCAGTTTAAACTGATGATCATAAATCACATGATATGTCTTATTCCTTGGCGGTGGCTGGAATTAAACCTATGAGACCAAAATTTCTGTTAAGCATAGTTCATTGTGAACCCCTAACAGTAATTGGAGTGAGTGGATGATGTTGTATTTTTGTTTTCTTTGCCATCTCATCTATCTGCTTGTACTGACCTTCAGTGTGCTCTGTCTCATTCCTATCTTCTTCACAATTTCTTAACTTGTGGTATTTCGTTTGTGGTTTTCTCTTCCTCTCTCACTTCTTTCCTTGCTATGGTTCACTTCACTCCTTCCTTGTTTAGATGGTCCAGATTACAAGTGTGATGACACGGAATTCTCCTGCACGACAAGCTACCAGTGTGTGCCTCAGTGGGTCCGCTGTGATGGCAGTAATGACTGTTACGATAAGACAGATGAGGAAGGCTGCGGTCAGTGCTTTTGTGTCAGTTAGTTCAAGTCTAAGACAAAAGTTTTCAATAAACATGCTTTGTCAGAATCTATGGAGATGTATATATTTCTTAGAACCATGAGTAAAAGTGCCATAAATTTCAATACATTGAAACGCTGTTAATCATTTGTGTAATGTGGTCTAAACTAGTAGGACAATTGAAACAAGCACAAAATGTAAATATAAATGCAAAACAAGAGACAAGGGAGATGCTCACTTCAGTTTAAACGTGGAGGCAAAACAGGTTTCACCTTTTTTTATCTGCCATTGAATGTTTATCTTCTTTTACACATGGGAATCAATGGGTTTGATTGAAGAAAAAATCAAAACATGTTTTTATTTGTCCACTTCTGACTCCTTCCTCCACAGAGGACCTGACCTGTGATCCACTAGGAGATTTCAGATGTGACAACCACCACTGTGTCCCAATCCGTTGGCAGTGCGATGATTTTGATGACTGCGGTGACGGCTCAGATGAGAGGAACTGCCGTGAGTGTCGTAATGCTTCAGCTCAATTAATCACAACCCAGCAAGAACCGGGTGTCCATCAGGACACAATGACAAAACAGTACTCATATCCCTTCAGTTCAGCCTGTGTTTTGGGTTCAGAGTTCATCTGGAATAATAAAAGTCCCCTTTGTCATCATCAATGTGCTGTAAAAACAGCCTTTTTGCATAGCTTGTTCAGGTTGTGCATGTGAATACTAAAACCGTATTTAATTCTGAGGATGTGTGTTTCTCTATAATCATAATTGTGATCTTTAGAACCAAGGTCTTGTTCTGAAAGTGAGTTTCGATGTGAGAGTGAACAGTGCATCCCTGGAAACTGGGTGTGTGACCATCACAATGACTGCGGTGACAACTCAGATGAGCAGGACTGTGGTGAGGAGGCGCCACACAAATCATCTGATTGATGTATTCCCCATTGTGAATGAACATACACCCTCATAAATATCCTGGTTCTCTCACAGGGTTACAAACTTGTCGTCAGGATTTTTTCCAGTGTGACTCAGGTCACTGTATCCCTGCTGGTCTGGAGTGTGATGGCCGGGCTGATTGTCAGGACCTGTCAGATGAGACCAGCTGTCGTGAGTAAAACCACATGAAAACAGCACCAAAAAATTGAAAACTTTCACCAAGGGAAATCATTTTTCCCATTATGTTATTCTACCTAAAAGCACCAGTCCTATAATAATTTGATCATCATAACATTACTGCTCTGTTTTATCCTAATATCTATGACTATTTTTTTTTTATCACATCGACAGCTACGCGTTACCCCGGAGGCCGTTGGTGTCCTCAGGACCAGTTTCAGTGTTTGAATCATTTATGTGTCAGTCAGAGCTGGGTTTGCGACGGTTTTGATGACTGCGGGGATCGCTCTGACGAACAGCTCATGCTCTGCTGTGAGAAACATTTGGTTAATTTTATGTCACACAGTCCTGGGGAAAGAAATATGTCAAAATGTCAAAATTTTCAATATGTCAAAATATGTCAAAAATTAAAAAAATTTAAAATTAAAAAATATATATTTATCCCAAAAACATAATCATTCACCTCTACAAACTATCATTTTAATAATTGTAACTAATGAACTTCATATGAGGATTAAGATGCTCATTATTCATCTTAAATGTAGACAAATTAGAATCAACAAAGAAGTGTACAGAAGACAACTGAAGAGTTGACATCACATTTTTGTGTTTGATCAGCGAGCGTCCCCTGTGAAATGCCGTCCAGATTCCGCTGTGCTAATGGCTACTGCATTTACTCTGGCCTGATGTGCAACCAGAAGGACGACTGTGGAGATGGCAGTGATGAGGAAAAGGAACTCTGTATGGTTCACACACAAACACCCTCAAAAGAAATGTTGATTCATACCTAATATTTAGATATTATTATCCTCAATATCAAAACTGGTTTCTTCATGTGTGCGGTTGTAGAGCCAAGATTTAATGAGAACATTTTGAAGTACTGTTTTTAATTCAAGGAAAAACATGGACATAAAAACATGCAGACGTCCAAAGTAAATTTAACTATTTTAATCCCATATTTGAGTGAGTTATGAAGGTGTTACTACAGTAGGTTATTGTTTTTATATGCATATTCTCATCATCATGATCATCATCATTATCCATCATCATCATCATCATGTTTCTGGAACGCTAATCTCTGCACTAATTCCTCCTGAACCTTCCTCTAGTGAGCTGGAAAATCCTAAAATGACATCAGTGCAACTATGCAGAAAACAAAGCCTGAAACGGACAAGGGACAGAGAAATAGTCTGTTTTATGATATTGTTACATAATCGGCTTCAACATCTATCAGAGCAAATTATTTTGAGGGGAGATTATATCGTTGTTGGACATTGGCTAGCTCATCTCAAGCATTTTTTGGTGTTAGGTAGAAGGCAAACAAGAGAAGCTGTGACTTCAGCAGGATGTAATTTGGTACATAAGTATGTTCTTACATTGAATGCTTGACTGAAATCTCTTCCAACTAGACAAGTGGAGGAGTACATGGTTTCTTTCCATGCCTGCTGCATACTTGTGCTGATGACTCACTTTGATTGTGCCCTTCTCAGGCCAAGAGCCCACACTGCCCCCCTGTACACTGGGCGAGTTTAAATGCTCTAACGGACACTGTGTGGCCTTACAATATGTATGTGACAACAATGACAACTGTGGGGACCTCACTGATGAACTAGGCTGCAGTGAGTAGTACCGCTCATCATCTTAATATCACTTTAATGTGGGTTATTAGATGTTGTCGGGGGGGGACCACAAATGCTTCATTGTAGAGGTTTCTTTTTTAGTTTTTGTATTTAAGATGTTGTTTTCAGTTCCTTAAAACATAATTATAGTCAGATAATTATCATAGTCATAGTCAACTTTATTGTCAAATGTATCATATATGCATGACATACAACACAGATGAAATTACAGTCCTTTCAGACCCACAGGCAGTAAAAAACATGAAAGAACCGCTTTAGCGGGAGAGGAGCCGATGCGTGTGCACGTGCCGTCATCCTATCCTATCTCAAATAAGTTAAACCCAACAGAACCCAACAGAACCCTCCAATGATTTGCAGCACAACGAACTCACCAAAAAACAAACAAAAAGAATTGTTAAGTGACATTAAGAAATGTATTATTAAGACATATACATAATATAATTACCAAAATGCAGCATTAAACTGAAGTGCATTACATTTTCTGAAGAAAAGAAAATTAGTTTTTTATGAGAAAGAAAAACATCCATTGATTTTCCACCTCTTATCCAGGGTTGGCTCGAAAACCAATTATGACCTCATAATTATACGATAAGATATAAGATTATGTTATGAACAAATTATGAAGATTCTTACCATTATGAGAGGGATCTCACAGATATAAGATGCAAAAATTGTGTTGAAACTTTTTTGTGTAAATGAAAAGGTTTTACTTTTAAGATTGTTCCGTGCAGCGTGGATGTCAACATCCTTTTATCTCTTTCTGACACATATGCATAAATATTATTTCAAAACAGTGAAACAGCTCTATGGACATGACAGAAGAGACAAATTATGTACTCTGCTGGCTGATTTACAGTCAACATGTATAGGGAATTTTTGTGATCTAATATTTGTATATGGTCAGTAGCTGCACTGTTCTACACAAAGGCATAATGCTCATCCAAAGAAAACAAGACACGAAACTGATTGAGAATGCAGAAGACCACACGCTCTGTCTTGTCTTGGCTACAGATTTTGGCCATGATCGCAATTGTGAGATGAATCTGTGCGAACAGGTGTGCACTAACCTGAATGGCACCGGTTTCATCTGCTCCTGCAGGCCTGGATACAAAGTGGACCCAGACAATAGCTACACCTGCCAGGGTACACACACACACACACACACACACACACACACACACACACACACACACACACACACACACACACACATAAATGAGCACATGTCCCTCCTCTAAGCTGTTTCTCGTCTTCTTGTCTTGGTCTCTAGACATTGATGAGTGTGAGGTGTATGGTACTTGTCCTCAGATCTGTAAAAACACAAAAGGTGGCTATGAATGTGACTGTGCCCCCGGCTACCGGAGAGTGGGCAATGGTGATTTGTGTGAGGCTGAAGGTGAGAACAACATTTTTATGAGTAAAGGTATGAATGCAAATAAATTGACAGCTTGTGTAGTTCAATCTTGTAGCAGAAAGGAAAATCTTGTTTCTGTAACTGAAGCATTATTAACATCACAGTGTCGTTAGTGTTTAGTACAATATTTATTTATTTTAGCAAAACACAATGTGTACTGAATAAACGATGGAGGCCTGCATGGTCATCTTATCCCTCGCTACAGTTACAAAGTGTTGACATTTGTGCCTCTTAGGAGCAACTCCACTGCTGCTTCTACCAGAGAACATTCAAATCAGAAGGTTTAATCTGCAGACTGAGGCCTACCATGACTTCCTGGAAGAAGAGGAACACATTATGTCTCTAGACTATGACTGGGACCACAACAACACTGGATTCAGTAGGTCACACGCAGATTTACCAAATGCTGGGTCAACACAAATTTAAAGTACTGACAAATTTAAAATCTTCTGCTTTTCCAGGTATGGTATACTTCACCGTAGCCAGCCAGGGCTCTGAAACAGGAGCTATTAAGCGAGCCTACATACCTTCAGTGGATGATGGCAGTAACAACATTGCTGTTGCCGTTGACATCGGCATCAAATACATCACCAAACCAGACGGCGTTGCTGTTGACTGGGTGGGCAGGTCAGTGTAAACCAACATCTTTTGATCTTTGATTTCTTCAACTGAATTAAGAGATAAAAAGTTTACACATGCAAAGTAAAGTTCATGAATGATTTTCCTACAAATAGGAACCTTTATTGGGCAGACTCCAGCTTGAACAGGATTGAAGTGGCCATGTTGGATGGACGCTACAGAAAACACCTTGTCAAGACTGAGCTGGATCACCCGTCTGCTGTGGCTGTCAACCCACGACTAGGGTGAGATAGCAGAATTTGGCTGACTGCAGTAAATAAGAGGGAGCATCTCATTTTGGGTCGCTCTTTGATGCTTACCACTCCCACAGGGAGAAATAATTCAAACACTAAATCATATGTATCAGTTATTTTTTTCCTTTTAGCCATGATAGAAAACGTAGTATGAAGGCACCTCAACTCATCACAT
The DNA here is from genome assembly GCA_013358685.1 of Antennarius maculatus. NCBI lineage: Eukaryota > Metazoa > Chordata > Actinopteri > Lophiiformes > Antennariidae > Antennarius > Antennarius maculatus. The sequence goes on along the minus strand of CM023626.1, from coordinate 9,907,526 downwards.
CTCAAACTCTGGAAAACTAAGTAAGACTCTTTCTCCAGAATGCTCTACTGGGCAGATCGAGGTTCAGCAGCCAAGATTGAGTGTTCTTGGCTGGATGGACAGAACAGAAAAGTCTTAGTGGCCGATGGCCTGGGTTGGCCCACTGGACTGTCCATCGACTTCACCAACGATGACAGAATCTATTGGTCTGACTCCAAGGAAAGCCGCATAGAGTCTGTTCTACCTTCAGGAAACAGCCGCAAAACTGCCATCTACATAGGTGACAATGGATTTAGACTTCTAGATATATATATTTCCTTTTTTAAAGAAAGCAGATGACTGAGATTAAAATATTTATTCGCTCTCACCTACATAGACGTGAGAAACCCCTTCAGTGTGTGCGTCTTCGAGGACCACATTTATTGGAGCACTCAGGAGAGAGGTGAGGTTTTCCGGCAGGACAAGTTTGGCCATGGACTGAAGATCAAGCTGCTGACTGGTGGGCCCTGGCTGTCCCAGGTCTCAGTGTACCAGCAGCAGAGATATAACTCTATCGCGAGTAAGCTGCTTCCAATTGCAAAAAACATTATGTGTAAGTTTAAAAAAGGTTGAAGCGAAGGAATCAAAACATTTCATGTTTACTTTCCAGTGAAGAATCCATGTAAGGGAACCTGCAGCCACCTGTGTTTGCTGCGACCCAATGGTTACACCTGCGCCTGTCCCCAGGGCTCCGACTTCATCCAGGGAAGTCAAACGAAATGCGACGCTGGTAAAAAAAAAAAAAGTGCTCTGTTTCATGTGTTCAGTAAATGGTACATTCTGAGGTGAAGCTGCAGAAATTAGTCTAAGAACTTCCAGAACTTTTAATAAAACTTTTATTCAGGCCTTTCCCTGGTTTCAGCAAATTTGGAAAGATTGAGGATGTTCCTCTTCCTTAAAGGATAGATAAGGTTTACAATACAGTAGACATGGAAGTAAGATTCATGAGTAGGAGATATATGACATCCCTTTTGACATCACAATGTCCCCAATAATGTCCATTTTGACACTTCAGCTCTAAAAATGTCTAGTAATATTATAACTGCTTTTGTCTAAATAACTCCAGAGACTGAGCCTCCAGCCACCATGCCCCCACCGTGCCAGTGTCAGAATGGAGGTACCTGTTACTTTGATGACAACAAGGCTCTCTGCTTGTAAGAAATAGTTACTATTCTTTATAACCATAAATAAATGTAAAATTCATTCCCAGAAAACAAACCACAAATGAGCTGCAACTGGTTTTAATGGTTATTTAAATGAATTTAATTTTTTTTTTAATCTCATCACCTGTTTGTATAGATTAATCTGATCAGTTGTTATGGTGGCCTGAGAAATTGAATTGGTCAACAAATCAGCCTAATGAAGGCAACTTTAAAGGTTCACAACTGAATGTTGATCTTTTTTTTATCATGCAAATCTACATTTTTATTGAGGGGCTCTGACAAAAAAAAACATTGAAAAATCAGGCTTAGATTTACGCATGAACTCCTGCCCTGTGGTCACAAACTGACAAATGTTGATGCAGAAACAACACAATACTGTTTGGAACTGTATGACTATAATGTGAGTATTTAACTTCACAGATGTCCTCCAGACTGGAAAGGAAAATTCTGCCAGATTAAAATGTTCGACGTTTTTCCTTCCTCAAGTGTGTATATTGGTTCATAGGCAAAAATTTAACCTTTATACACAAAAGCAACATTTGAATTCACCACTAAACTTTATTTTATAAAATTGTAAACTTTGTTTCTTGTGTTCATGTCCCACCATCTTAGTTGGACTAGCAATTGGAGTGACAGTAGCGATTGTGGTGCTGCTAGCTGCTCTGGTCTTTGCTGCCAGGAAGAAGTCTAATGTTTTGGAGCGGATTCGGAACAGCGTGCCCAGCTTTCCCAATTTACCATCTATGCCCTCGGGGCTTTCCATGCCAAACCTGCCAAGCTTCAGGTAAAATGCAGAAAACAAAACAAGTAGAGAGTAATTGGTGTCAAAACGTACAGTATAGGCAATTTAAGTAAACGTCATGAATATACTGCTACCAGAAAACAAGACTAATTAAAAGAAAATAATACACTTTTATTAGACTCACTTGAAGCTGTTCATGTAGAGTATGTTATTGTGTATGTATATTGTCATGTTACAGGTAGATCATTTGTATGCTTTGGTGATTTTCAGAACTGGCACATCGCCAAATGCATCAAAAACAGAGACAAGCCAACTACAGCAGTGCTCTGAAACGGTCAGTAGCAATAGAGAACACATGATGATGATGGTGATGATGATGATGATGATGATGATGATAATGCTACAAACATTACAAGATAGGAATTAAGATTCATTTCTATTTTAACAAAAATTGATTTCAGTGTGTGGGTGGCACAGTGGTGCAGTGGGTAGCGCTGTCGCCGCACAGCAAGGCGGTTCCGGGTTCGAGTCCCACTTTGTGCAGAGTTTGCATGTTCTCCCCGTGTCTGCGTGGGTTCTCTCTTCCTCCCACTTCCAAAAAGCATGCGCTTCAGGTTAATTGGCCAGTCTAAATTGCCTGTAGTGTGTGAGTGTGAGAATGCATGGTTGTCTGTCATTATGTTGCTCCGTGGCGCACTGGCGTGGCGCCAAGAGTTTGCCCGGCCTCACACCCTAAGACAGCTGGGACAGGCTCCGGCTCCCTGTGACCCTTCTACGGCAGACAGAACGGCTTTGAAGATGAATGAATGAATGAATGATTTCAGTGTCGTTTGGCATGTATACAATAATGTCATAACGGAAGCAAATGTTTAATCAGTGAGTCAGAGGAACAGCAGTGTTTCTGGCTTGTTTTGTCTTGTTATCTGATGTCAGATTCCTTTTATGTCTGTTTCCAAGGTGAACATGGAAGTTAAGAGTTTTGAGAATCCAGCATATGAAAGTGGAGAACAACCAGTTCTCAGAAGTGTGATCACAGCTACCTCTGGTCCTGATGAAGAAAACAAGGTCAATAAAATGAGAGCATTGTTTCTACACATGTCATATACAAGTTTTTCTGTTTGTATATGACAGCTTAAGGTTATGTTGCAAAGGGCAACATTGCAAAAATATGTCTATTGTTGTGTTCAAACGTATTTGATAAACTTGTTGCCTTTGTTCTGTATTCTCCCAAGAGTTCCTTACATTTGTATTTAAAATAGAAATACAATGCTAACCCATGACAATTTGCTCAAACACAGTGACATATTTGGGTGTGTTTTGAATATCTCGGTTATGTGAGTGTGTGTTTCCTTCCTCAGGAGTACATTAATAGCCCTTTGTATGTAGACGAAGTTCGAGTTGTGGACACGCTGACAACTAGTGTAAACAAACCAGCTGCTGCCAATGAGGTCAGTTTCCATTTCATCACTAATCTAACTTCACAACAGATGTTTTTCACATTCATTAGAAAATATCCAACATTAGTTGAATCTATTGTTCTGTACTTCACATTCTGTATTATTACATCCCGAGAAGTGGTGATGTATTGTAATTGTCAGTGTTTGTGTGTTTGTCTGTGTGTTCGTCCGTCCGTCCCTCTTTTTTGAATTCAGGGGTGTCGGGGGGTGTTGGCAAATTGACTGCCTTATTCTATTTTTTTTTGTTTAGAATTCTTGTGTTATCTGTTTATGTGACCTTGCTTACTGCTGACTGAAACTAATTGCCCCAAGGGGAGACTAAGAATATCCTTCATCGTTGATCCTTGATAAGAAACGCTGAGGGAAAAAAATTCAAATAACAAACAAATCAAACAATAAATGAAAATTTTTTTGCTCCTTCCTGAGTGTACCACTGAGCACTTTTTGTTTTGTTGAGGTTTAACATGCTCTTAAGCCACTTTTATCTCTTCTGCCTTGCGGTCATTCAAGGAGGCGTTTGAAAACCCAGTATATGCTTCATCCATGGAAGACTTAACCTCTGCTCAGCCAGCTACATCAAGTGCCGAGGTACCATAGGCACACATGTGAAAATGTGAAAATAAGCAGCTTCAATAGCCCGTCATCAAATTGATATTGTCATTGCTTAAATTTTATTAATTATTTTTCTTTCTGAAGGAAAATGCACCTGCTCCAGCTTCCAACTTTTGATGCAACATAAGTGACTAGACTGGACCATGTTTTAGGATTAAATTGTCATTTATTGACTTCATAAGTTGTACAATTACTGGAGTAAGCCCACTGCTCCAAAAGCATAGAATAGACAGGTAAATGAACAAATACAGTTTGCAGAAAGAAATATATATTTTGTCTCATAAATGTTTTTAAATTTTATTTCAATGTAACTATTTGTAAACAAATCTTGTCAGTTGTGATTAAATGTATGTATAATTCATTTAGTAAGTACATAAAATTAATCAATGATTTTACATGCTCTGTTCATTATTAATTGTTTTATATCAATCTAAATTTGAATTGTGAGAAAGTTAAACATTAAAGCAGATACTATCATTATTCTGCATCAATAAAAGTGTAATGATTGGACCTAAAATTACATACTGTAAATATTCAGATTTTAAGCCCTTTAAAAGAGGTCCCTGATTCTTATCATTGATATAATCTTATATTTGCATTATAAACAGTTACTGTGAATACATTATGGAGGAGTCTGTCAGTTGTTGAATTTTAGATGTGGAATTTTAGATGTTGAAAATTACGAGGATGTCATGAAAGCAGCAAAGAGAGAGAGCGCGTGAGGGAACGCGCGAGACGAGGGCGAGCGACTGAGGGGGAAGGGGACGGTCACTGAGACACTGATTGGATGGAACTGAGGAAATAAAACCCTCGTGTGTGGCAGTGAGCTAGAGACATACAGAAAGAAACAAAGAAAAAAAGAGAGAAAGGAGCGAGAGCAGGACAGACTAGTGTTCTAACAGGTTTGGTGTCGCTTTAGAGAGAGACAACACATCAGAGAAGCACGCGCAGACAGGAAACAACAAGGTGAGTGTGATTTCAACTCCACAGCTCTTGACCACGTTGTTCATTTGTATGTGTCTGACAGAGCTGGCAGCTTCAGCGCCACTGTTGGTGTTATTTTAAACACAAAACAACTACACTGGGTAACCCCCCCCCCCTTTTTTTTCTTCTTCTTCTTTTACGCACACACTCGTTTTGTTTCTAGTGGTTCTTGTAAAGCATGTGGATTTCTGAGGCTGCTGCATGTAAATGAAGGCTGAGCATCACCTGTGGTTGATCTGCCACTAATGGATGACAGCATTCCATGCCCTCCTACACCGTCACAGTCTTCATTAGCTAATTAAATGTCTAGAAATTTGTAGTTGTAGGACAGACCAGGATGGGGGGTTAACGCTTAATGGGTTCATGTGGTTTAAGGTGAAGAGAAGTGATGCTGTCAAGGCCAGGGTTTAGAAAAATATACATCAGTGTACTGAAACATGGTAATAATTATATTGATCCAAAAACTTATTTAGTTGCTTCTTTTGTGTAAAATATGGCTTGTATTAGTTAAGCATATTAAAGGATTAGACAATGAACTCATTACATCTTCTTAAATTTGGCCACTGACCAAGAAGGATGGCCAATATGTGTAAAAATACACATCATATTTCTAATTGTAATCACATAATTTGTGATATTACGGCCTTTATAACTAGGAAAAGAATACATTTATACTACATTATGATGTCCAAAGTGCAAGATGGAATCTTATATCAATCTTATATCACAACAATAACATTTTAATATATTATCTGCCCGAGTGACCAACCAATGGTAGTTGGTGTGAGAGAAGAGGATGCAAAGGACAGGGTTAGATGGAGGCAATTGATTCGCTGTGGCGACCCCTGAAGGGAAAAGCCGAAAGGAAAAGAAGAAGAAGATCTGCCCGAGTGACCAACCAGATTGTCATCCCCCAAAATATATTTGAATGTTTAAATTCTGAAACAGGGATGGGTTTCCTACACCTCAGACACAAAGGCAAATTCAATCATCCTACGGTAGAAGTGTCCTGTTGTGCCACAGAGTAGGTGTGACGAACATGTCAGGGATAAATGTCCTTCGATTGGTCTCTCAAAAAAAAGCAGTCTGCAATTTTGTTCTGTACCATTTTTTTCCAGTGTATTTTTATTCTGGAGTATAATATCAAGGTTTTTATTCATGTTATTAAAAGAATACTTTTCAGTGCTGGGTCAACAGAATTATCTACTCAAGAATTATGCAAACTGATTCCATTTAGGTTCCATACACCATTTCAGCTGTTGAATGACTTTGGGTACATTTTCAATGTTTTTTCAGTAAGTAATCCAGTTTGCAGAACAGATTACTTGTTTTTACACCATGCGTTAGTGGATAGGCAGCATTTAATTACTTTTAGATGAGAAACTGTTGGGAGTTAATTTAGATTAACTCCCAATATGTACATTTTTATTCCTAAACATGGTGAAATCTAGCACATCTAAATAGATGACGTCAACCATATGCGTGGCATGAAGGGACTACACACACATACTGTATATACACACAGGGTGGAGAGCAGATGGCATCAGCAGTGTGCCGGCGACCTCGCCCCACTCTGTCTTCCTCTCGGGATCGTCCAACAGCAAATGAATCTGGCAAACTGTGTGTGTGTGACTGGAAAGACATGAGGTCAACCTCTAAAAACAATGCCAGTATAATAAAATGTTACGCAGACTGCACTTGGCTCCGATTGACTTGTGCTATAAGATGAAGAGTATTGATGAGGCAGAGCTGGAAAGGCACAAGGGACAAACCTGACCAACAGAAATTACAAATAAAAAAAAAGGTGGAGTCATGGGCGTGTTATGTTTTTATTGTGATACTTGGCTTCTGAGGGATGATGAGGAAAGTCTTCCTCAGAGGCAACACAACGTGTACCTGAGAGCTGCCACTAGTCTGTAGGCAAAAGACTGAGAAACTTGACAATAAATAGAATATATGGCTCACATGAATTGGAAATGGAGAAGTAGATGAAACGTCAGAGGATTAGCAAAATTATTCTGATTTATCCAGATGGGTCTGAAAGTATTGGTCCCGAAGTCTGCATATTAAAACAAGAATATTTATACCCCAAATAAATGTTTTATCATCCATCACAAAACAATCATTCGAGTAATTGTTTCAGTTTTATCATTATGTAGTTTTTATTCTGGCTCAAAGCATCAATATCCATTCATCCTACTGTACATTAGATGTTAACCAACCAAATGCTTGTTGGGGGATACTCTGCTACATCCTTGCTACTATTCTCTTTTAATCTGCCACTGCTTTCTAATCTGTTTCTTTGTATTCAATGAAATCCTCAGTTACGCACATAACGCCAGTGCTGCCCTCTTAACACAAGGAGGCTGGATAATACCACCATATGGCCAGCCGGTGGGAACCTCAAGTATTTAGACGAAATACTCCACGAGTGAGAGAGAGGGAGAAAAAAAAAAGATTTTGGCTTTAAGCTCCGTTCAGCTTCTTGTAATTAGAGATGGTCTGATGGAAGGAGGAGACGGAGAGAAAGAAGGTCAGGTCAGAGGACTGAATGAAAGCGGGAAAACACAGATGAGTGACAGGATTCACTCCTGAGCTGTTAGTGTTGTTGGCTTTTGTCAATGGAGTGGGGTTGTGATGACCAACAGATGGTAAAAAAAAAAATCATTTTGATTGCATGATTCAACTTTTTATTAAAATATTAAAAAGTTAAATTATATTTTAGATCGTCATGACTTAATTTAACAGATTAATCATTCAGTTATTTTCATTGACAGCTCTTTGAAAATCAAGTAACGTTAGCTGCAGGTGACTATCTCACTAGCTTTCACATTTCACTACTCTCTTGCTGTAGTTTTCTAAGTGACCATCTCTGCTGGCAGATAATCAGTGGCTTTTAGGCTTTCCATGAGGTACATGAGTTTACGACAATTCTTATCCTTTAATAGACATTACTTGTGCTCCAATAATAGCCATTTTCTGACACTGCTTATTATTTTTTTGCCAATTTTCCCACTTTTCCATGCATATTTTACTGAAGTAAAGTACTAAGCAAACAGTAAAACTACCACCTTAGCTTATATTAGTTGAAACTATGTGGATGTATGTTTTGACTGATAATGTGCAGAATAGATTTTTTTTAAATGTGTCACTTTGTCAATGTCACGCTTAGTGGGTCACACATACTGATGGTGGTGCAGCATTAGACCGAATCAATCTATTATCGATGCCTGATTTTATGTCACTTATGGGCTGAGTTCAAGGGGGTGTGTTATGTTGTATGGTCCAGCTAAATGGGAGTGCATTAATCTTATGACTGTACAGTAAATGAGCTGAAAATGCTAATATTTGCTGTATTTGACATAAAAAGTTAACAGAAAGGGGTAGAATAATCGTGTAAAGGTAGCAGCAGTTTTACACTGAATGAAAACATGTTCTAGACTGCTTACCTCTGTGCCAGGCTGGGAAATAAACGGCACATTTCATAAAATGAACTATTCATGTAAACAATAGAATACTTTCACATCTGAATAAAATTATGCAAATAGGTTGATGTCTTTGTCCTCCGGTGAGATGGTGAGTAATTTCAGTCCATGCTTAGAATAATACAATTAGCATCCCTGTGCTGTCTTAACAATTAAAACATCTAATAGCTTCTTTAAGAGCAGCTTTATAGTCTTATGTTTCATCACCATCAACAGAGATAAATTAATGTTTTTCAAACATGGCTCCAAGCCAAGGCTACTTAATCTCACTATGACTTTGCCAAGATACCATCCTGCCTTCAGTCATTTTGTTTCCTCATCATTTTTATGGCAGCTGGTATGTTTTCACCAACCCACCAGAGGGAAATGTGACCATGTAGCAAAAGAACACAATACAGTTGCAATCCCTGTTGTGATAAAGTTGTCAGAGTATTTGACAATATAAAGATTGTTTTGAAAAATAAAGAGAAATGTAAATTTTTTTAATTCAATCCCATGTGGGTCTAACCGCTGTCAATATTGTAACTACTGTTGGTCCCATAATTTAATTCATCTGTTTGGATGACAGCTTTGATAGATGGCCAGCATCCTAAACATGTACTTCTAGCTTTTGTTGATGGATGTCAAGCATGTTGTATGTTTTGTAGTGACTGTAGCTGTCAGTGCTATCAAAGATATTTTTGTATAAAAGTCTAAACTTGGATGTATGATTTCATGGACATTGAAAGATCCTGAAAATGTCAACCTTTGAAAACATTTCGGTGTAATCTTGGAAAATGACACCAGAAACTAGCAGAATGTAATTCTTGTGAAAATGATGCTGACACGCCCCACTTGATGAGGACACTTGTGGTTTCATCAGCCATGCATCAAGAGTAGAGGTGTTTTTCTGGGTTGTTCATTTTGAATATTCATTTTGTTATAGTTCCTACCATATTTATGAATTTGTGTGCACAAACATCATTCATTATATCAGTATATATGTTTGTGCGCCTGTGTACTGTGTATTTGTGTGTGTGTGTGTGTGTGTTTTTATAAAATACCTTTTTCTGCCTTGAAAAAAAAATGGAGAGAGACTTGTCATACCTGACTGTTCAAATTCTTGCCATTAAGCACATAGTATGAAAGAATTTGGGCTTCGTAAGGAAGATATAGGCAACTGAAGAATTTTGGTCTTCTGCAGAAGGAAAGCATACACTTAAGAACCTTGTGAAATTCTAATATTCAACCTTTATAAGATTTAGCTGGATTTATAAGCCCTCTTCTCTCCAGCTTTGCAGAAAATGTCTAGACCAGTGGTTCTTAACCCCGGTTCGATCGAACCCTAGGGGTTCGGTGAGTCGTACTCACTGTACATTTGTCACATCGTGTCAATTCGTGATGACACTCCCCCTTAGCCATCACTGGCTGCAGGTGATCACGCTACATCAATTAGCCTACCTGTGCTACATGGGATTTTTCGTGCTCTGTAGTCGATTTATGCCTGTCATGATGGTACGTCGTCTGATTTCTTAAGATTTTAATCCATAGTAACCATGTCGAACAAAAAAAAGCGGTTGGATGAATATGTGTTAACATGGATTTACTTGTATAAAGGAACGTGATGGGAGTCGGCGTCCTATCTGTATGATTTGCAATGCCAAGTTAAGCAATTGTAGTCTCGCACAGGCAAAAATAAATGAACACTTCCTTAAGCTGCACGGAAAACAAGACAAACAGACTTTGCTGTGAAAATGACATAAGAGTAGAACTTGCCAAGGTGAAGCCACGCTTTTGAGAGACCAGTTCAGATACGCAACAGCAGAACTCGCACTGATTTGCAGGTAGGTAATTTCATGTGAGTTCATGCAGTGTCTTGGTTTTATTCTTGGAAAAAGTTGACATTCATGCACAGTTCATTAAATACACCAGTAAAACATATACTTATGTCTTTGAGAAAAAGTTTTTTACTGAAGAAGGGTTCGGGTGAGTGAGCATATGAAACTGGCGGGGTTCGGTACCTCCAACAAGGTTAAGAACCACTGGTCTAGACACAGGCAACACATCTGTCAGAATAGAAAAAGGAGACATCGCTGAAGCATAAATTGTACCACAGAAATCCACCATCAACGTCTTTGTTTTATCGAGCCTATCTGAAGTTGATTGAACTCAACAGTGGGTTGTCTGATCAGATTGTGGTCTTTGTACCAAGATGGAGATGCCGTTTTGCTGGTATAGATCGATGTGATTGAATAACTTCCCCTAAATAAATTGCTATTTGCCAGGCTCTTCATCCTGCAGACAGAAAAGGAATGCTAGTCTGAGAACTCCAAAGCACATACACCTGTCATTTAATTACAATGAACCTCCCACACATGTCTGTGACAGCAGTCAAAGCCTCCCACCTACACAGCCAAAGGTTCCGAGACCAGCAAGTAGAAAGCAAGAGTGGAATATACTGTTGATGTCACCACAGACGGTTGACTGTGGATCACTGAAGATCAGGCACTGGTCTCAAAAATCCAGTAGCCTGTCTTCAGTCTGTCAGTTTCTCTGGAGTGAAGATGACCTGCAGTAATGTGGCTGGTGAGCTTATTAATACTGACTCGCATAGAGTGGTTACGACATTATGCTCTGGATTACTAGAAAACTGTGTATTTATGCACACTGGTTAACTGATATTTTCCTTTTTGGATCAATTAAATCTGATCTTATGTCTATGAAAAAATTTAGCTATTCTTGGAATACCAGTTTTCTGTCAGTTGATTGTTTGCCTGTAGTCTCTCTAAATATTTTACAATAAATTTCTTGCATTGCCAATTGGTACAGCTTGTAAATACTGTCAGCATATAAATGGAAAAAGTCTCCACTGATTGTTCATGAGCAGGAAATTTGTGTTGATCAGACTGGAAATAAAAAACTGAGATGAATAAAATCTAAGCATAAGGAGACTCGTATTGTTGCTAGGATGAAGTCATTGAACACTTTTAATTAATCTATGAGAAATGTGAGATGCACATGTGTGACATGAATGATTGCATTGGACAAAAAAAAAAATTAATCTAATGCCCGCTTTGATAAGCGGTCACATTACTGTATATTTGAAATGAAGGGAGTGCCTCTGCTATGAGAGCAGTCATTATATTAAAACTGTAATGGGTTGATTCATCACTGTCAGGGCTTTGCTAGCCTGTTGCTCTTTTAGAAACATAACTCGTTTTATATTTGAGAAATGATGGGCATTTATAAATGTCTTGCAAGGTCCTGAATCATGCATTTTATGTCATGTTTTCCAGTATAAGGTTTGTAAATGTTCTGTACAGTGTCAAAATACATATTAAAAGTCAGTATACTTTAAAAATTAACATGTGAAACAAAAATATATACTTGCTGTTATAATCAGAATGACAACAATTTTTTGTGTATATATATATATAGATTTAATAGTCACTATGGGTTTTTTTTCTTTACCAGCAACATTTTCACCTATAGAACGACCACAGTGGAGGGAAATTTCTATCTTTGTTTCCTGCCCTCTTCCTCCTCCATCTTCACTTGCCTTCCATCTCTGAATGATTGAATCCCTCACCATCATGTCTGCAAGCACAGGTATGACATGCTTTATTTACAGCATGTATGAAGCATCCTCGAAAGTACAATGTTAAAGGAAAATGTTAAAAAAAATTTATGAAGTGATTTTATGGTTGCAGTGATGCCTTTCTAATGATTAGTTTTCATTATTGACTGTAACCTCATTGATTTGGTTGTTCATGGGACATGGTGCGTAATGATGCATTCATGTACAATAGTAGTTATTTTCTGGTCTACAGGGCTGCATGAGACGCTGGCGCTGCTCACCTCTCAGCTACACCCTGATGCCAACCAAAAAGAAGACCTGGTCTTCCTCAGAAATGTCTTCAGTGAGAAGAGCCTCAGTTACCTCATGAAGGTACAGGATATAATGTTTGAATTGAAGCAACGCTCATCTGTGAAATTCCTGCAATACTATATTTCGGGGATGCATTAGAAATATTATGATATCGTCCATGTTTGACCTTAACACAAACACGAAACCTCACAAAATCGGAGTGTATTGTCTCTGTAGCGACGTAAAAATATCTTTCCCCCCAGATCCATGACAAACTGAGGCAGTATGAGAAACACAGCCCGGCTCCAGTTCTACACAGCGCCTCCTGTCTCGCAGATGATGTAAGTGCCATCTTTTCTCAATAGGGTTAAATAACGAATGTTAACTAATTTGAATAAATACGAAGTCTGCATTCATTATTATGCCGCTATGGCAATTTTGGCAAAGAAAACAAGTAACAAGCTTAACATTAGGGAATGCTTTTTTTTGTCAATCCGTTCTGTAGCTGGCTGAAGAGCTTCTGAATGGAGCGCTGAAGGACGATGAAAGGGAACTGCTTCAGTTGCTGAGCACTCCTCACTTCAAGGTACACACTTGCACAAACCTACAATATAGTTTTAATCATGTAAAGTTTTGTTCCTTTCCTCTCGTTCCTCTTCTGGTCTGACAAGCGGTACTTCTGACGACAGCACTGCTTTGATTTTCCTCTAAGTTGATCATCTGAGGTGTAACTCGTCTTTACCCTTCCTCTTGTCCTCTAGACACTGAAGACTGCCAGGTTTCTCTTGTCAAGTGATTTTCAATTAATTAGCTTTCAGAAGAAGCAGTAAGAAACAATGGCTGTGAAATGTGACTGGCTATTTACTGCTGCTGTTTATCTTTATTCACACATTCTGCACAACCCACTTTTGTGGTTTCTCTTCAGCGCAGTATTTGTGTTTTTTCTTCTTGCTTCCTGTATTGTACTTGTTGTTGAAGCTCATATAATCCTGCCCATCTGTGCATTTGTTCGTAAAGGCGGTGCTGTCCGCCCATGACACGGTGGCTCAAAAGAACTTTTACCCGGTGCTGCCATCACTGCCAGAGGATGTGGTCGATGACCTGGAGGAAGAATCGGTGAAGATTGTTCGACTGGTGAAGAACAAGGAGCCACTGGTGAGACAAACAGTCGCTCTCCCTGCCATCGACCGCTACTGTTCTTGTCCCTCAGTGGAGATCTTGGTTTCATTTACTTTAATGGAGCAGCTTTAGGGCTATAGAGAGCTTGTGGGGACAGATGTATGACTTTGTTTGATATTTAAAAAAATCTGTTAAATCTCCAAGCAAAGGGAAAAACATAGTTTTGGTTGCTGCTGAAGTGACATAAGCCCTGCAGCATCGTGTGAGATTAGATGGCTTCAGTTCATTTTCATTTCCATCCTTCACCCACAAAAGGTGTTTTGCACCAGTGGGACTGCTTATCTCTGTGATGGGATTTGTCACTTTTAACATCGTGTGGAGATTAAATGTTGTTCAACTCTGTCTAAAGAAATATTTGATATTTTAGAAAAATGCATCTTTGGGCTGGGTGAGATCATTCTTAAGCCTTTATGCAAAAGATGAAGCTTCAGCTCTCCCCGACAGAGCCAGGCTGGGTGTTTCCCCATCCCTATTCTTTATGCTAAACTAATCTGCCTATTCCCACTTTTAAATTAAGCATGCAGACATGAAACATGTATTTATTATCTTCCACTACAAAGTTGGTCAGTTGATACCACTTCTTGTTTCGTCCAAGTAAATGATTTACATACTTTTGACTGAAATCTATATGAAATTTAATCACGAGGTTATTAGCATATTCAGAGCAGAGGACTTGGAAGTCATTTTCAAAGACCCTTTTTTGTGTTGTATGTACTGGTTTTTGATCATTCCAGCGAAATACATACAAAATGCACACAAAGAGCAGCTCTACCACAGAGGATTTGTGTCACCTCTAACTCAAGATCTGTTGTTTGAAAATTCATTGTTGCATCTTTTCCACCAGGGAGCAACCATCAGGAGAGATGAGGCAACTGGGGCCATCATCGTGGCCAGAATTATGAAGGGAGGAGCAGCCGACCGCAGTGGTGAGGCTAGCAGCTTTCAACCAGATGTCATTTATCATTTGTATTTTGATATTTTACAGGGAAAAGGCAACAGGATGAAACGGCCCAGCTGCCTCAAAATGATTAAACTATAGAACCAAAGTGAAATCATCCGAATGGTAACCATACACCCAAGTGGACCTTCCTGTCCCGACTCATACACAGGAGAGGGATTACGTCGTGTAACCTCATGAACTGTCTGAGATGAAATCCTTCAGATTAGTGCCACAAGATTGCATATTTTTGGATTAAAAACAAGAGTTGCTTCTGGCTGTTTGCCATGGAGATATTATTGACTTCGTGTGAAAGGAAAGTTATTTTTATCCATATCTGCAATCCATAAACTAAAAATACTATTAGTTGTACTTTCTATACTGTAATTTTCCTTGGATAGTTAAATGTGTTTTCATCAGATTTGTTGGTGTGTGTTACGTTTGTGTTTACAGGTCTGGTCCATGTTGGGGATGAGCTTCGAGAGGTCAACGGAAATCTGATAACCCACAAGAGGCCAGATGAAATTAGTCAGATTCTGGTAAAGGAAAAAAAGCATCACACTAGTTCAGACGCTGTATGATTAATGTCTTCGGTACGCTCTGGTTGTACTGGATGGTGATCACGCTCTGATATTTTTCATCAGTCCCAGTCACAAGGCTCCATCACGCTGAAAATTATCCCAGCCGTTGCAGAAGAAGACAAACTGAAGGAAAGCAGGGTGAGGACTCCCCGAGGACTCCAGAGTCAATAACAATTCCAAACTTGAAAATGCTGTGGGGTTTATTTCTCATATGGGATATGTTGGTTCTTGAAGACAAGTGGCATTCGCTAATTGATATTTTTATCGAAAGCAATAAATCTCGGAAATAGAAGGCTGGGCTCCATCTGAGGTTGACAAATCCAACTATCAGCACTTCTCAAGGTCATGTTATGGTCTGTCAGACAAAACAAGACATGTTGTCCAACCTCACTGTAAAGCAAAAGGTTTTCACTGCTATTCTTACTTGGGCCATGTCCACATATAACCGGGTCTTTTTGAAAACGCATCTTTTTTCCCTCCACATAGAAAAAAATTTGCATCCACACATCGTTTTCAAAAAAAGTGTCTGTCCACACGGAACCGGATAAGTGCGTTCTACACATTTTGATAAGTAGAACAACTCCCTAACTACTTCGACAACAACAGGAGAATGGACCGGGACATGAAGAAATTCACGCCATGAATGAATTTTATGGTTATTATACATATAAACAGAGTTCCATGGACAACAAGATAAGGATGACCCCCCCCCCCCCAGGTGCATTTGTAGCCAAAGAAAAAGACTGGGCAAGGAAGAAATATATAAATAAACTTTGACTCTATTAAAGAAAAACGGAAAAGGAAATATCCAACTGTCAAGCATGTTTGTCAACGTTTTTGATATGGAATGGTTACAATGGTTACACGTCAGAAAAAAGCCGACCTTCAATGTGAAGTAGCAGTAATGGGTTTGACACAAGGTGACTAAAAACGACTGGACAATTGTTGCCACCAACAATTAAATATGTCCCTTCTGTTTGTACATGTAGACACAGGTCACGCACATGAAGTCACAGCAGTTTTTGTCGCAGGGAGACATACCTGGACCAAAAAACCTTTGGTTACAGCTGTCCACACAAACACCCAACGTTTTCAAAAACATCCATTTTTGTCTCCGATATGTGTTGTCTTGTGGACGAAAGGCCTAACCGTAGGAAAAAAGGTGTTTTCAAAAAGACCCACCTACATGTGGACGGGGCCTAAGAGCCCTTGAGATCTGAGTAAAAGTTTGGCCCTTGAAGAATGGTATAGGTGTGATATTGTTTTAATGTGGGGATAAAAAAACAGAAGCGAGCTGGATTGTGACAACTGCAATCCAACTTCGTAAAGGTATGAGAGAAAAGGGTTGTGAATCTGTTCCTCTGAGGATTTTCTGTAGAAAATGCACATTCACTTATCGTCGCATTTGTGTTTTCACATTTTTATGCTAAGCTATTCTTATCCCTAAAGTTGTACCTTCGGGCTTTGTTTGACTACACACCCTATGAGGACAAAGCCACCCCATGTCAAGAGGCAGGATTACCATTTAAGAGGGGAGACATTCTTCAGGTTGTTAGCCAGGACGACGCTACCTGGTGGCAGGCCAAGAAGGTGGCCGACTGCAACCTACGTGCTGCCCTAATTCCCTCCACACAGTTCCAAGAGAGGTAGTCAGCATCGACTCTGTTCTCAAATTACAAATGTATGGGATTTGAAATTTTTTTTTAAAGATTTTGTTCTGTTTTCCCAGACGCCTGAAATACAGGATGAAAATGGGTTCGGCCCCTGTGTCCCCAAAAGCTCCAACATGTAAGCCTATTTCATTTTTGCAGTCCTAAAACAATATATGCATAAATGCACAACAAGCTTAGACCTACAGCTGCAGCGTGTATTGTCTTAAATCTGATTTCACCGAGGAGATAAAGAAAGGGAGATTATAGAAAGAGAACAGGGGATTTGAAGTTAATCTCAAATAGATAAGTAAGTAATCCGTCGCCTAATTTTCTAATACAATCTAAGAGTGAAATAACGCAAAGTGGCTTGAAAAACAACTCTCCTAGACATGGTAGAAATGATGCAGCTGTTTTTATGACAAATGTTAGAAAATTTTGTCTTTTTATAAATGATAAAATAACATTTTCAATGTTAAGTAAAATAAGATCAATCTGTGAAGCATATCTGTACACTATTTATCTTTGATTGTTACAAAATAAAGTTTGACAGTAAGTCCTCTGACTAAATGTCCTTCAGAATCATGATCAAACATTACAGTATAGGTTTTGTAATACCGTCACTCTTTCGTAATTTTGTGTGTTATTCTTTGCAATGCTAACTTCAGATGATTGTGCTGAAAGAGGTACGTGGGCAGACCATTCTAACATGTTAGAAAATCATCCCCGTCTTGAGTTATTGTTCTCAGTCAGAATTTCTAAATGAAATTCACTCAGCTCCTCATCTTAAACTCCAGATTCAGTTTGGGTTCCCTAATTTGCCCATTTTTTAACCTTTTTATAGTTGCCTTTATTCCCAACCGTAGTAGTTACTATATTTAACCTCAACCCCATCCTCTCCTCCCTCGACTTACCCTGTCTTCTCTCCCTGCCTGTCCTACAGAAGACTGTGACAGTGACTGTGCTCTGAATGGAAAAGACGTAGGTGAGCAGGCGCCGTCAATGAGTGAATACAGCAGTATCTCATTCCTGCTTGATTTGTGTGCTCATTCATCCCTTCTTTTTCATGAGGCTTTCTAATGAATGCTTTGGCTTAGTGAGGAAAGGCTTTCAAACACAAACCAAATCACAAAAGTTTTTTCTTTCAGCGCTGATCTAATATGATTTCTTCATAGATGAGATACACTGCTTGGCCAAAAAAAAAAAAAAAAAGTTGCCACCAAAAAAAGGTCACACATTCTAATATTTTGTTGGACTGCCTTTAGCTTTGATTACGACAAGCATTCACCACAGTATTATTTTGGTAAGCTACTGCAATGTCACAAGATTTATTTCTGGTGTTGCAATAATTTTTCACAAAGATCTTACATTGATGACTGCTGTGCAAAGCCTTCTGTAGCACATCCCAAAGGTTCTCAATGGGGTTCATCTCCGGACTCTGTGGTTGCCAATCCATGTTTGAAAATGATGTCTCATGCTCCCAAAACACTCTTTCACAATTTGAACCTGATGAATCCTGGGAATATGGCCATGCCATCAGGAAATATAAAATCCATTGATGGAATAATCTGGTTATTCGGTATATTCAGGTAGTCAGCTGAACCTGGACCTGACCAACTGCAGCAACTCCAGATCATAACAACGCCCCCACAGGCTTGTTCAGTAGGGTATGATGGGTGCTTCACTTCTGCCTCTCTTCTTACCCTGATGCACCCGTCACTCTGGAATAGGGTAAATCTGGACTCATCAGACCACATGACCTTCTTTTGTTGCTCCAGAGTCCAATATTTACGCTCTGTAGCAAATTAAAGCCTTTTTTCCCAGTTAGTCTCATTGATTAGTGGTTTTCTTGAGGCTCACAGCTGTTCAACCCCAATCCCTTGAGTTCCCTTCAAGTTGTACATGTGGAAATACACTCTCGTACTGTATTTTCAGTACTTAACATAGCCTTGAGTTCTGCTGTTGTTTTTCTTCAATTTGTGATCGGAGATTGTTTAAACGTTCGGTGAAATCGATCAGTCAGGATTGTTTTTTGGCCACATTTCTTCCTCTAAGACAATGGGTCCACACTATCCTTCCAGTTTTTAATAATCCATTGGTCAATTAACCCAATTTTAGTGTTTTCTGCAATCTCCTTAGGTGTTTCTTGATGCATGCCAATGATTTGACCTTTCTCAAACGGACTAACATCCTTTCCATGACCACGGGATGTTTTTCATCATGTTTGATTAAGAAATGAGCAGAAACTTGTTGCACCAGGTGGGGTCAAATTACTTGTTGCCAGCTGAAAGATAATGGCCCATGCAGTTATTATCTAATAGGCCTGTGCCTATTTGCTTAGTATAATCCAAGTGGTGACTTTTTTTCATTTTATTTTTTTTTGACCAGGCAGTGTAGGTATGCTACTTTGTTCATTGGGGATCTTGGCTACTCTTTTGTTGTTACGTGACTTTGCTTCTGTGGTTTTGTTGTGCTGAAAGCAACACTAAAAGCCATTTTGACATGGATGGGTTCATGTCTAACTCCAACATACAGACTTATTAACATCTTGAACATGGAAGCACTTCTGGATATAGTTTTCGTCTGCAAAATGTATCTAAATGTCAAGTGTTTCTATTTTTTATATTGGTGCAAATAAAGTATAAAACATTAATAAGACTGCATTAATAACAATAATGTATTACTGAACCTGACAGTTAAGTGTTTAAAAGATGTCAGTTCAGTAAGTATATATTGACAGATACAGAATTTTTAACTGCACCAGCAAGATAAAGATGGATATCTGCAGACAAAATGTAATGTTTTCCATGACATTCATGACATTTACTGCAGATTATGTGTACTGACTTGTGCTTTAATGCCAAGATTATCTAAAATAAATCTTATAGCTGCCAAATGTCAAAGGCAGCAACAGACAACGAAAAGTCAACTACACTGAAACAATAGTCTGGATTTTGATTTGATCTGGCGAGTCTGATGGATTAACGATGTTATAAAAAAATTAGAAGATTGGTTGTCATATTCCACTAAGACACTCTAATGTGTGATGTTTTTTTGGGCTACACAAATTGAAGTGACTGGACTTAAAGCTACTGTATTGAGGCTGAAATGAGCTGAACGTGTGCTAGGATTAGGCTTAGGTGATTGTGTGTGTTTTGGGTGTTCTTTGCTTTGTATAAAAACCTGGTGGTGGGCTCCGTGTGCCGTCTGCTGCAGCCACTGCACGTGGCCTCTCCTCATGTCTTGCTAAAGTTGCTTTGCTTGTGTTTGGTTCAGAAGCACAAAGCATGTATTGCGTTCTACTTTCAGTTATGTTCATGACATTTAATTCTACTGGATAAATGGTCTAATATGAGCTGTAGTTTCTTCCAAGAGTAAGGCAGCCCCTGCTTTCTGCGGCCATGCTTTCTCATGGGATTTTTACTCAGGTACTCTTGCTGATTTCTAATAGTGTCTGTGTTCATGATGTAAGGCACAGGACTTTAAATTTAATAACAGATGAATTTTAAATTACCTCTTTGTCAAGTGTGTAACAGTTTTTTTTCTGTGTGAAACTGCAATAGACTTTTAAAGAAAGTGAGAGTGTGAATCTCAGCCCAGCTTACATTTGCATGTTTTCCCATAGCAGGACTGCGCAGAAGCTTCAACCCCAGGAAAGATCGGCCAAGTTCACCAGCAGAGCCTCGAACTCAGAATTGCAATCACACAGGGTTCCTGATATACGAAGAAGTAACACAATATCTTCCCCGGCCTGGTGAAAGGCCTCGTCTAATTGTGCTGATTGGTATGTCAACAGAGGGGGGCAGGAGCTGCCACAATTTAAAAAAAAAAATCAAATGCTGTAGATGGTATAATCAGCTGTGCATCTCCTCGTCACAAGATCAGTCTATTCAGTGAATGTGTGTTCACAGGTTCCCTGGGAGCTCGGATCAGTGAGCTCAAACAGAAGGCAATTGCAGAAAACCCTCACCGTTTAGGTTTGGCTGTACCACGTAAGTTTTTGTGCCTTTCATTTAATTATGTGGCTTTTCTACTTTGTTATATATGTGACTAAGATGCTGTGGTAGATGTAATGCTAGCCTTCGAAGAATACAGTATACAGGGATTACTGTACTGTACAGGGATTATTGTACAGTGATCCCTTGTTACTCGAGGTTAATGCCTTCCAGGACCACCCGCAAATAAACACTGATACAGCGACAACTATTTTTTATTATTTACAGTAATTTAAATTTTTAACCCTTCCATACTGATATTAAACCACCTTATATCTGTATTACCTTTTCCCACACTCTTACAGATTGTTTAACGCGCTTTTAAGTTTTTCTTTAATACACGGAAGTACGCATCGTTCCGTGAGTCTCGGAAAGCAGTGTACTTCCGGATGCCGTCAGCCAATAGAATGCGTGTACGGTATCACGTGACTACCTCCTAAAAATCCACGATGAAGTGAAGCCGGGCCTCTTGAAGCTCAAATACTCGAGGGATTACTGTACAGGTGTTCTTATGATGTGAGACAAAACATTAAGTGTTTCCTACAAGTTCAGCAACTTCAACAGAGGTTTAGCGTAACCTGGATAGCTGGGAATCTGTATAAATATCTGGCCATCAGTTCAAGGAAACACATGACACTTGCAAAATTTATGCATTTTATAACTGCGGTATAAATCATAGAATCACTTTTTTCTCATGTGCCTGAAGATACCACTCGAGCCAGGAAGTGTCATGAGAAAGAAGGAGTGGAGTACCACTTCATCTCCAGAGCAGCCTTTGAGGCCGACATCCAGAACGGCAAGTGAGTATTGGACTGCCGAGCCTCTGTGATATTAATGAACATCTCTTTTCAGTTCCGTCTGATTAATTCATGACACTGTTGTATTTCAGATTTATTGAATCTGGAGAGTATAAAGCTAATCTGTATGGCACCAGTCTGGAGTCCATACACAAGGTTTTGAATCAAAACAAGGTCTGCTTGGTGGATCTCCAACCAGAGGTCAGTGTCTTGGCAGCACATTGAACTCAACTTATTACTATGTCTTCGTTACCTGACAGGTAATACTTTTAATTCAGTGCACATGTGCATCCATGTCCTGATTGCTTATTCAGGACTAATTCCAGACTCGTGGCCAGAGTACTC
Organism: Antennarius maculatus; assembly: GCA_013358685.1. Taxonomy (NCBI): domain Eukaryota; kingdom Metazoa; phylum Chordata; class Actinopteri; order Lophiiformes; family Antennariidae; genus Antennarius; species Antennarius maculatus. The sequence goes on along the minus strand of CM023626.1, from coordinate 9,885,735 downwards.
ATAAAGGAGGATTTTTTTTTTTTTTTAATAAGCGATCCATCTCGTCCGTTTTTGGATCTGCCACCACAAATCCATTTATATGGATCAGCAGAACACAAACTATTTTTATATTTTACCAAATATCTGTGTGTAAATAAAGTATCCTTTTACTGGTCTCATTGAAGATCCAGACAACTGGTGCAGATGCCTGATACACCAAATTTAACATCACTAGTCTGAGGGTCAGGAATAAAAGTGACAAAAAAATTATAACTCAGTCTGGATTTAACCGACAGGTCAGCATTTATCTCCCTGAGAACTCTGGGACTCTCCAGACTGAGGTACCTGAACCTGATGCCTTTTTGTGTCCTATTGTTGCGCCCTTGTGATTCTCTGGTGGAATCTGTATTTACTCTTGAAACTGTACAGAACCAAAGATGTTGTTCCAGCTGCCTGGTGTACTGAATGCATTTATTTTCCACATGCAGGCACTGAAAACTCTACGAACAGGAGAATTCAAACCATATGTCATCTTTGTAAGACCCCACATTTATGATCAAAGGAAACCACTCGGCTCGTCTTGCTCCCTCAGCTTAGGGGTCACGGTGAGATACATGAAAACTTGAATGAACATGAGTTTGAACAAGTCATAAGAACTGTAAATTATTACAGTACTGTAAACAAGTTTTGTTCTTTTTTTCAACCATGTGCCCTAGGAGGAGGACCTACAGGAAATGAAACATTCAGCTGATAAGATGGATGAGTGTTATGGCCACTGGGTGGACTACGTTCTGGTGAAGGAGGACCCAACCAGTGCCTTGGCTGAGCTCCAAGTCATTCTGGAGAGGGTGCAGATGGTGCCCCAGTGGGTGCCTGTTTCCTGGGTGAGAAGCAAACCTGGAACTGGACTGGTCCAGCTTGGATCAGTGGACCACATGTGTGAAGACAGAAAACTACAGGAGGCCTTCTAAGTGTCTGAGCGATCCAGTATTTCCTGCATGCTGACCATTCCAGATACTTGTGATAGTTGGCTTAAGTCAGCGTCAAAACATCTGCAGTTACCAAAAGCCATTTTCATAAGTCTTAACATCATTTGTTTCAGATCCTTGTGTTAAATTATTCTGTAAAAATGTACCATGTCTGTATAAGTTGTCTGACAGGTGTGTAGTACGTGCATGCAGGACATCCAGCATTTACCTAAAGTAAATGGAAATGAAAGATCTGTTATGCGAGATGTCTGACAGCAGCTACGTGAAGTGCCAAATCCAGTTCTAAAGATGCTAATAATTCTAAAATAAACGTGCATCTACTGAATCTGAAGACTGTCCTGTTATTGTTAACTTGAAGGTTTCAATTAAATAGAACAGGCCTTTTCAGCCATATTTGGGGAAACCATTTACTTATGTAATAACAATGATAAACAAAAGGAAAATATACATGTTTGCATTGTGCACAAGAAAACAAAACAACCTTTACTTCCACAACTTTTTGATGGACATGTTCTTCTCGCTGTCTTTCTGCATCACCTGATGAAGAGAACATGGTCTTAATAGGCTGATAAAAATCACATCTTCACAATTTATTCTAATGAACTGACATTTTGTCTGAATGAATTCTTGTGTTGCTAAACTGACGTGGCAGTGATCTTGGACCAACAAGTTGTACTGTCTACTTCAGTTGCTAATGATGTGAGGTGAACAATATTTTGACAGTTCTGTCAAATCTTTTTGAATTGATGTAGAGTCAAGGAAAACAAAGATGACAGGAGCACTGACAAACTGCACAGGCAACTGGTCACACAAACCTTTGCCACAGCCATCTCAAAGTCCTCCTGGGTGACATGAACTCTCCTTTCTCTCAGAGCATACATGCCAGCCTCTGTGCAAACACCCTGAAAAATACAGAAGAGTCAGCTCAGCCGTTTTCTCCGTTGACCCGGCGACTGCTATGGCTTAATGGATCGATTCTCACCTTGACCTCAGCACCAGAGGCTCCAGGCATCAACTCAGCAATCTTCCTCAGATTAATGCCACGTGTCAGGTTCATCTTCCTGGAGTGGATCTTCAGGATGTCCAGACGGGCCTATTGGTGTAGAATATGTTTAGATAATTCTTTTTAAAAAAACAAAACAGATTTAACTACTTTTCAAGACCCTACTTCTTCATTTGGCGGAGGAAATTCAATCTTCCTGTCAATCCTGCCTGGCCTGAGCAGAGCAGAGTCCAGGATATCAATTCTGTTTGTGGCCATAATGACCTAAAAAAGTAAGGGGGAATTTTAGATTAATAATATAAATTGCTTATATAATATTTAGATCATTAATGTGTAAATACTTTCAATAGCTGGATCAAAAGGGTTTTTTGATACCTTGATATTCTTTGTGGCCTCAAAGCCATCCAACTGATTAAGCAGCTCCAACATTGTCCTCTGCACCTCACTGTCACCACCTGAGCCTCCCTCCAGGCGAGACGACCCAATCGAGTCAATCTCATCCATGAAAATGATAGACGGTGCGTGTTCCCTGGCCATGACAAACAGCTCACGCACCATGCGGGCACCTGGTACAAGAGAGAAAGGTGACCGTGATACACAACCAGGTAGTCTTGAATATTCTGAAAAAAAGATTATCAATTTGAATGTTGTAGCAAGTGGAGACTGAAGCGCTCACCTTCTCCAATGAACTTCTGGACCAGCTCAGAACCGGATACCCTGATGAAGGTACAGTCAGTGTGATGGGCCACAGCTCTGGCCAACAGGGTCTTCCCTGTACCGGGAGGACCATACAACAGCACACCCTGCACACAGTCAAAACATAACATCAGTAACATAACATTCTAAACATCTGCACACTCAGCATCCTCTGCACACTCATGGGTAGAGACAAAATATGACCGATGAAGAAAAAGTGACTAAATAACTGCAAAATGATCAGGAAAAGGACATTTAAGGAACAATGACAATGCATGTTGCATTGCAGTCTTTAAAATGATACTGTTCTTTCAAGAAGAAAAGAGCTCCTTAAGAATGAATGCAGATTTAAACAAGTTCACAGCTCTCTCATCAATCTCCCACCTTGGGCTGTGCAATTCCTAAAGCCTCAAACAGCTCCGGATGCTTCACAGGCAACTCAATCACTTCCTTGATCTCCTTGATCTGCTTATCCAAGCCACCGATCATTTCATAGGTGGAATCCGGCACCTTCTCTACCATCATGAGGGATACCAGTGGGTCCACTTTGTTGGGCAGGATCTTGTGCAGGGTGTAGCTGTCATTACGCAGCGCCACACGGCAATTTGGGGTGACCTGGCGCAAGAGAATGGGATGGAAGATTACTTCAAGATTCATACTGCTTGATATTAAATCCTTCTTTAACTCTACTGTATAGAGGAGCAAATATGACTTGTTCTCACTTCTATTCAGTTTGCATTATTTATGATGGCTACAAGTGAGAACCTAGTTCATTTTTGTTATACTGAGGATAACAATTGGAAAATTATTTAAGTATCCACATATGTAACCATAATTAAGAAACAACTGTAATACTAACATCATTGATGTCAATATTCTTGTCCACATCCACGACAAATTTTCCTTCCGGATGCACCTAGGATTGGTGAGAACACATGTACGTATATTAAAACTCTCATCTGTAAAATCATTGTGTGCTGAAGAGTACATGTACACAAAATACCTTAACCAACACTTTCTTTTTGTCCATGACCCTAACCACTTCTCCTACGTAGGAACCCTGCTCTTGGAGCAACTGCAACTCCTCCCGAAGAAGGCGCACTGAGAGAGAAATGACAGATTGTTTTTGTGTGAACATTTTTACAGTGTGATTTTCACAAGTTTCTATCCATATTTATTTCATTACGTGAGAAAATATTCTAAAATACACAAATGAAACAAAAATTGTGAAAATGTACCCTTGGCATTAAGCTCATTTCTCTGTGCCTGCAGACGTCTGAGATTCTGGCTCTTATCATTCACCGTCAACTGTTAAGAAAAAAAACAGTTTAAGGGAATAGTTACACTCTAAGACACTCATCTGTATGTTTGAAGAAAGATTATTCTCTCACCTGCAACTCTTCTATCTTGGACAAGTAGTACTGCCGCAGACCTGAACCACCTTTACTCTCCCCCATCTCCATCTGAAAAAAAAAAAAAAAAATTCCAGATTCCTCTTCAGATTCAATGCCATTTTCCAAATTTGTTTCATTGAATAGCAGGAGCCACGCAAAACAATGATGAATCAAATCTCACATTCAAAAACCTATATCTAGATGATATTCCGAGCTTTCAAAACAACAAATAACAAATTTATGAGAAATAATTTTGAGCTGGTCGACTTCATGAACTGAATAATTCTAAATTAACGTTACCGCAGCGTAGTCGTGACTGACAGATATGTCATCTAGCCTAGTCAGCAACATAAGACGTAAATTACGAACAAATTTACAAAATATATATATATACATATAAATATATCAAAACGAGTTATGCCATCTTAGAACTGCAACAAATAGCCTTATTTACTTCGTGCGTCTCTTGTCGCCGTGTTGAAAGTTAAAGGTAGCAATCCATTCAAATTACAGCAGTTGCTAGCTTAGCGAGGTTAGCTTAGCTGCAATGAGACAGCAAACCGGCAGCATATTACACTATACCAAGTTATTTGGAAGGAAGTGACATTTGAAATCTAATTTGACCGTTAAATTCAAGTCGCAGATTTACAGAAAGTATTCAAACTAAACACTATTTGTAGTACATCTTGGTAATACTTCAATAAAACCTACAAAATGGCAAAAATATATACTTACATGATCAATACCCTCACCGTCCATGTTAAATTTTTCAGTTTCCGTTTCGGAGACTGACGTACTTCCGCACACTTTCTTCTTCGAGGTATTAAATAAGAACGCTCATCGCCACCTACAGGAATTACATAATAATACACATAAGTGTTCTGTCCCAAAATTATATCTCTCAAAAAGAAAAAAAAATTAATTTATATATATATATATATATATATATATATATATATATATATATATATATATATATATATATATATATATATATATATATATATTCATATATACTTTCGTGATCGTTGCTAACACATAAAAAACTTCTTGCAAAAATAAATTGGTGTCAACAGATGAGACTGCACCAAATAACTTTCACATTCAGTCACATGTATTATTAAATCACAACCAACTCAACCTAACTCCATACTGTGGTGCTCTGCTGCTACCCTCTGGCGGTCATAGAGCATAGCAGCACCCTCTAACACAAATGATGAACAAACAAAAAATCCAATCTCAATGACTAACGTTTTAGGACATATTCTATATTCAAGGTGAACAGAAATATCAGATGAAAAATAAAATCATGAAATCATCATGAAATATAAAGATGATGTCTTTTGGCAAACACGCATTAGTTCCATTGATTAAAATTATTATTTTCTTATTCTATTATTATTATTCTCCCCCGAGAATACTCTGAGGATCTCCTCAATCCCGCTGCCATGTCTTACACAGAGGAAGCAGAGGCTGAGGTCTCAGAGGTGGACTGGTTCATCACCCAAGCTGAAGTCACCAAGGTGGCTGCCAAACTCCTTGGTGGCAAAGCACAGGGGATGGATGAGATTTGCCATGAGTACCTCCAGTCCCTGGATGTGCAGGGACTGTCATGATTGACACGTCTCGGTAACATCGCATGGCGGTCAGGGACAGTACCTCTGGATTGGCAGACTGGAGCGGTGGTCCCTCTTTTCAAAAAGGGGGACCGAAAGGTGTGTTACAACTATAGGGGAATTACACTCCTCAGCCTCCCGGGGAAAGTCTATTTCAGGGTACTGGAGAGGAGGAATTAGACCTATAGTCGAACCGTGGATTCAGGAGGAACAATGCAGTTTTTATCCCGGTCGCAGAACACTGGACCAGCTCTACACTCTCTATTGAGTGCTCGAGGGTTCATGGGAGTTTGCCCAACCAGTCCACATGTGTTTTGTGGATCTGGAGAAAGCATTCCATCATGTCCCTCATGGTATCTTGTAGAGACTGCTTCGGGAGTATGGGGTTCGGGACCTTTTGCTGACAGCTGTCTGGTCCCTGCATGACCAAAGCCAGAGCTTGGTTCACATTGCCGTCTGTAAATGAGGCCTATCCTGGTGCATGTGGGACTTTGGCAGGGCTGCCCTCTATCACCGGTTCTGTTCAAAATCATTATGGACAGAATTTCTAGGCGCAGCCAGGATCTGGAGGGAGTCCGGTTTGGGCTACTTGATACAAGTGGCTGAAATGAGTTTCCTCTGTAGGGTGGCTGAGCACACCCTTAGAGATAGGGTGAGGAGCTCAGTCACCAGGAAGGAGCTTGGAGTAGAGCCGCTGGTCCTCCGCCTTGAGCGGAGCCAGATGAGGTGGCTAGGTCTATTGTTTTGGATGTCTCCTGGACGGCTCCCTGGGTAGATGTTGTCCTACTGGCATGTACTACTGGGAGGAGGCCTCGGGGAAGACCTAGGACATGCTGGAGGGACTATGTCTCTCGGCTGGCCTGGGAACGCCCTGGAGTAGCTGGAAGAAGAGTCTGGGGAGAGGCAAGTATGGGCATCCCTCTTGACAGGGAGACCCGGCCCCGGATAAGCAGTTGAAGATGAATGGATCGATTAAAATTATTTTGATAGTCACAACCAGAAGCTATTGATAACCTAACATCGTCTAACTTTATTTCAATATTTTTGTAGAAACCCATTATGTCTAAAAGAGGATATAATGATTACAGATCCTTCAAGAACGTAGAATAACACTGACACGTCTTCCGAAATAACATTGTGTAGTTTTCCATGGAATAGTTTAACGGATATGAAGCATATATGTCTTATTTTGCTTATATTTTGAGTTTTTTTTTACTTTTGTGTTTTTGTGTTGTTTTTGAGTTCACCTCACGAGTCACAATCAATCAATAAAAATTAAGAAACACTTGAAAAAAGTAAAAGATCATATAGTATTTTATGAATGTTTTGCAGTGTAGTTCATTTGTGACATATTTCTAATCAAGCTATTTACGTATGTCAGGTTTCTGATTCATTTCTACGCCCTTGACACCAAACAGTTTTAACAATACTGTACCACCCTAGGAAATATTATATAGGTAATACGTACAACTTTTGTAATAGTTTGTGAAAAACTTTATTGAAAAACATAACCAATTCAGTGCAAGACAGCAAAATTGTAAGCATTTTTATCGTAAAAAAATTCTCAAAAAGTATAACCTAGAAAGGCGTCTGACATATATAACATGCAAACATTTCATAAAGAGGCTGTACAAAAACAATTTATACACATTTCTTGAATTTTAAGCGCTAGAAAAAGATGGCACAGCAATATCTGATAATAAAGAATGTTTAAAAAGAAAACCAGACCATGTCGTGGACAGCAATTACGTAATAGAATTTCAATTAAAAGCTAACAAATGAAACTTTACACAGGTTTTTTTGGTCTATTGCATAGTTGGCACATTACAAGGATATACATATTTTGAGCCGGATACATTTCTTTGAAGGATTGAGCCTTGTCACATTTCATCTTCCTGGCACTAAACAACACAAAAACTCAAAACAAATGAAAAAACAAGCATGTAAACATTCAAGACAGACAAAAAAAAGCTTATTTACAGCAGGACACAACAGACTGTCTTCCTGTATGGTAAGAGAATCTAAAATTTCATTACATAACCTAACTTGCAAATAACCAAAAACACATACAATCACCCCCAAAAAAGCTAAACTTGCAAAATTAATCTTTTGCTTATTAATTCCTGTGCAAGTCATAAGGAATATTAACAATGGCAAAATATTTGTACATGATCATAATTTTCACTTATAGATTTTTGACTGAGATGCTACCAAAAATCAGATGCTCTTTTTTCAGAAAATATGGCTTGCAAATGTAAAAGTAAACAGAAACCATTTCAAAATAGCACACAATATGAAGATGGCAAATACTTAGACAGCACCAACACTTAAAATGTTTTACACATATTGTACCAAAATATTGCATATAATAAAATGGCAAAGATAACTTGAAGAGACTCCATATAGCAAAAACAAAGCAATCATTTTATTAAGGACATATTAATCACCATTTGGTCCCATATATGCTGCAGATTTTAGATTAATACGATATGATCATACATCCATTTTTTGGAATGGATGGATGGATGATGCGATCATATGGAATCATATGTACTGTATATAGATATATTATGAGCGGAAATGATATGCATCTCACTTGAAAGTGAGTTCATCAAACCACATCAGTGGTGATGGCATTGTGAGCATTCATGCTCACCAGTAAGTTTTTTCTTTGTTGGCTACTTCCGAACAGACACCAGCCTTTGATGTGTTCACTTAAATTGCTGAGAAACATGTCTCTAGGTGAGTCGGATACCGAAAACCTGCTCCAGCTCTTGTCTTCTCTGCTGCACCTGAAATGAAAAAGGGATGTCAAAACTGGAAAGCTTAGCATAAAACATCAAGTATGTGCATTAAGCAGTGTATTAGGATGTTTAATTCCTTACTCTTGAATAAATATATCTGCCCACTGCCTCTGGAACCCAAGGCCCCTGGTAGAACTCCGTCCGCCTCTCCTCTTCTGGGTTTCCTGTCACATCTGTCATCAGCTGGCAGAAAAGGAATGAGTCACTGAACACGGGGAACAACAGTCTCATGAATCTTTTTCATTCCCAAGTGTTTTAAACTTCCATCACTTTGCTGACAAACTTTGGCTTTGATGGATTATTCATTCAATTAAAGAGGGCAGTACATCATGGAGTTTATCCATGAAATGAAAAATATATGTTCATCCTGAGCAAAACAGTCAGTTAACGAAACCGGACAGTTTGCTTGCATCTGACTGCTGAAGCTCTGTTTTAATACAGGTGATCAGCAGCATATCATTCGATTAATATGATCAGATCATATTTCTATCAAATACCGGAAAAGCAACAGTGAACTCTGTGACTCATTTCTGCAAACCAAATGTTCCAAATGTGAGAAGAAAACGTGAAAAAACTAAAAAGAGGAAAGTCAGCAGTAACATTGCAGTGAGCTCTAAACAGGTTCACCTTAGAGGCATTTAACGCAGATTGTAGTATTTTACCATCCAATAAAGACTACCGAGGTGAATAAGGTGAAGTAAATTACTGGTGGGATCAAACATTTACTTTAAGATCTCTGCTTTGAGACTTGAGCCAGTCTTGGATGAAGTCCTGTGGATTGTTGCTGAAGCTCAGCATAAAGTCTCTCTCTGTCTTAAGCTGGTTGATGTACTCGATCGTCTCGTGGATCTGTGGTGAAAACAACAGGACACAAATAGATGAGACATTTCAAACCATTGTCCAAAACTGAGGTGAAGCCAGATAGGCCTTACCTTCATTTCCAGTGCAGCAATCTCTTGTTGGTTGGTTGTGGAGGACAGGAAACTGTTCATCTGGCTCTTCAGAGGGTCATCCACTTCCACATCAATGTCGTAGCAGGCCGTCTTCTTCTGATCTGTGGGGTCCACGCTGCTCAAAGGAGACACCGAGAAGTCAAAAAGATTACATGCAAAGATGGAAATGTTTGGAAGTACTTGACGAATATGCACAACACATGTTTAACAGACAGAGGGATCCACCCTACCTAATCATGTGGTTGATAATGATGGGGTCAGGGTGCTGCAGCAGGCCCGCAAGTTTCATGGGAATCTCAGAGAACCTCATGCGAGGGCAGCCGAAGATCTGAACAGCATTTATGTGGAATTTAGTATTACATGCCAACGATAAAGTTTATAAAACTTAAAAATAAATTACATTTATGAGCTGCACATTTAAAGACCACTTCAGTTGATGCACAAATCCAAAACTACAAGTAATAAAGTAAATGGTATGATTCATGAGTAATTACTCATTCAAAGGGACAAATTATAAATTCATTCCTTAAATAAATACAGCGTCTTTACATGATAAATCCACACAAGAATCCTTCATTCTCTCTGAACTAGATTCATGCATTAGTTAATAATGTTAATTTATGGAACACAGTAACACTAAGGGTCTTCACATTTAATGTAATCCAAAGACAAAATGATTTTTAAGCATCTTGTAGTGTCAAGGGAACACTAGAAAACATTTAGTTACTTTGGCACCACTTCAAAATGACTCCATTACCTGTCTGAAGTAGCGGTTACAGTTAATGTACTCCTTCTCATGACAGTCCTGTAGCTTGTTGTTCTTGATGTAGAGCCAAAGAGCCTGCATGATGCTGGCCCGTGTCTGTGTGTGAACTCCCAGCAGACGTGCCAGACGTGGGTCCAATTTGTACTGAGGGGGCTGGGAAAAAAGACAAAAAAAAATTATAAAACAATGACACAAAGGAAAACGACTGGAAAGCCATTCAACTGTTTGTTGGGCAGTCGCTCAGAAAGAAAGGGGGGCACCTGGTGGTCGAGCATGAGCAGAAGAGTGCATTTAACGTTCACATCCCCAGGCCTTTTGACCTGGAAACCGTCAGTCTCTTGAGTGGTGGGCATTCTATGCCACTGAAAGGCAGAAGCAATACGAACATTAAAGCTGAACAAGAGCTTAAAAATCAAAATATAATAAACACACAAACAAATGCAGTGAGATAATGGTCCAGGGTCAGTTTTATCTTTATAACTATATACAGTCATACTGACACAAATAGGCTGGTTTAACTCTGATAAAGAAAAAGTTAATTAATGTAGTTTATAGTCACAGGATGGTCATATTTGACCTTGAAACAAAAGTCTGTTTGGACATCAAGCCTTTGTTTAAAGGTTTAACACGACCATGTTATGACAATAAAGGCTTCTTGATTGTTTTGTGACACTGATGTCTGAAAAGCACCTCCAGCAAACCCATTCCAGACAGTTCTCCTATCCTTGCACTTTTTTCTGACAAATCAAAGTAGGTTGGACTAAACTCAGGTTTCAAAAGTTTGACTGGTTCCAGCTGAGCTTCATTTTCTGGCAAGGTGTTGCATGGGTTTGGTGAACAACAAGCGCTCTCAGATTATCATGGCGTTGTGTGCCTAAAGCATTCCGAGGCAGTTGAATAAATGCCCTTAATGTGATGTCATACCTCCACCAAGTGGTTGTCAGGTCCATAGAGTTCTTTGTCAAGCTCAATCACGAGGCTTTTGAAGAAAGATGAGAACTTTTTTTTCTGCTTCCCAGGCTGGAAACATAAAGTTAAAGAATGTGAAAAACAGTAAACAGACTGTCAGTCTGTCTGTGTCTATCTGTATTTCTGTCTGTCTGTGTGTCTATGTGTCTGTCTGTTCTATCATCCACTCCCTCCTTCCAGCCCTGACAAAGTCGGTTTGCACAACACAACGCATTTTACTCCTCCTCACATCCCCCTTCTTTCTTTTCCTCACTCCATGCAACACTCCCACACATGCCTAGGGAAAACTAAGACAGAAGAGAACCCCTCCTTCATGTGGCCCCGGATGACACAATGAGTTGGGCTGGAACTGATGGAAGGAGGGGAGACATGTCAGCTTATGATATGTAACAGCCAGTGGTTTCAATTCCTTGTTTTAAAAGAGAACATGAGAAAAGAGAAAATGTGTGTGTGTTTGTGTGTGTGTGTGTGTGTGTGTGTGTGTGTGTGTGTGTGTGTGTGTGTGTGTGTGTGTGTGTATGTGTGTGTGTGTGTGTGTGTGTTCCTGTTAGAAGATGTTGGGTGGAGTAAGCAGAGAGGAACACACATCTGGCTGCAAGCTCTTTGCCAAGGACTGGAGCCAACCAGAGCAGAGTGACTGAAGTTTTGAGAAACGCAGAGGCTGAAGTACTTGGAGCCAGACCACACCAGGACAATGGTGAAACAGATCAGGGGGATTCAAACGGAACAAGAGAGTTATTCACTTACTTCCTCCAGAAGTTTGCCCTCCACTCTCAGTTCCCACGAGGACACCTTCTCTGTCTCCTCGCCCTCAGGCTTGCTGGGGGTGTATGTGTTGGAAATGTAGATCCTGAGCTTGCGTTTTTGCTGCCACAGAGATGACCAAGACGACACATGAGGAATTCCAGCACAGCTATTAAATGCAATCATATTCATTCACTCATCTGGCATACTTAACTATTGGTGGAGAAAGCTCTTCACAAAAAATGTAGAATGACTAAATTAATCAAACAAGTAATAAAACTCATCCATTCATATTAACTACACATGACGATGCAATTTATTTTAAAATTTCCTCTATATTATAGAAGAAACGTAACGCATCACATCAGCCCTATTTTAACTGTTCACTCTCCTGCTGCCATATCAAGGTTATTAATGCATGTGTAGATTAAAACATACAACCTCAACAAAACACAAGTGGCTTTTAGCATCAAGACGTCACAAGAAACTCAACATTAACTCAGTTGCTATTTTATTAGCTACACTTGAAGCCTCTAATGGAATCTAATGCATTAGTTCTGCCATATATTCTACCATTATGCAGGTTTTAAAGTTGATTTAACCAACAACTAAAAGCAGAAAGGAGTTTGTTCTCATGTTTTCTGTGTTCATCTTGCTACTAAAGCCAAGCCACATTCCTCTGATCCTTTGCTCGGGGGAGGGCAGCCTTTGCATATGGAATCTGTTATCATTTCATGTCATTCTTAATGTTAGTAGTGAAAGAAGTACACAGTAAAAACGTTCTACTTTCTGCTATCAAATCCACTGATTTTGTGTTTTTATGCCTTCATTTGAAAACTGTAACTATGAACTATTTCCATTTTGTAAAACACAGCATACATTAACCACATTTGGAAATATTTACGTGGAAGCTGTGAACCATGAGGACAAATGCCAAGTTGTTAGGGCCACCTGAGGGTACAGGTTATCTAATTATATGCTTTAAATGTGCCCCGTTTTAACCCTCTAATTGTTGCAAGTTTGGAAAAACAAGCAAGTAAAAGGAAATTAATATATAGGAAGAGCTTCATTGGATTCATGTTTAACACTTTAATGCTAGAGGTCTAGACTGGAATCAAGCTTTAGTGTTAACAGGTCCGTCAACAGACTTCAGTCATAGCATTAAATTGAAGTGACTTTTCAGGAGAGCACCATCTGGAAAATCCAGTTTGTTAACATCCAAACAAAAAAGTTGAGGAATAATGTTTTCCCTGGAATGAGGCCTGACAGTTATTATCCGAAAAACACCACTTTGCACCATCATAAGGGATACCATAATGGGCTTCTTGATGGCCTCCTGGATTTCCATACGCTTTCGGGCAATGGTTTGATCCAGTTTCCTTTCAAAGGCCAGAAGATCCATGTAGGCCTGTGACTCTGGAACCAGGTCTCGGATCTAAAGGGGCCAAGAGTAGGATGTGAACGCTGAAGAAACACAACCACATATAACGAAACTGGATGTGTTTCAAGGACTGAAAACTTTCTTACCCTCTGTGGAAGAACCTTGTCGGCCATCTTACGTCTTTTTGGTCTAAAAATAACCCCAAAAAGAAATAATTTTAAAAATTATTCATGTTAAAGTGACATAAAAATAAGACAAAAACAAAAAACATGTGAAAGACATGGTGTGTACGATTTAGAAAGTTGTCTCATCTTTTAAAATTCACTTATGGCTGGTTTTTTAATTATATTACACGCCCTTCAACTCCTAACACTTTATTGGGACTTGAGGAAGCTGCTTCTGGCCTGAGGCTCATTGATCATGCTATATTTAGAATGTTGTTATGAGATGAATATTTAAGAACAAAAGCTCCATTGTTGAAAAAAACCCTGTAAATTCAGCTTTACGTCACAACTCCCCACATTTAAGAGCATGGACACTCTCAGCAGTTTGATGTGAAGAAACAAGCTATCATGTGCGTTGCTTCATAAGCAGAGGCCAGTCATGGGATCTTGTCTGTGTGATCTGAGCTGAGCTCTTCACAGTTAAACTTAGCAAGCAGATCGCCAGAGAAAATAATACAACAAAAAACATTCTTCCTTCTGTTTCTGTACAAGCTTAAGAAAACATTTTAAACAGCATTGTTAAAAAGGATAAAAATGGGTTTGTGGATTTTCATTAAAGTACAATTCAATTGATTCTACTTCTAATCAGAAGATGCAAACAAATAATGAATCGTTTAATTTTAAGAATTGAAAGCGATTTGGTTTTTTGTGAGCAGCTGTGTAGATGAAATACCACATTCAGAGAATGTTCTGTTTCCAGAGTCACAAGGACAAAGACATCTGCTTCCTGCAGCAGACTTTTGCATCGTGTTCTGTTCTACATGCTCCACTGAGATGCCACCTTTTGCTTCACAAAATGTCTGTCATGATGGACAAACTCCTGCTAAGTGCTGCAAACAGCGATTGTCAGAACCTAACCGTAAGGGTGTCATGCAGAGTTTAGAAGTGAACCACTGAACTTATTCTTACACAGCAGTCTTTGTTGCGACTCGAGTGAACAGTTTTCTGTTATTGTGTCTTGAAAATCAATCAAATATCTGAACAAAGAAGATATCCAATTTTTTGACCTGGCCACGTCTTTACTCAAGTTGCTTGGTTTGGCCAGTTTGCCTCACCAAAAGTCTTGTTGCTTTTAAAAAGGGAGTCCATAAAATGAAAAGTCTTGAACAATCATTCAATAAACAAAGCAGTCAGAGACTGCAACATCCCACGACACCCCTGAATTTAAAATTTTACTCTGACCTACACATTTTTGTGCCTCTGGCTTCCTGAAAATGTTGCTTTTTGTTTTGTGATTATATCTCATCAGGTACCCAAAAAGGTATAAAAGTGAAAATCTGACCTTGAACTAGTTTTTCAAGGTCAAGGTTGCGGTCGAATTTTCATCCCCTTGCCTCTCTGAATATAATGCCTTTTGTTTTGTTTTTCTATCTTATCCGGTTCCCGTAAAATGTAACAAAGAATGTCACCTTTAGCACAAGGAGAATGACCAAAGGATTAGAGGAGATAGATCACGTCTTTCTATCTCATCCAGTTCCTGAGATATGTGCAAAATAAAATGTACAATAGTTGAATTTTGACCTTGACCTAGTTTTCTCAAGGTCAAGGTCATCATCTCATTTTCATCCCCTTTGCCACCTGAGTAATGTGCTTTTTCTTTCATCTTTCTATCTGCAATGGTTGTGAAGATAATTAGTGGACGAACGGACAAACACACAAACACTGACAATAACTGCATCACCGCTTCGCAGAATGTAATAATACACAGGATATTCTTAAGGTTTTAGCTTCTCAGTCGAAAAATTGCCGCTTTTTCCCTTTTTTTACTATATCATCATAATTTACATGCACTGGTACTGGACTGCTGTCAGATTTCCAAATTTCACTTTTTTTTTTTAAATTTTCACTTTACAATTCTGAGATGATTGGAAAATTAAAACTAAAAAACTACAACTACACTAAAACTAAAGTGTTACACTAACTTAATTAGATATTAACCAAAACTGTTCAGCACTGTATTTGACAGTCACGTCTCAGGCAGTGCTGTTCCCTGACTTGGGCCCAGAGAGTTTGACATTATTTCTGTCCCTCACAAACACTTTGTTCTCCACACTTTACCCTCGTCTCAGGCCTCCCAGCGCCTCTTGCTGCTGTTGTTGATGCTGATGAAGGAACCGCTTCCTCGAAGCATCCATGCTGGGGGGCCCCATGCCCGGCCGCATGGACATGTTCCCACCACTGTAAGAGGGTCCAGGCAGCTGACCCCCCATTGACCCCAAGGGGGGCCCCACTCTGTTGGGTGGCATCCCTGAGCGCTGGAGGACAAAAAGGAAGCTAAAACTCTGGTCTGAGGTTCATTCACTACAGAAAGGTAGTTTCATTAACTGAGGTTTATTAACTACAGAAACAAAAACATGCTTCTTTTTTGGTCTTTGCAAGTATTCCCTTCTTCCTTTTCAAATTAAATCGTTTAATTTCATGTTATCTTGTTCGATGCACTTGCAGCCGAACCAGTTCCTTACTCTCCTTCCTGCTAATCGCTTTGTTTGCCATGCAGGAAAAACAAACGTCTTGAGTCATTTGGCGCAAACTGACAAAACTGACAGCTGTAACTGTGTAAGAAAGCACATAAAGTCGCACATGGTGGTAAAAGTAGGACAATACACGCAGGCCAACTCTGACAGATGAGGGTGATAAGGAAATGTTCAGTCATCAAAATGTTTGAGGATAAATTATTTGCATATTAACAATGTCAGCTAAGTACTGCAATTACACACCTTTTTTTCAATGCGGAAGTAGAGTCGACACTTTGATAATACGAAAATAAAGAAAACTACTTTAATCATAATTTTTCCCTATGCTTTCTTTTTTTCTTTTTCTTTTTTACTTTTACTTGAACCAAACTCCATTGCTTCGTTTACTAATAAAGGAACATACGGTATAAGACTTTAGACAGCTAAACTAAGTGAAGACATACCACGTTGCTTTCACCTTTGGTTCAACAGCGTTTGGAGAACATGATTCAATAACATTAATTTAAACACTAAAACCAACCTGGGGGTAAAGGGGAGCGTTACTCATGCTGCGGGGGTATCCGATCGGAGGTTGCGGCATGCCGGGCATCCTCATGCCCGCAGCGTGCCCCACACTCAGGCTGTGCACGTTCGGATTCATCGGTGAAGCCGTGAAACCTCCTCTTGATGCCATCTTCTAGGTCCACAAGTGGTTCAGAGTCACACAAAGTTTAATAAATGTCGGTACAGCTACGAGACTATCAATGTGCTCAACGGGCGGTACTTGTAAAAGTGCGAGTGTGACTTAGCGAGTTGGCTAACTGCGTTCAACGCGGTGAGGTTCTGGTCTGACATCCGCACACTGTCAACAAGAAGCTAGCTAATGGTAGGTTGTGTCCTGTCGCTTCAAGTTCCGGCATTTGGTTCTTCCTACAGCCGCTCGTTGACTGAACACACGCCTGCGACTGTTTGTCACCCCCTCCCCTTGTTCTCAATCCTTTACATTCCCAACTATCACTAAATTTACTGTGAGGCTAATGGAAATCCTGATAACGTAGAATTTAAGACAAAGTGTAACTACTGTACAGTACTCTCAAAAACTGCCCACACGCGATACGAAAGTGCTGCCTTCAATGGTGTCGGCAATTTCTGTTACGTTGCAAATTTCAAGGCATGTTCACGGTTCTCGCTGTTTATTTGTGTGTACTTTATAAAAGAGTAAGTTTTCTAGATGTTCTTAAATGTTTTCACATTTTTCCAATAATTAAATGTATCTTTTTTTTTTACATTAACACACCCGAATTATGATTATTAATACAGTAAGGAGAAACATTTGTGTACCACTTTCACAAAAAGATGCCACCTATCGGATGACACCAGCAAATTTTGTGGAAGTAGATCCTTTGTACATACTGTACGTATATTAAAATATCATCATGAATTTAGCTGCCCCACTCATTTAAAATATATTTCGTGTGACCAATGGGATAAAAGAACTAATTCTGAACCAAATGGGTGCGCAACAAGGTAGGTTTTAAATCAAATCTACCGGTCTTATTTTTAACAGCCTATTTTGTTTTATAAACTCAGTATGACCTAATTTAATGAAAAGTCACTTCATGTAAGGCTATAAGAATACAATTTGCGGAAATACATGACTTTGAATACCAAATTGATGTGGTTTACGCTACAGTAATGAGGTCTTCTTTTGCAAGTTCATAAATAGGTTTATTCACACGATGACTTATTTATATTCTGCGTTATTTTCTTGTCTTATGATGTATCTACAGCCTACACCAAGGACCCCGAGGTTTACTTTTGAGTGCGAACCAGCAGGTCAACACGTGAACATGTGTTTAAGGAGAGCACGTGAAAGCAGCATCGCCATCAGTTCTGAGATCAAACCGTAGTTGAGGAACTACAGCTGGGTCCACTTTGTTGCGTTTATCATCTCTCAATTCCACCTAGACAAATGTCAGTTTTTTCCTGGTTTAGGGTTAAATAAAACCTTCATTAGAGAAACACTGAATGTGTTTCAAAAGTGCAATAAAGTAAATAAATAAATAAAAAGTGCATAAAAATAAAACTGGGATGCACCTCTCCATTTGAACAACAGCTCCCCCTGTTGGTCATTTGCACCTGACTTTTGAGTGCATTTATGCAGGGTTGAATGTCTGACTTGAAGGAAACAGCATGAAGACGTTTCGCTTCTCGTCTAAATGGCGTGTTCGGTTCATTTCAAGGTTAGTCTGGCTTGTCCCCTATTGAAGCCCTATTTATTGTTTGAATATTTAATTTTGAAAAAAATCTAAAGGGGTAACAAATCATTTATTATGCTAGACAGATGAAACAAAAGAGTCATGATAGCAGCAATTCAACTATTGGAATATTTACACTATCACTTCACACCAAGGATATATGTAACCCTTTACAATGTAAACACATGATACATAGACATTTTGAACGCAAGAAAACAAGCAGATCTATCCACCAAACAAAAAAAAAACTGCTTTCTGCAGCAAATACCTGCTTGTACATTTAGAGGTACAATGATTTTACATTTTTAAAACAAGTTTCCACAGGTGAATGACAAACTGACAATCTCTCTTTCACACACACACACACACGCACACACACAGTTACTGTAGTTCAACTGGAGAACTATGGGCCTGACAGTGAGTGTGAAAATAAAAGGTAAGACATTACATTGTCTTTGACATTTAAGAATGTGATCTGATATGAATGTGAGGAAACATAAGTACACCTAATGGCTAATCCTTTCTGTGCACACTTTCACACTTCACACAGCTGCCTCTGCTTGGCCACTGAATTATTCCAGAATCAATTTCTGTGCAGAGAGAATCATTTCTGACATTTTGGACACAGGCAAAAAAAAAAAAAACTTTTTTTTTTGCTACAAAAAATAAAAATAAAATGAGTGTTGATAAGTTGATTTTATGAAAGAAAAAAAACCTGTCAAGTATAGAGAGGGAGGTCTGGACTGCTTCTGCGGTGCAGAAAAGCATCATAAATGTCACCAACAACATCAACGTCCATTGATTTCACAACATGAAGACCCATGGGTGAAGTGTTATTGGTCTTCCTGTGTGTGCGTGTACGTTTGAATGTACACACACAATGATAGGAGAATGTGTGTGTGTGGCAGAGGGCCTTATTGAGGGAATGCCTCATCTTTCATCAGCATGCGAGGACTTTCCTGGTTGTCAATGCGACGTCTGGGACCCATCATGTCTGTGGGAATAAACAGGAAGTTTGATTTCACAACTTGATTACAGTGATTCTTTCAAACACAGCATTTATTTAATTTTGATTACTTCTCAGCCCAAAAGAAAAAATAATGGAGGAGACATATAATCAACACATAATTTACAGGAATGGCCCATGAACCATCATCCAGACATTAATTTATTGGACACAGTTCAGGTGAGGTTTTTCATAATAAAACCCATTAATTCAAACACAATTTAGCATAAAGTAGGGTTTGCCAAACAAAATGATGGTAAAAAATATCTAACAAGGGTGTAACTGTATCATCCTGTAACTGAAATTTGGTATGGCACAAAGTCTTCTCAGTCATGGCAAACAAATTTTACAGCAACTCATTTAAGATTACTTTTATACTGAAACCAATCTGATTAAAATCTACTATGTGTTGCACTACTATTTATTACTGGATGTGAAACTGTCCACAAGAACTTATAGTATGGACACTCAAGGGATTTAGAAATGCACTAATATTTTTCTGGTCCAATTTCTGAAACCTGTTCTGTTCTAAAAATAGCTGTGCAGCTATATGTAGGGCAGGTTTTGTGATGACATGTACGCTTGATTGATTCTGGTGGGTGTTCCTGAGATAAAGCCACAGTGTCTTTATTCAACCAATCCCAAATGACTACTTTGTGGGTAAACTAACCCACCCCTATTAAAAAGACACAAAGACTGGAGAAAATGGTAACTGCATTAATGCCTTAACAGGTAAGTTTTTCTTAAAATTGATCAATTCTAAGTACTGTATTTGATGTACATAAAGTACAAACTGCTGAGAAGACAAAACAAAAAAAAGTTTAAGGATTCATTGTCACTTACTGTTCTTATGCTTGAATGATTTGGATCTTCTGGGTGAGTTTGGGTTCTGAGATGGAAAATGAAAATATTTTCTTTTGTTGAGTGGACAAATCAAAAATAATGAGTAATATTTTCAATGTGTTTATGTACATTAATTGATGATGGTGACAATTAAAGAGCATAATACTCCCTAAATTTATTTTGTTAACTATTTAGATTTTTATACTGAGAATAAGAATGTACCTTATCAGATTTTCTTTTCTTTGCTGTGAAAAGAAAGTCAAAAAATGTCAGGTTACAGTTATCTAACACATCTACAACTTCTTTTGATCATGTAAATCAACATTCAGCATCACCATGAAGAGGAAGAAGTTGCATCAATACACTACCTTTCTTTTCTGCCCCGTAAGACCAGTCATTATCATTGACGTCATCATTGTCTTCTTGGTCACTCTCTGACTTGTTGTTGGTGTTGTTACCAGTGACTATTCTGTAGAAGATTGCACATAAACACACACAAAGGCTCAGCACTGCTCACTGTAAATAACAGTTGGATTATAAAACAAATGTTCTCACATAAAACATGATTATCTTTATGTCTTTTACCCTTACTTTGTGTAATATATGGAAAAGAAGAGCAACTTCTCAACTATGGAGAGTGATTAACATACCACCACAGCATTTATATTGCAATGCACAGCCAATACGTTCATAACTGTGTTATCATGCTCATTATAGGAGGATGTGTTTTTTTGCTTTTGTAGATGAAATGCAGAGAGGCGAATAAATGCATTCTACTTGTTAAAATTCAATTTCAGTTCCTGCTCTGACATTTAGATGTCTCTTCGCTGTTTCACCTGCGATTGGCTATACGGCTGCTGTTACGTCCCATTCCCAAGCATTTTTCCAGATGTGGGGCAAAACGTGAGGCAGCAATGCTTCGGTTGCAGTTAGGACATACACACTCCTTGTTTTTCCACTGGTTGTACACCTGGCCAAACACATCCAACCCTGGCTGGTCCACAATTTCTGAAAACATTAACAAGCAATTGACTGTCCGTCTTTACGATATAGACTTAAGGAACAAGCTCAAACTGCACAAATCTACTGTGATGAAATGTATTTAACCAATTCTATCAACTACTGGTGTTAAAATGAGCAAAAAAATGTACAAAAAAAACCCCTTTTGTCCTCACCAAAACCCCTCATGCTTTCTTGGTCCGTGTCATCCAGGAAAAAGTAGCCCTGCTTGACAGCCCGGTGGACCTCAAAGCAAAGACCCAGGCATGCATCCTCCACCAGGTCAGAAAGGATGTCTTGCGCCAGGCCCTGGCAGGACAATTTGGGGGGGGGGGGTGGAAAGAGACAGATCAGGACACTGTCTGCAGACGCAATGAGCATTTACAAATCCATACTTACTTCCAGCTTGCTGTTGTCCAGGCCGGACATTGAAACCTCCTCCATTTTCATTTGCCAGAACTACCAGATGAGCCGACGCTGCTGTGGTCATGCTGTAGCGCAGCAAGCATCGGACAAAACAGGGCTGCAAAAGGTGAAGGAAACACGGTTAGGATCACAGGAGCTTCGACCCCCCCCCGCCCCCCGTTCAACCAGTGGATGTGAACTGGTGAACAAGCACTGGATGCCTGGAGTGTGATGTAGCTACTGTACTTACAACTGCACGTTGAACACCGCCAGGGAGGCACTTCCCACGTTTATAATCTGCGAATAACACACAATAATAGAAAGGCTGAGCGTCGTCTGATCGCTTTTCCAAACACAACACGGCCGGTTCCAGCATTTCTGTCTGAGGAGAATAGCTTAGCTGGAACCTGGTCGAAGAAAACAAAGAGCGTGGCTATGAATAGACTGAAGGAATTGAAACCATTGGAACCAGGAGGTTCAAATACAGGCGAGTTCCCCCCTCAAAAACCTCCACACGAACAGCGGCTAAAGCTAACACACAACCGTGACAAACACACCGGGCTGAGCTCAACAAACACAAACGTTATGACACAATCGCAGGTGAGCTGATGGTTCAAGAGTTCTGTTTTACTAACGTTAACAGCGAGGCTCGTCCATGAACTCAACGCTGCTACTGCACTGCGGCTATTCGCCTCTCAAGCCCTCAGACGGACCGCGAAGCCCCCAAAACTACCTCGAAGTGCCGCCGTGAAGTCTGTTGTCGACGAGCAACACAATCACGGCAAAGCAAATTGCTAATTGTGTTTATTTACCTATTTCGGAAGGCATCCATCTTTACATCCCAGAGATCAGACAGTAACAATCGATCGCTGCACGGGTTCCCACCGAGCGGCTCCTCTGCACACCCGCGGTGGGTTTTTTCATTCAGCTCCAGTGGTTACTCACCGATGTGGATGCGCGTTACCAGGGGCGCACATCAACATACTCTATCCACACAACACAGCTGGAGATCTGTTATTTGGACACCTTTACAACCGAATTGCATTTGTATACACGTTTCATATTTATCCGACACGCCCTTTCTAATCTAATTTATGTGACAAATACATGTTTTTAAAAGGAAGGAGGCATATTTAGAGGAATGAAGTTCTTTACCTGGGACCACCCACAGTATAGTTTCACCAAAGCCTGAAATAATGCACAAATTAAAGAGGTCATATGATGAAAAACATGTTTTTTCTGGTCTTTACTTATATATTGTGGTTCTCCCTATAAACTCCTAGAACGTGGAAAACAAATGGGTCCTGTATCAACTGTACAGCCCACAAACTCAACAACCTCAAACACACAACTGCTCAGTTTTTTTGTTGTACAAATCAACAAAACTTCTTCTAAAAAGCCCAAGAAGAACAGACACTGCGGGTGTGTTTCATTTTTAACAACAATGTGTTGCCTACATTGCTTGCAAATGTGTTTATGTGTTCACTTTGGCTTGCTCCAGCAATGAGAGTCAGGACAAATGTGACTTTGACACCGACTCTCGTAAAAGGATCACAACCATACGTGACCCAGCAACTACGTCCGGTCGACAGATAAGCGTTGACACGTTTTTATCTAACTAACAGTTGCCAATGAGTATGGTGAAGTCAGCTTGTATTTGTCTAACTAGCAAGCTCCACATCCATCTGCCCTGCAACAGCTTTTGAAGCGATTTTCATGTTAATAAAGTGGAGGTTGACAAGCACCTCTACCCCTAGCTGTATGTCTGTGTGTATGTATGTGTAGCCTGAAGAAAATTGTGTTGGTTTGTGTTATTTGAATGTTTCCTATTGTATTACACAATCCAAGAGAGATTACATAAATAAATATAAATTTGATAGAAATGTCTCTTCATGAGATTTAAAAGCTAAAAAAAATGAAATTTTTTCAATGATGAAAATTGCATGGTATGGACATTTCTGGACCCAAAAAGTTTACGAGATCATCTCATAAAAAGTAAGCAGACTGCAGCAAAATACGGAAAAGACCTGTTGTCATTTTGCTTTCTCTAATTTTACAAAAAACGGATAATGGTACAATGTAGTATTTCTGTTGTCCCTTTCACTGGTGATTCCAATTGTAGAAGTCTTCAGATACAGTAGTTTAATTAATCTTGTGTGAAGTTTTCTCCACAAACATTGTTATTGTTTTGATGAGATGCAAAATGACATGCCTGGGGTGAAATGAATCTATGTACACAAAGATTATTGAGAATAAGCTTTTGCTCATATCAGATATAGTGAAAAACAAAAAGACTGACTGATGATTTCATAGCTAGGTCATATGAAGAAATCCTGAAATATTTCACTGCTCACCTTAGTTTTCAATATTTACAGTTACTTATTTGTGCTTTAAAGAAAGATTTGCCCTGTAAACACTGACTTGATCACAGCCAAAGCGTTGTGCAATGACGAAGAAATAGATCTGATTTGCTAACACCCTTCAAGAGGTAGTCTTTATTATTTGGTTGCAATGACACTAACAAAGCAAAACAACACACTATGAATCTTAAGCAACACACAAAGAACACAACCTTTTCTTTCTAACTGTGTGGCGTTGTACTTTTTTTGGATGTGTTATCAGGTTGATCCTGAAATATTAACACTGCCTCTCATCACTGACTTAATCTATGATCTATTATTGAATTTAGAGTTTGGATTATTCTCACATTAAATGTATTATTAAAAAATGTAAGCGGCACATGTGTCAACATTATATTTAATATATGGCTTCCTGGCTAAACACATGGATTTGGCACTACACTACAGCCTTCAGCATTGCTTTCATTCTTTTATTTCATGTTAATTTCATGTATTCAAATATCATTTTAAAACATTTACATTTTCTGTATTTTTTCAGTCTTGTAAAAACACGTTTCTGAATAGTTCCAGCTTCAATGATGTAAAACACAAGGTATTTGAAGCAATACAATGTGACCAAAAAAAAAACTGTAATTGCTGGAAACTCTTCAGGAATGTTTAACTGACACAGTTTTTACAATGAAGATCTAACATGTGTATGTTTAAAAATACACAAAACACACCTGTGCTCATTTACCTATGAGCACAAATCTGTGGGTTGAGACAAAAAATAAATATTTTTTGTTCAAATAAGATGTTGGCAGTCGAGATGCCATCTACAATGGCATCTGAGTTTCGTAGTATACATCCTGGCCTGGTTCCTCCTCGAATGTCACTTTGGCGTCATCAGAATCCAACTGAAACAGATAGAAGAAAATTAGGGCAAACCACACGCACTGCCATCTGTATATTCATAAGATTTTTAAAAAAATGTTGAAATGCTGTCAGTTAACCACTCACACATTTCATTTCCAGGCGAGTGAAAACACGCCCAGTCATAAGCATGCGTAGAGGGATGGTGAGGATGAGGATAAAGGGAAGGGCTAGGGATGCTGGACTGGATTTTACAATCCACAGAATGACTAGGCACACTATCTGGATGATCGTGAAGAAGTGCATTCGCGCTGTGGACACCTGGAGTGAACATAGGAATGTATTAGCTGTATAATTACACTGACAATAGCAGCACTTTTTGGCTTCTGATTATTTTAGTGACCACCGCTCGAAACAAGAATTTGTAATCTTATTGTCAACCACATCGCTTTGAAAAGCTTTTAAATGAACTGTCTGTAACATTTGCACTTCATATGAGTTAGCAAATATTTGAAATGTTGGATTCAATTTCTAATATTAATTAAAGATATTACATAACGCATCATAGAGTCAATCAAGATTATTATTCTTATTATTATTACTATTATTATTACTATTATTATTATTATTATTATTATTATTATTATTATTATTAACAATAATAATAATAATAATAATAGTAATAATACTATATTATATTATATGAATGAAGTGAAAAGGTATCATCTTATAATTGATAAAGTGTAATTGATAAAGTTACATATGTTGTTTTGTTTATCACACAATCCTGAGAGTCTTACTCTGGTGGCATAGGGTTCATCAGGATGGTATTTCTTTGGGATGAACAGAAGCAGAATACGATCCCACAGCTGGATGCCGTTGAGTGAGGTGACTCCCATGTAAAGAAATATTCCAAACAAGGCCGACATGGGAATTAACTTAAGAATGGGCTCCATCAAAATGGACACACCTTAATGCAGATGAGGAGTCACATGATGAGGATAAAATTTTATATTTCATGACATGGAATGAGGTGACATAAGACAGAATCATTAAATAGCACATACCAACCAGCAGTGCCACCACAATGCCACTGATCCTCTGCTCCATCACCTTCTCAATCACAGGCTTTGGTCCTTTGCTCATAACGGTGAGGGCATTGGCGTGGGTGACGGATCGCACCGTGGCAGCACTGAGCCACGGCACACCAAATATTGCACTACATCCTCCCATGGCAACTAAAATTAGCAAATCAAAGTGGAATCCAGATCCTTTGACCATCTTCCTCTCAGGTTTGCTGATAATGAGGCTGTCAACAGGTGCAATATGAATCAAGTTTGATTAAACTGGCAAATATATTTTCTGACTTTGACAATTCATGGAGTGATGTTGGCTCACGTTGTAATCTGAGACTCCAGAAAGATCAGAATGAAGACGAGTAAAGCTGGGACACAGGATGCAAACATCAACCACACAGGGAAAGTCTCATGCTCTCCAAAGGGGTTGATTAGCCAGCCCCTTTTGGCTGGGTTGGACACCATCAGACCTTTTGGAACCACCAGTTTCTGGAAGACAATTTTTTTTGGTGTAGTAAATCTCTTTTTATTCTCTGTTATCTCCCCCACTCTTTAAGTGGCAGTACCATATAGAGGGGAAGTGGCCCAGTACTCCTCACTAGTAGGGTGTGCGAATGTAATTTCCCCACATGGATCAATAAAGTAATGTCTTCTCTTATGTCATGCCATCTAGAAATATTCACTCCACTGTGTAGTCTTCTAGAAATAATGCGAAGCTTCAGGAGTGACTCAAATTTCTTTTATTTCACGTATAAATTCCCTTTGGTAATGTTTGTATGTTAAACCCCAAGATAGTTAGCTAATAAATAGAAAGATACTTAGTTGACAAATCTGGAGGACAGAAGCCTCGATTTGTTTAAACTTTGGAATATATATTTGTATGTAGAAGGACTGCAGATTTTATTTCTTCACACTTCCACTGAAAGAACATTAGGAAGTGAAACATGTTTCTATGCTATAATGGGCACAATTGATTAAAGCCAAAATGCAAACTTGACCCTTAAAATGTAATCAGAAATGTTCACATGAATTCGCATGAACTGAAACTCATGAACTAACCTGTGTGTAGGTATCATTAATGCTGTAATCCACAACAATCATGAGGAAAATAGAAATAGGCACTCCAAAGTCCCCAATTAAACGTCTGATCTGGTAAACAGAGACACAAAGCAACAGGATTTAAGAGTTTTACATTTGAATAAAATGGCCGATAAATGAAGACACTGAGTTAATGTGTAATTATGAAGAAGTCTTTACTGAAACACTGAATGGACATCATAATCTCCAGGAACTCACCTTTCCAGGAAGAAAAGTGCCATTTTTGAACTGACGCAGAAAGAAAGCAATGAAGAAGCAGCCTAACATGAGGCACATGGACAGCAGGGCGGTGTTGGGATAAGGCGGTTTAATGGTGTTGACAACAACTGTTGTGTTGCCAGTTGCATTGTCATACACAAGTTCCTCTACCACCGTTGGGAGCCAGGGATTTTCTAGAGTTGAATTCACATGATCGTAATTCATAATCAGTGGGTGCGCCTGAAATATCTAACGAGAAAACAGAGATGAAAAAAGATTATAACCTGGATATGAGAAAATTCAGTACAATCACAAACATTTAATAATTCCCATTTATTTGGATGGATGAAGTATGTCAGTTGGGTGAAGGTAGGTTTACCCTTGCTAGCTTGGCAAAGGTTTCATAGATGAAGATGAGGGAAATAAGGATGGAGAAGATTTCCTGGGTGAATCGTGAGATGAAACGGACCAGAAAGCTGCCCTCAAAGGCTACAATCACCACAACGATGATAACCAGCCACAATCCAACCCACACTCTCCCTACAATATACTCAATGCCCTGAGTCTGACAGAACTGAATGAAAGACAAGAGAATGAGTTGAGTTTAGTATGATCATATGGACATACCAAGCAAAACTGAAATTCAATCAGAGATCCGGAGAGGGTTCTCTGTATAACTTACAGCAAAGAAGGCTTCTTCAAACACTAATAGAGGACCAGAGAAACCAATCACTAGGATGGGCTGAGCTGCAATAAAGCAGAAGATGATCCCCTGAATGCTGGTGGAGATGAGGAGCTCTGGAACACCCATCATATTGTCCACCTTGTCAGCTGTAGTAGCAAAAACAACAAAAATCTTTTATTATAGAATCAGTCTCTTATAATAACTCTACCATGTATGAAACAGTTAGTCATTCATACCGAGCAATCCTCCAAAGGTGATGGCAGGTGATAGGGCGGCAAAGTAGATGAAGATAACAGCAGCAAGAACTTGGGCATTAAGAGCATCTGTGATGTCACTCTTGTAGTGCTCGTAACGTTTCTTCATGTCTCGAATCATACCGCCAAATGGTCGACCAGTCCGGGACAACGGGTCTTCAGGTGGAGGTGCAGCAGAGTCGGAAACTAGGGAAAAAAACAAACAAACATACATACATACAGTACATATACAACAATCCAATATTAACAAACAGAGCCACCAAAAAACGGAATTTTTGGATGTGATGTTGGGTGTAATTAGTCTCACCCCTACGAGGACTGGATTCCTGGCAAGGCGGTGCACTGGAGGATTGGAGCCTGTCTTTCAGTAGTTTCTTTTGGAAGCTGATTATAGGGGTGAGCATCGCTTCATTCTGGATTTCAGTTGGTGGAATGACAATGCTGCAATCCATGAAGTCGGCCACAGCGTCCGTCAGCTCGCGGGCACTTTTTGCCTGAAAAGCTGCTTGATTGAACACCTGGATGTCATAGTGGAGGAGGAATAGAATCTTGAATGAATTTATACCACACAGCAGTAGTTAAGTTCACCTACATTTAACTCATCATCCCATATTAACAAAATATTAAAATTGGTCTAATTTGTTTATTAAAGGTACGCAGGTTTAGTCTCCACAGGATTTGGCCCTTCAATTGAGACTTCAGATTTGTGCATCAAAAGACTGAATATGAAATTGTCAAATAGTAGCCATGAGTCCTGTTACTGTGTCACTGCTCACACATACGTATCCACGTTTGTTAAAAAAAAGGAAAGTTCACTCACTTTATCAGCCAGAAGGGCTGCCATAGCACGACCAGTCTCGTGGTAGTTCATGTCAGCCTTGGTGGGGCCCACCATAACAAATACAAAGCGTACAGGCATTGGGGTCTCCAATGCAGACTCAAGCACCGCAGCTTCCTTCAGACGCACAAATGTAACAGTGGGTCTTTCCAGAAAGTCCAAAGCTCCTAGTTCAAACAGACGGAAATGTCAAACTCTTAAATAAGCCCACACATGTAGGCAAAGCAAAACATGGAAACATGCAAGCAAACAATGCAGACACTAGCTCACCCACGAGCACCATGGAGGCCTCCACGTGGTCGGATTCATCCGTCTGAGGGAACAGAGAATTAACAGACGTGACCCACTGTACATGTACAATTTACGATTTACATTTTACAACCAAGCATTTGACAATTCATGATCACTGTCATGATCTCATCACTGTAGTGACATCAGATCAAGGACAGATTGACATGAATTATCCATAAATGGATGATTTTACCCTTTCTTTGACTGAAAACTTCTGCAGGTCCACCCCGTCAGTCAAAGCTTGATTCTCCGGGTCATCTGATTGGCTGTGGGGAGAAAAGGACATGTGTCACTGGGTGTTTTTGTGTCACACTGAAGAGTTAGTGACAGCATTGATAGATTATTTATTCCCTGCAGTCTTTCAGCATCATTGGCGATTAGATATTAATGAATGAGATGAGATTAAATACTTTTGAAATCTGCTTCTGTCATGGTCCCAGTTCCAGTTTTCCCTCCTGTCCTCTGTATCCTGACTTCACTCCTACCCAATCCACTCATTCCTGTCACTTGTGTTGCTGCAGTCATCTTCACTCAGGCTCCACTCTACTCATGTTCTTCTCACCTCAGTTCGCTGCCAGGTTGTTAGTTACCCGTCTTACTCTTCAGGTTTCCATGTTATTTTTGCTTGTTTCCTGAATTTCGCCTGTTTGATCGTTCCTTGCCTGATCTTCTGATTAGGATTTTAGTGATTAAAGCTATGAAAGTGGACTTCTCCCTGTGTGTTCTGTATTTGGGTCCTAACCACACCCATGACAGCTTTATTAATTTGACAAAAATGATTCATACTTCTCTTATATGAGAAAGTGAGAGTTACACTTCTGTCTACTATATTTTGAACTCATCTGAACAACAATAGAGGTTTGTGTTGTAGTAGGATACAATTTTGTTAGGTATTTCAAGGTATTTACAAAACAGTACCAGACTGTCGCTCACTTAATCCTTCATGGTCATTTATAGCCAGGGGTTTTAATGGTTAATAAAACAATCTTTATGGCATCTCCAGCATCCATAAAGTTGGGTTTTGATGATAAAGTGTTTCATATGTTATTTATGCATCATTTCACCGCGGCGTCCTGAGGGTGGTTAGACTTTGCACTTCATTTAACAATAGTATACTTGCAAATAGCATTTCACTGGTGACCTGCGATGACATGAAAATTATGAATTTGAGTTTTGATGTAACTCAGCAGTATCAGTTATTTTTTGAAGGCTGACTCTGAAGCATGAAGAATTTTTCAGTTTTAACTGGGCAGCATAGACATTTAAACACCAGTGAACACAAGAGTGAAGAGTGGTAGCTTTGTTTTACCTGCATGCAGATACATGCACTCCACTCTGCATTAGGCTATATGGATAACGTTGCTGAATTTGTGTTGGGGTGTTTTGTCCTTTGGGTAAATCAATTTTTGTAGTTAGTGTAGTCGTTAGTGTAGATTCTCTCTTCTTTAGGTCGAGGAGTTCCAGATCTTTATCTCCTTGAGGTCATCGATGCCTTGAGATTCAGTAATGTTATATACAGCATGTGCCAACCAACACAACCGTGGATCGAACTTATAGACCAACAGTAACAAACCCTTGCTCACTGATTTTCTGAGCCAGGAATATGGACTGCAAACACAGATTTGTCAGATTTCCATGGTTACTTTGACATTTTTGTTACTTTAATGTCATCAATAATCCATATCACAACCCCAATTTACAGTAGCTAGGTATATAAAACAGTTCTTTCTATTTGTCTTATGCCTTATCCCTAACTGTCCTGCCACTTCAGAGCCTACCACTCATGCATCAGCTCATACTCTTCACCAGATTTTCCCTTCTCACTGCCTCCCCTTATTAGTCTCTCATTATTGACTGAATACCAATCCATTTTCATTCATTCAATGCCAGTTTGTCCAATGGTCTGCTTGACCTCTGAGCATTTCTGAATTATCTTACACCTGACCTGCCTGTTTGTACTTTTACCTTATTATGCAGACTCAGAATTTTGATTTCCTGTTCCTTCATGTGCTAGTCTGACAGACTGTTCTGTTTTTAATCTCTGCCTGTTAACTAAAAGCTAAGTAAGGTGAACTTTCTTCATCTGTTTTTGTGGCATGCTTTTGTATTCAAATCTGCCACAGAGCATCACAATCATATTTCCCCGATGGGTCTGTAAGTATCTTTGTAAACTGGATTGTGGGCTTTTCAGTGGTGCTGCTCGGAGTGTGGACGTTGCAGCAGGAAACATTTGTCATATGGTTAAGCACTAAAGGAATACCTCACGTGATTTTCACACGAGCAGAATGACAAACAGTGGAGTGGTGTTCAGTCACCCCTACTAAACATTTATCCATGATTTATGACACAAAAAATAGCAATGGAAAGGTTGGAGTCTTAAACCAGACTCTGGCCCCAGAACTCATCTGGATAAATACCCTCTGCTGTGACTCTAGCTGTATCAGGTCGACGGACCTCTGCTGAACCAGTGGTCATTATTAGAGAGGACTGAAAAGAGGATGAGAGCTTCGGTTTCTTCAGCTGAGTCTTTCAAAAATTGCTGCGGCTTGTAAACAGTGACACAAGGACTAAATGATTATCTGATAAAACACTGTGAAAATCAGTTTAATAATTGTGATGAACTTCTTTAAATGCTCTATCAGTAGGAATATGTTGAACTGATTTGATTTTCCTGGGTGGCTTTTGACCACCCCATTTAAAAATCAAAAGATGCTTCAAAACAAAAAACTTCTAGATTAAAAATAGCATATGTTATTAAAATGGACTCGAGCAAAACAAATGCACTGTGAGCTTTATTTTTAATCAACCTCTTCTTCTTTTTTCTTTTTTTCTTGGCTTATGGAACAATCATATGAAAATTTAGGGACCGTATGTCCTTCTAGAGAGAACTGAGTTCACTACATGACAGTGTTCACCTCTAATAAAGACCTAAGCAGACAGGCACAGTGACTTGGTGGTCTGAGACGGTGTTTCATAATTACAGGTTTGATGCTTTATGTTCTGTTTAGCTTTCTCTTAGAAAGACACTGAAATCTTCCAGTGTCATTTGCAGCTTTGGATAACAGCATCAGCTGAAAGCCTAAATGTAGGTCATTTATGTTTGAGTCAGTGTTTGGTGATGTCTCAGAAGATACCTGCGGTTTTGAAGGAGAGATTTGAGCACGCCCTCTCTGTCCCCAGGTCTGATCTCCTTTTTGTTAACCATTTCATTGACAATCTTCTCCGCCACGCTTGCCAAGGTCCGCTCTCCAAGGTCGAAAATTGTCACACCTATTGTGGAAAAAGATTTAAAAAAGAGAGTGAGTCCATGGTTCTGGTTTGTGGGGAGAGAGATAAATTCATAGTTTGAATGATATTATTGGAATATAAATATCAAAGCTTCAAAGTTTAGGCATCACTTATATGCTGATTACTGACAAAGGCGAATGGCATTTTATTAAATTGGTCGTATTAATTTGTGGCAATGCCCCTCGTATTTATTTATTGTGCTTTGAATCATTTTAAAACAAAGAATAAAATAATAAGGAACTTAATCTGTTGTCTGGTATTTGTAAGGTGGAGTATAAGTCCCATTTTTCCTCTAGAGTAGAACTACAACATTAAATCCAATCAAAGTACACATAATTAATGTAATGTGTTGACAATGATTTAATCAATGTTCCTCACAAACCTGTATTCATGCTGCGCCGCAGCTGGATGAGGCTCTTGAAGGTGAGGTAGGAGATGTGTGAGGACCCCCACACCCCAGCCTGAGGGTCAAACCTCTCCTCGTGACCCTCCCATCGGCCCGTCTCCTGCCAGGATTTCTCCTCCTTCTGGTCCTTCATTATCTCCTTCAGGTCCACGTCCGTCTGGAGGCACAGAGAAAAAAGTAAATATATGGACATGAACTTGAGACACATGCATAATCATACTTTTGTCCTCGAGGCACAGAGGTAGAATCTGGACGGAGCAGGTGGATGAATCAAGCTCGCACCACCCACAAGTACAACTTAAGTATGTGGTTAACATACTTAAGTTGTAC
This sequence comes from Antennarius maculatus, assembly GCA_013358685.1. Lineage (NCBI taxonomy): Eukaryota > Metazoa > Chordata > Actinopteri > Lophiiformes > Antennariidae > Antennarius > Antennarius maculatus. Next base: position 9,852,577 of record CM023626.1, on the reverse strand, counting down.
TTGTGCTGTTTCCTACCTGACGGTGAAAGTTACTGAGTGAAGTGTGGGGAGAAATCTAAAAGTATTTGCACTCCATGGTGAATTTGGAGATAAATGACTATAAGGACTCATATTAGCTTCAACTGAACTTTTGGGGATGTTTTTAAACTTTTGCAATACTTATGAGTGAGTCAGTGTTTTTTCAGAAAAGATGCCAACATATCCCTTATGTCTGGTGACTGTTAGTATTACTGTTGTACAGTTCTACTGTACAAGACTCAATGAGAGGTTCATATGTTATTCATTCATTCATTGATTCATTCATTCATTTTCCGAACCACTTTATCCGCCATAGCGGGTCACGGGGAGCTGGATTCTATCCCAGCTGTCTTACGGCGTGAGACGGGGCAAGGTCTGGGTCCATCTGTTAGTTGAGTGATAAAAATGTCCCTATGTCATGTCATTGTTTTTAATCAATTGTTTATTTTATTCTCCTATTTTTTATTAGAAAGCACTTGGTCACTCCATAGGTTATATAAATTCATTTTGATTAATTTATGTAAACAATCAGATGTCATGAGAGAAGAATATGACACCATTATTTAAAACATAAATAAAAAGTGTATTTTATTACATTAACAAATATTATGTAATGCAGTGGAGAAGGAAAGCAGAAAAGTGCAGGTACACTAAAAAAAATGTCTACTTGTTACAGTAGAGATGTGATTTATCTTTTGGTCCTCTTCTCATGACAGGATCAGATAACATCATCTTTATGTTTCACTACACAACAAAAAAACATGATTGAGGTACTATTTTTATACCAGATCCATCTAGAGTATCACAAGGGTCAGTTGTTGTTTCTATCCCTGTTGCTACCTGGCTTTGCTGCTCTGGATATGGATCAGAATGAAGTGAGAGGTGACATCCAGGTGATACTTTGTGTCTATAAGGTAAACATGTCACTTGTTCTGCGTCGCCGCCCACAGGCTCCAGGCTCTGGGCCACTGATAGTTTCCGGCGCAAACATGGCTGATGGCTCGTCGTGGATATGTTTGGACTATCAATACGTGTCGTGTGCCTGGAGTGTGTGTGTGTGTGTGTGTGGGCTTTTACCTGAAGCTCTGCGCTTGTGTTGGTGTTAGTGTTGATGTTTCAGACAGCTAAAGCACAATGGACCCGGTTACAAACCTGTCTGTTTTCCAACACTGACACATTTGTAAATGTAATGTAAATGTAATATACTTTATTAATCTCTGTAGGGAAATTGTTAGCACATTCTAGCAGACACTGTAAGTTAATTGCATGCATATGTTGTGTATACAGGCCTGTAGCACACACACACAAGGGGGCTGCAGGCATACAGCGGGGAGATGGCGCAGCAGGCAGCTCCTTTGTGGTGCGCCAAAATGATCAACTTATAAAGGGGAAGGCGCCTTGCTCAAGGGCACCCCGGCAGTATTCAGGAGGAGAACTGACACCTCCCACTGTTAGCTCACACTGTTAGCTCACATTTTTCTTGCCTGACATGAAAAATTAAGTTTTGGGCTGACCCTCTGATACCCAGCCCAAAACTTAGTAGAATGAGCTACTGCCACTCACACACTTCACCAATAATACAACAAATAATGTTAAATAATAAACATTTCTTGTTCTTTCTTTAAATTGACCTTTTAGAAATATTTGAAAGATTTAATTTTAAGTGTGGGTCTGGGCGAATTTTTTAAATGGTATTGCTGTTAATCTTAAGTTTACTCATATAACTCTGCAGTGAAGATGTACAGAGTAAAAGGAATACATAAAAGACAGAAATTTCTGGTTTTGTTTGGTGGGTGGTTTCAGGCTTACAAAAAAATGTTCATTATACCTCAAATTGAAGAGGAGCGATGAAGTTGTCTGTAACAACAGAGTGCTTTATTTCCAAAACATGGATGCTCACAAAGAAGGAAGATTATACAGCAAAATGCTATAAATACACGTGTGTGTGAGCGTGTGAGTGTGTGTGTGTGTGTGTGTGTGTGTGTGTGTGTGTGTGTGTGAGTGTGTGTGTGTGTGTGTGTGTGTGTGTGTGTGTGTGTGTGCGCGCGCGCTTTTGTGAATCCTTAAATTGTTAAATACACAATTATGTATCTGTATTTAGCAAACATATTAATGCATCACAACAAAAATAAATAATTTTAAACGATGAAAAACAAAGATAAGCGTCCGTTTCTGGGATTTTCTGAAAATTTTTCTTGTAATCATTTTTGTAATCATTACTATTCGGGAAAAGAATACATATAACATTTATTCAAAACATACTACCAATAATATGATTAAGATGCATGTTCACTTATTGAAAAAATTATAGTGTACAAGAAAACTTCATTTCCAATAAAGAATTTTTGTTTTTCATAGTAAATAAGACCTTCTATTCACTCATTCATCTTCAAACCCGCTGCTTCCACTGTCGCAGGTCACAGGGTGCTGAAGCCTATCCCAATTGACTCGGGGCATGATACCAGTGCACCGCGGTAAGACTTTTTATTAACTCTTAAAAAATTAAGTCTTAAATTAAGTCTTTTAATTATGTTGAAGCTGCAGTATGAAAAACAAATCAAAATGGTTTGGCTGTCTTGAAGGAAATCTAGATTTCCAGACTGAACTTATTTTATTTATTGGTCACCCCGTGACTGAAAGTCTTCTCAACATATTTTGCAGTGAACGTAAAATTTTATACCCAGTTTCACCACATTACGAAAGCTGGGCACTTAAAAGCTTTGCAAAGATTTAATCTGCACCCTATTTTGGAAAATCTACTACAGCTATGGCTACTAGATTAAAAAAATTGTATTTTCTAAGAAGTGTTGCATTTCCATATAGCCCATTCTGTGAAGTTACAGTGAAAACATGACTTGAATTATTACATAAATACCATTCAAAGCTGTGGGAGAAAAGGTGAAACTTACCTCCTGCAGGCACTCGCCAAGTCAGCAGAGGTGACAAGCGACTGACCGCAGAATGCCAAAAAGCGTGACTTTATAAACACCAGCTCTTTAAAGCTGCCTCTCTATGTATGGTGGACGCATGCTGCCTGATAATAGGTGGGACTAATACAAGCATACCACACACACACACGCACGCACACACACACACACACACACGCACACACACACACACACACACACACACACACACACACACACACACACACACACACAGACAAGTGGACATGCACGCTCTAGCTCTGGGGACCGGATCACACCACGCTCTCAAAAGCGTGGTGTGATCTGCGCTCACCCATAATATTGATAGTAAATACAGTGGCTAAAATGTGCTGGACAACGTCACATGTGTCATTATCCTGCCAGCATCTGATATATATCACATTTAATACCTGTGTTTGGAGGAAACAAAGGTTTGGATTTCAGTCGGGCCTGTCTGCTCACCTTCAACATCACCAGGACAGACGGTGTAACTTTGTTCAGCTTCCATCTTCTCGCCGCCCTTTCTTTTTGAGATGGTAAACATCTCAGATCTGTCATGCTCCTGAAAACATAGTGTAGTATAGTATTGTACAAATACTGTATAAATGCTGTATAAATAACTACGGCTCAACTGAGTAATGAGCCTTGATAAATGCAGTACAATAGCAGAGTCTATTGAAGATGTTCACAGATTTTTACTTACTTAGATCTGGTGAGGACCTAATTCCTTTATAAAGAAAACTGAACTGAACAACCTTCATTCAAAAAAAGGAAGACAAACAAAGAAACAAAAAATCAAGTAAGCAAAAAGGCAGGTAGACAGACATACGTGGAGACAGGCAGGCAGTCAGGCAGACAGGCAGACAAACATAGACAGGTAGTCAGGCGGACAGGTAGGCAGACAGACAGGCAGACATGGTGGCAGAAGGCTGGCAAAAATATACTGTCCATGTGGGTAAAAACATAACCTCCTGGGTGAAGGTATGTATCAGGTATAAGGACTCTGAAGCCCTCAATCCAGCATGCATGTGTGTGTGTGTGTGTGTGTGTGCAGGGGACGGTGCCTTGCTCAAGGGTGCATCAGCAGTGCTTGGGAGGTGAACTGACACCGCCCACTGTCAGTTCACACTCCAAAATCTTTTGCCCAACATGGGTCTTGAACCGGTGACTTCTGGTCCCCAGTTCAAGACTTGGTGGACTGGAGTGCCGCCTCCCAAAAGTACTGGCAACAGTGGGATTTGAACCCACAATATTGAAATGACTGGAGCCTAAATCCAGCGCCTCCGACCGCTCGCCCACAGTTATGACTGGAGAAGATTACTGAACAATCAGTCATCTGAATAACAATGAAGAGGAATATAAGTTGCTATAAGTTGCTCATAGTGGCGCCTAAGGAGCTGCCTGCCACTTTATCTCCAACCTCTTACCATTATTTGCATGCCTACAGGCATGCTTACAAGTGTTTGAATGTGTGTGTGTGTGTGTGTGTGTGTGTGTGTGTGTGTGTGTGTGTGTGTGTGTGTGTGTGTGTGTGTGTGTGTGTGTGTGTGTGTGTGCGTCCGTGTGTGTGTGTGTGTGTGTATTTGTTTTTGTGGGCCTGTACCCATATATATCCATGATTACTAACAACTAGTGTGGAAAAATTGTCAGTCATTGGTATTTGTCAAGTAATTAGTCAGTTGTGACAACCTGCTCCAAGCTTCACCATGTTTTATGTCACACAGTCTGAAGGACACTCGTCTGTTTCTGGGTGTCTTCAGAGCTGATGGTCGGGGCGTCTGGAAGAGCTTGTCAAGAAAGAACAAAGTGTGGACTGATTATGAGTGACATATCTAGAAAAATAAGTACAACAAGAACCAAGGCAGTCAGAGACCTTCTCCCTCTTCTTTCTATCTTATCTGGTTCCTGAGTATACCAAAGTTGAAATTTGACCTTGACCTTTTGCTTCACATTGTAGTCAGATTGCTATTTTTTCATTCCGCAACATCCCGTGACACCCCTGAATTCAAAATTTTACCCTGACTTGCTTGCATAGGTCAAAGATCAAGGCTAGTGCTCCGACCTACTGTCATTGATCGAAGCACTAGCTTTGATCTATGGTCTCACTCACACTGGCCTTCTCCCTCATCTTTCTACGTTATCCTGTTCCTGAGTGTACAAAAGATGAAATTTGACCTTGACCTAGTTTTCTCAAGGTCAAGGTCATCATCTCATTTTCATCCCCTTTACCGCCAGAGTAATGTGCTTTTTGTTTCATCTTTCTATCTGCAACGGTATGCGAAGATATTTGGTGGACTAACGAACGGACCAAACGAACGGACCAACGGACGGACCAACGGACGACCGCTGACAATTACAATACATCACCGCTTCGAAGCAAGATGTAAAAACTTTTCATGCTCTTTACAATTCTTTTACGTTTCACAATCAGATGAGCTTTCTCGAGGTGCAGATGCAGTTAACTCGACCCTATTCATCATATTGGGCAACATAAAATTTTATTTACCCTATACAATAAATAAAGGAAAGATCAGAGTTGTTTACTTGCCCACATAGAATGTTTATGCATGTATCAACAAATGCAGAGTGTTTAGTATTAAGTATTGAAACAGTAGAAAAACCAAACTGAAGACATCAGCAGCAGCAGGTGTAATGTGTCAGTAGTTCCATAAGAAGTGGTGTACTGTAGTTATTACATCCCACGAAGGCGATGAATTGTAATTGTCACTGTAATTGTCACTTCTGGTTTCGAGAAACTAGTTTACCTAATTAGTATTTTTTTGGTGGTGGAATGAAACTCTACACAGAAAAACCAAGGTGTAATTTATTTATTAAGCATGTTCTTTAAAAAAAAATCAGCGTCAGCAAGTATAGGCAATTACTTATTTACAATACAAATATATATCAACCTATAAATTATGATCTAACCCTATGCCCTATGAGCAAACATTAGATAAGTACCTTTATGTTATCTGATATTTTGAACATATATTTCTTGACAGGATAATGGTCTTTAGCTCAGCAGGGGGCAGCATTGTCTTGGTCTGCAACACGATCATCATCAGTGACAGCAGAACAGAAATCTATAGACACTGATTTTCTTAGTTTGATCTCCAGCCATTCACAATTTTAGTGAATTTACAGGTGGGCGATTTTTTGTTAAAATGTGAAAAGTAATATTGGATGAGGACAGAAATACTAATGGCATCATATAACCTTAAAGTAGTAAGAACTAACTGATTAAATGAATCAGTTCTCTAACAATATCTGAATATGAGATTTCTTTTTTATTTTTGTGTACCTTGTACCAACAATCAACCATACATTCATTCTTTTTAAAGCATTTGAACTAAATTTTGCTTATAATAAGCAGAATACATTATCAGAACACACCTGAAGGATCAGAACCACTTACTCACGTACTGTACAGAATTATCAGTTTTAGTCACATTACTGGAGTCTTTTAATGTCATTTTATAGACTTTAGTTATCTTTAGATCTTTTGGTTGAATCCACTTTTGCAGTGATAGCGCACAACAAAACCTTGTGTATCTTGTGTGATTTTTGAATCTGAGTTCTGCAGATTAATTTCTTTGCCAGAGGGCATGTATTAGATTCATATCAGCCAAATTTCAGTGTTTCTAAATGCATAATGGACTGCATTAAGAATCAAAAGCCTGAGGCTCAATTTTAGGTCTGAAATGGGTCTGCCAAAATCTGATCAACACAGACCAGGTCAAAAACTCACTTCAAATATCTGTGGCACATTAGAACTAAAAATAAATAAATAAATAAATAAATAAATAAATAAATAAATAAATAAATAAATAAAACCATTTGAAATCGATACCTTTGTTTTTGATTCATTAGGGACAAGCATGTTGTAAACAAACGTGCACCTAGCCCCACTAGGTGCATAAAATGGTCATCATTTTAATTTGAAGACCAGCCATCTGATTGTCAACACAGGCGCACATGCCTTAATCAGGACATTGATAATGTAGAAGTCATATTGTTTCTGTGTTGAGAGAACATTTGTTCATTCATTCATTCATTCATTCATTCATTCATTCATTCATTCATTCGTTCGTTTGTTCGTTTGTTCGTTTGTTCGTTTGTTCATTTGTTCGTTCGTTCGTTCAGTCGTTCATTCATTCATTTGCTCATTCATTATTCATTCATTTGCTCATTCATTCATTCATTATTCATTAGGTGTATTGGAAGTAGAAAACCTCATGGTAATTATTTTGGAACAATTTCAGTGATAACAGCATTCAAGAAAAGAAAACTCAAAGCATGTTTTTTGTGTTTCAAACATATTCATTTTATGATGTAACCATATAATTGTAACCTTCAAATTAGTCTTAAAGTGAAGTAGGCTTGCTAGTTCTTTTTTGTATATTTGTGTAACCAATAAATATACAAGAAATTGTTAAACACCCCATTTGATCTGTTACAATGAGAAAAATAAATATCTAAATGGATTTTATTCAGATTTATATATCAGATGGATTTTCAGCATATTCTAATGTTGAATCAATGTTGCAGGCTCTCTAATATGTTTGTGGAAAGCAGAGAAGAGAGTATGTGACAGAGTATAAGAGAGAAAAACATGAGGAACTGATCAGATCAATAAAACTCAGATGAGGGATCACCCGAGGGAAGAAGTGGGGCTAGGTGCCATCTGGCCTGTCCAAGGCTTACTCTATCTTTGTGAAAAGTGAACTCAGTCTTTTCATCTCTACAGTGTCCAACTACATTACAGTAAGAATATGTGCACAAGCTTAGAAGGATAAACATTTCTGCACACAGGTGTCACTTTGTTGAACTTGTTTACCGAAAATCCCAGGAATGAATTTCAGACACTGCAGGACTCTAAAGGTTCTCCCTGAACACAACATGATATCCTCTCAAGCGAGTTATCGGTGTGAGTGCTTTCACAGTAATATGAGGGCTCCTTTGCCTCGTCATATGATGCCTCTCCATCTATTACAGTACATTAGAAAGGAAAGTTTGCAAGGAGATTGCGGATCACATCACCAGTGCAGTGTTGTGCTCCTCTGCTGCCGTAGCTGTTGTACACTGACAGGTGGTTTCTTTATCATCCTCAGATTATCACTGATTAAAAACAAAGGCAAACAATGAGCACATTTTGAAGATGAATTCACATTAGTACACAGGAGAGCCAAAATATAAACACATCATTAAGAGATGGACGTACAGTATATATTTTCTAATATACACACAGGCACTCGTGCACACACACACACACACACACACACACACACACACACACACACAAACACACACACACACACACACACACACACACACACACACACACACACACAAAGACCATCTGTCAAAGTGGACAGAGGATGGGTGGTCTAAAGACGTTCACTGTCTCATCTCAAGTTCTGGGAAAAGGATTGTGTTCCAGGTGGCTGGTCCTGTGGATAAATGTGTGTGTGTGTGTGTGTGTGTGTGTGTGTGTGTGTGTGTGTGTGTGTGTGTGTGTGTGTGTCTGTCTGTCTGTCTGTCTGTGTACCAAAGTGTTTTCATTTTTGTACATGTGACAAAAAGTACTCAGTTATGTTTTCACATCTCTATTTGAGTGAAATATCTATACTGTACGTGTTTCCTCTTCTTCATTATATTTTGGTCAATGCAGAAATATTATTGCCCAAAGATAATGTTGGTTACACTTCCTCACATCAATTTTATTATTTTCTCCTATTTTAGACATCTGAAAGAAAAACAAAAGTGAAATCAATCAAAACAAACAGGGTTTTAAATCCTCTTGATTTTTCTTAAGAAAGATATCACTGAGAAAAATCATTAAATAATGAATAAATTCATGTTGCTACTGTTGTATCTAATGGGTTATATCTGTCATTTATGTTTTCCTGTGAAAGTACACTCTAAAAAATGATTCAAGGACCTAGTAAATGTGACAGTAATATATACGGTAGTTATGCATGCTCAATAAAAATTCTGAATATCATCATGATGAGTATTTGATTTGACTACATCAAAATTAATTAGTAGAACTCCAACAGGAATATTTGTGTGAAATAGACACATGTAAATTAAGTTTATTTACTTAAAAAAATGTATTATTTGACTCACAGATTACATGGTTTAAACATTTGTAATCATAAGTGTTTGTTTCACCAACCTTTTTGAGAATATATTAACAAATATCAGTTAGTTTTAATAAGTGCAATTATTAAACAAGTCAACTCAATTGTATTGGAGACGTAACTAACAACTTAAAAACATCAAATAAACAGAAGGGAACCGATTCCGCCTTTTTAGGATTTTGGGGCGCTGGTGGCTCACTCTGGCAGTGGCTCAGCGGTAGAGTAGATGTCTTGAAGAACTGATTGCTCAGCCATTGGTGGCTCGAATCCCACTCCCACCAGGGCATCCCTCAGAGTGTGAGCTGACAATGGGAGGTGTCAGCTCACCTCCCAGCCACTGCCGAGGCACCCTTGAGCAAGGTGCCGTGCCCCTTCGTTTTGGGGTGCAACCCCCCCAAATTCAGTTGCATTTACTCAATTTGTGTAGGTAATTGAACCAAATCAATTCCATCAGACGTACTAGAAAATATTACTTAGATTTTACTCATGACTCAGGTTTTGTTTTAACAGATTTGAGAGCTTTCATATATACTCAATATTTGTGAGTGTAAAAATGTTTCACTGATTGAATTAAGTAACATGCAGTAGTATTTTTTTGATTGTAATAGGTCTTATTGTAAATCATCTTTTGGTATCATCAGCTTTTCAACACATGATTTCAGAAGGAATAAATAGTGTTTTCTTTTAGGGACAAATTTAAGAGGCCGATTCTGAAAATCTATTTTGGGCTTTAATAGTGACTCTGAAAATGATTTTCTTTCTGTCTGTCTGCCTGTCTGTTTCTGTCTATGGATTCATGCATTATTTATCCGCCCACACCATCTCCTCTCTCCTACCTCCTTTCCCCACTGTTGTCAGACTTTAAATGGTTTATATAAATCACGATCTCATGATGATGATACAAGTAGAAACATTATTCAATCTTAAATAAGCATGTACATAATGGTCAGATAGAGAGATCTGTGCCCACCATGTTTGAGAAGCTATTTTAACAGGAAAAAGAATAAAAGAATTAAATGCACTTCAGATAAAGTTATTTTGAAGAACGGCTTTACAAGCATTTCAGGAACCATTAAGTGACAACCAGTTGAAATATGTCACCATGATTATAGTGAGCTAATTTTTTTTTTTAAAAATGGATGGATACCAGATCATTTATTTTGCTGCAAGGAAATTCACTCAGTGACAGTCATGCACAAACATGACAGACAGTCACAAAGTTACTCGTAAACCTTGTCAATTTTTTTTCCTGATCAACCTGCTGCTCTTCTGCATAGAACACACCAAACATGTGAAGACATGATCAGAGGTAGAACAAGACATGCTACTGGGTTTATATCAGGCGAACATTTGGCCTCAGGTGTTATCTCAGATCAAACAGTTACTTGCTTTTTGTGCATGAAGGCAGCAGTGTTATCTTGTGATTTCCCTAAATCTGAGCAAATGAATGATATGTCTGTGTGCAAGACGAGTTCTAAGTGTTACACTGAGCACAACAATGCACTTTAATGAATCCTTTCGACAGGGGACTGATGGAATGAGGAATTCAGGGCTAGTGAGAACACACTCCAATCAAACATTTGCTGTTCACTTAGTACTTGAACGTGTGCTGCTGCAAATAAGAGGATCCCAGCCTGTGTGGTGTTCAAGTTTAGGGATAAAATGTACATTTGTACAAGGCTGTTAGAGAACTAACAATAATCTCGGTTTTAGATGTTGCTGAAGAAAGAGCATGAGAGAGAGAACAAAAACCCATATTTGATCAAGACTTAAATGCAGATGGCTATGGTATGTCAGCTACATCCTAAATTGATGATTACTGCAAGACTAAATTTGTCAGAAGATAAAAAATTTGTCAAACTGGTTGGTTCGTCCGCTCAGCATGAACATCCCGGGACATTATACCGATAAAGAAGGCTCGTGTGTCGTGTGTGTGTGTGCGTGTGTGTGTGTGTGTGTGTGTGTGTGTGTGTGTGTGTGTGTGTGTGTGTGTGTGTGTGTTGTGGGCGTGGAGAGGGAGATGGCCTCTTCCCTGAAGCCGCTGACATGAGCGCGTCTGACATATGTGCCAATCGGAGAAAAGCGCACAGAGCCGACCATCCAATCGGTCAATCACGGCGAGTTTGCTCCCTGTTTGGATTCTGCTGTTGATCACGGAATCACGCAAAACATATTTAGCAACGCCAAATTACTTGGAGAATTTCTTTTTTTTTTTTGTCAGTAATATCAGAAGAAGCGCACGGACGCAGCGATGAGAGTCCGCTTCGATTCTCTTCGAAGTCAGTGAGACCCGCATCCTGCTGCGCTGCATCCGATCTCACTCTCCTTTGAAGATACACGGAGATACAGGATGAAATCCGTCTTCATAGCAGTGTTACTAGGAGTGGTGAGTAGTGTTAAGAGTGAGTTTAATGATGTCATACATTGTCCATGCGTTAATCCTTAACTTGTGTGAACATCCGTAAATCCCAATTATTTGATGATAAGTGCTGAGAGTTTGTTAAAAACTTTAAAAACATTTTCCTCTCTTCAAAACAAGTTATTGTCACGTTTTGGTAGGAAAACTCCCAAAAAATATCAAGATTAAAGTCTTTTCCTGCGTTGAAGTGATTTTTTTTTTTTTTAATCTTGACTGATTTAAAACTTAATTGTCACAAGTTACTAATCATTTGATGTCCAATGTTTAAGTCTGAACTTAAATCTGTGCCTTTACACCTGTCCGGCCAAATCGTGTGAAACAGCGGCTAATGACGTTGATACTTTATATTTGCACTTGCTGGGTGTGTAGTTCCACCCTTCTCAGTAACACATGGTGCTACAGACAGCAGGACAATGCCACAGTAGTCTCACCAATAACCCTTTTGTTTACTGATGAGGCTTGCAGTGACTTCACTGAATTCTTCCACCCAATAGAAATCTCCAATAGAGAAGTTAAGAGGGCACTTCTAATAGGTTACAGCTGAACTGTGTGTGATTCCCTTACTTTGATGCAGTCCCATCAAAGTATATATTCTGCAGTGTGGTCTTCTATCTCACAGGACATGGTCGATAAGAGCTGCAGGCCTGTCAGTGTTCTGGTTTAGAAACTGGGCTGCATCACTGATACATGACAGCTGCTCCCACTGATGGATATGCATCTCATGCTGGCTCAGCACATGCAATATTTATAACAGGTCGAACCACCACCACCCCTTCACCATCCCCCTCCTCCCACCTCACCCTCACATCAGTCTCTTTTTCCATCTGTCTGTGTATGTTTTACCCTCTTGTTTCACACACTCTTGCGCCACACTGTGCTGCGGCTCCTCCTGTGGGTGGTGGGCTCACAGGAGGACTGATTGGAAAGGTGTTAGCCACAAACCTTTTTGCCACCTATGTTATAGAAGCAGATCTAGTTCTCTTTAAATTGGGCTGAGCTTATAGGCAGGCTTGTATAGTGGAACTAATGGCTTAACAAGTGCTGACAGCTGAGGTCCAAAGGTTAAGTGCTTCCAACTGAAAATTGACCAAAGCATTAGTAAGATTGGTTGGAGCAGTGAAGTTATGTGTCCAGATGCATTTGTGAATGCATTTACGTGCACTTGTTGCCCTGGCTACATGATGATCTTAGTGCTTTTGCTTTGGGGTGATCACCTGACGAAAGTCGGAGACCACAATTGTCAAGCTCCCATCTTGAAATCAATTACAGGAAACATTCAGGTCGAGCAGCAACTTGTTGAGCACCCTTTTCTTTTATTGCATGAGCTTTTTGTTAAAAATTACATTACCAAATAATCCATCTGCATGGACAGCTTAATAGTCATTTTTAGGTCTCTGAGACGTTCTTGTGTTGCACCCACACCTGGAGCTACGGTGGGGTCAAAATAGAATCATAAGTCAAAAGCCTAGCTCCAAGACATTTCAGAGGTGTCAGACTGTTTTGGAGCAGGTTTGTTCACATGTTAGGTTGTTTATGCATATGTGCAAATGATTGTCTGCCTATGGGTGTGGACAGCGTGGGCCTATAAGGGCAGATCGGGGTGAATATGTGTGTGTGTGTGTGTGTGTGTGTGTGTGTGTGTGTGTGTATGTGTGTGTGGGTGTGTGTGTGTGTGTGTGGTGACAGATTTGATTCACCTCTAACTGCCTATTGCCTAACAAGGTGTGTGAAGGAGAGTGTGCTGAAGTGAAATATCAGGGTGGTCTCACAGTTTATCACTAAAATGTTTTACCCTCAGTTATCAGGATGACTAAAATATCATTTTCATGAAAACAGACTGAATATAAATTTAATTTATACCTTCAGTGGGTTTCTCTCAATCTGGAAACTCAATGATGTGAAATGATCAATAACTTTCTGCATCAAAATATTTTTGTTGTAATAACAGGAAGGTTTCAGGGAATGGCTAAGGCATGTTGCATGAAACATCCAAATCAAAAACCATGGATACATTTTTGAATATGAATATCATACTTTAATAATACCACAGTGAATGTAAGTGGGCTTTAACACCGTCTAGGTGCAGGGAAGGAGTGTGTGATTATAATCCAGCTGACTCAGAAGAACCTGAGGGGATGTTTGAAGTTTTTAGAGCATTCCAAACACACCTGAACTCTGAAACCTGATGATTTATGTTGAATGTGCCCCATAATGGATAGACATACAGTCAACCCTCGGTTTTCGAATGCTTCTGTTCTCGACCAAATCGGTTCTCGACCAGAAAATCCGAGAATTTTACGTCTCTGTACTCGACCAAAATTCGACTCTCGACCAAACCGAAAGAAGCCGAGCGTACCTGAACGCGACTCACTCGGGAGCCGAGCGAACTCGAATGCCCAGGATGTTTCCTCCGTAGCGCATTCGTGTTCAAAGTCTGATAGGATATCTTTTATTAAAATAAAACACAGTGTCTATTTCTACCCTTTTTATTCATGGTAAACAGTATACAGTGCAGTTTATGTTGTAAAATAGTAAAAAAAAAACTTAGAAAAAGTTGTTTTTTAGACTTGGAATGGATTAAAATTATTTACATTAATTATAATGGGAAAAATAGTTCCGGATTTCGAACAACTCGCTTTTCGAACAGCCTTCTGGAACGGATTATGTTCGAAAACCGAGAGTTGACTGTATTCTCAATCTGGATCTTACAATCACTAGGACTGCAATACAACCAGCTCCCTCAGTGACTGATATTTCTGACTCTGATGCTAAACATTCAGCAGGCAAAAATGAGTCCTGAACAAGAACGTGATGACTCATGTCCTTCCATGTGCTCCAAGAGGAAGCAATGGAATACCCAGAATTGTAAGATCAAAACAAGTGTGACGTTTGCTTTTGGCCTTCTGATCTGTTATTTTTCACCAACAGAAGATAATTTTTTTTTTTTCCTTCATAAATTATGGCCTAAATCAACACTCTTGATTTATCTATGAAAGACAGACCTCTCTGGTTCTGTGTCAGAGGCCAATCGGAGCATTTATCAAGCCGTCCTTAGAGGATCAAGGTGTGCCAAAGATGACAAAGACCTGTCATGAGAAAGGAAACATAATGTGATATAAAGGTTACCACAACTCAATGGTCTCCGGTGAAGATAGAAACACAGAGGACTGGATGTGAGTGTGCCAGCATGTCCATCTGTTCTTACTAAAGACCAAAAGTTAAAGTGCTCAACAGGGCACTGTTTGAAGAGAGAGAACTAGTAGAGTAGAGGAATGCAGAAAAGACATACTCCATCTTTATCTAGTCTGAGCCTGTCATTCTATTTGCTATTATTATACATAGTCCTCAACGTACGAACACAATAAGTTGAATTGTTTGTCAGTCATTATTTATTCAATTTCAATCTACAATTTCCACTTAAGGTTATTTAAGTGCGATTACAAGTCTACATACAAAAGTACTATTCCTTAAGACTTTTTTAGAAACAATAAGAGGATATAAAAACATCACATAATTAATGAAGTTATTATTTTCCGGGTCTTTTCTAGTTCAGTTGTTCTCGATTATACGCAGGTTTTCAAAAAAAAAAATACAGGGAAAAATAAAAATCAGGTTTAAGTCATTTCACTGTAATTTACGTCTGCTGCCATAAATCGTAAAATCACTAGAAACCTGTTAAAAGCACATAATATCATGTTACTGTACAATAAATCTGAATAAAAATATATAAGATATTAAAATATGTATATATAGTTCCAGTATCTACTGTTAAGCATCACTTGTGATTCCTGTGATCGTTTTGAATCAAGATCAGTTCACAGTAAACTTTTGCCACTTATAATTTAATCCTTGAGTAGGAGAAGAAGAGCACACTTCAAGGGACTCTCGACCCAGTTATTTACTGTAAGAGCTAACCCCAACCCTATCCTATCATTCATTGTACAGTCCTTTATATTTGTCTTGCACCCTTTTGCTGGCTGAGAATCACTGCACAGAGTGAAATTTATTTCAGGAGTATGTGGCTCCTGAAATAAATTTAAGGGAATAGAATACAACACTAGGAACAAGACTCACCCTTCTTCACTGAGCACTGTTTATTTTGTTTGTCTTTCTGTTTCTTTTTTCTTTCTTTTTTTTTTGTAGTGCTGAATGTTTGTACATTTTCAGGCCCCTGGATGTGGTGCAACTAAATGAAAAGCACTCATTTGTTGAATTGCTTATTTCACAGTGGTGTACTTTGTTTTGATTAAAACAATAGATTTAGGTAAAGAATCCGCTGTTTGTCCCATTTTAAGTCTTTCTCTGGTGATTGGCAGGTTGGGGCTCAGGCCAATAAGGAGGATTGTTTGTCGGGTCAGTACACAAGCAATGGTGAGTGCTGTCTGCAGTGCCAACCCGGCGAGGGCGTCATCAAACCATGTGGAGCCACACAGACTATCTGCTCCCCCTGCCTTGACAGTGAGTCACACAAAAAATAACTGTTTGGTTTTCATGTACACAATTTATAAAGTTCATACAAGTGCAACCATAGTGATACAGAAGCACAAAAAACTAAAGATACATTTAAGCAGAGATGATATGGAGGCCCAATGCATAGATGTGGTGTGACACACACATACTGTACATTCATCATGTCATGCATGTTTTGATGTCACCCATGCGTTCATGACTTGCCGTTTCATCATATGTACTAAGACAATGAATTGTTTCCACTGGGACGGTCTAGCTGTGAGCTATGTCTTCCTCTCATAAATTCTCCACTGTAATTAAAGCATTTGGAAAAACATGCGGGTCAGTCAGCAGTTTTGATACTTTACTTTATGACTATTTGAGTAACAAGAATCATGTGGGATCATAAATTACAATGATTCTTCACAAGTTGTGAACCAGAAACTGTGGTACAAGCCTGTAATATGGTTTATAAATCTGGACCTTGATGGTTTATGTAGCTTTTGGCAAGCATCTTGTTTTATATGACATTAATAGTTTTATAAAGTCAACATTTTCTTTCCTGCAAGAGTCCTAGCCATTAGATCTGTTGAAGGTATCATTTTATTTGTGACTGTTGGCTTTGTTTCATACAATCCTCTACAGTAACAAATATTAAATTAAGCACTCTGATTTACTCTCCCAGGGAAAAAGAAACGTTTAAAAGTAGTTTGTAGTCAGGCTTGCATCCTAATGCTAACATGCCAATGTTTCTCAGATGTACCTTTAAACTAACCCCAGTCTCACTTTGAGTGTGTTGTTGTGAATATTTGCAATCTGGTACCAAATGTACCAAAATCCATTTTTAAACATCATTACCAAATTGTAATATAAATTATAATTGAATATGTGTCCAGTTCAAGTCAAAGGAGTGGAGCCAAGTTGACATTGCCAACTCTAAACCACAGTTTATTTTATTAGTCACCGTATTGAATCCCAACAATCTGCTTGGACTGGTGAAAGGTTGTTTTTTTAAAGTACAGTATATTAATGGAAACTCGGTAGCACATTTCTAACCGTTTTAACTGGAAATCATCATTATTATCAACTGACAAACACAAGTAACCCTTATGTAGCCTTAACATACAGTGTTCAACTCATTCAGCTGCGTGTTAGAAAGCAACCGAGATGCCAGGCCTAACTGTGCTTGAGCATTACTGCCCTCTTTGTGGCCCTTACCATATAGGGAGAGAGGCTGTGTTGGGCTGCAAGACTTAAGGAGAATGATGTTGAGAGGATACTTCAGTGGGATCAGTTCCAAATGTTGTTGCACATAGAAAGCCACAGTAGAAGATATTTAGAGCATCAGACACATTGCATCACATCGGTTAAGATGGTAAGCAGAGATGATTTTGATTTGGTCAAACATCACTGAAGGGCCCCAATGGATATTTAAGGTCTTCAGTCATAGGCACCTCTCTGACTGAGTGTTGAAAGCAAATTGAGCAAATTAAAAGATTTTTTTTTTAGTAATTCTATCCTGTTAGGTGCAGGGGCCAAACGAATCTGAAAATCTCAGGGTTGGTCCACAGCCAGGTCGCTTATGTTTCATAGAGCTTTCCTTGCCAGACTTCCCAGACTTTCCTGCACCCAGGCGAGGTAGTGGTTGTAAAACCTCCCTGGGTCAGTGAAGGATGACAGATCACAAGTCACGCAGCCCCAGAGTTAGAAGATGATTCAGAACCAAGGTCATGGGAGAAGTCACGAAGAATGTAGAGATGTAGGGGAAAAAATTATTGTTGTGTCTTTTCCTTGTATTTGATGGATCTTCTTTTGAGTTTATCTCAGATTTCGAGTTACGTCTGGATTCCGTATAGTTTTTTTGTGTAACACTTTGAGTTTTGTGCTGCTTTTGATTCATTATCTTCTGTTTAATTTGTATTTTAACTCCAGCCATGACTCAGAGGTTGCTGTTTTCTGTTGCATGGTATAGAGTGACCATTTTTCAGTCTCAGTACGCTTCTTCTGGTCAGACATGAACAAACACCGTTATTGATGCACTCTTAAAAATTGTGAGGCCAGACAGGCTCTCCAGTGATATTTTAAGAACACATCAAACATATTGATTAAATTATAATGCAGACTCTAGCTGAACTGCGCGTGTACATGTGCGTGCGTGCATGTGTGTGTGTGTGTGTGTGTGTGTGTGTGTGTGTGTGTGTGTGTGTGTGTGTGTGCGTGCGTGCGTGTGTGTGTGTGTGCAAAAGCATTTCAACAGCTGCATATTTTGAATCTCAGACTTGACTGTGTTATTTCATCTACCTGACCATTTACTATTTGGAACATTGGTGAGGCAATCATACAATCATAGCAGCTTTAACTACATATTAAAGTTTCAAAATTTCTAAAGTCGAAATAGAAAGTGTTCTTGTTTTTGTTTTTTTTGGTTTTTTCAAGAAAGCTCCTGGGTAAGGCTACTGTAGCAGCCTTATCCAGGATCATTTCCGATGGCTTCAAAATAATCCTACAGGCAAACAGCTCCTTTCCCCGTTAATGAACAGACAATTGGTCATCCTGGTAGCTGTGGTCTTCCTATAAATATTTCAAAGCTGCTCAAGAGCATTCCTGTCTTGAATGGTGGTTTGGGATACTAGACAAATGAGTTGTTGGTTGAACCACCTTTTTTCAGGTCATTGGTTTCTTCTAAGGAAATGACCACTCTCCTTTGACAGAGTAAAATCAATCATCCATCCATCCATCCATCCATCCATCCATCCATCCATCCATCCATCCATCCATCCATCCATCCATCCATCCATCCATCCATCCATCCATCCATCCATCCATCCATCCACCCATCCATTTTATTGTCAATGAGATAATGGCAGTTATCTCATCTACAGCCACCTGTCCGCCTTGCAGGTTACGGGAATGATAAGGAACTGATCATTTTTCCATCCATTAAAGGTGTCGTGTTCTGCGATGTGCTGGTTATGTGTCCAAAGTCTTCGCTACATGCCCATATTTCCGTTGGGATTGGCTCCAGCAACCCTTGTAACCTGCAAAAGCAGAGGAAGCGGTTTGGGGAAAAAAAGAATGAATAAATGTGTCATTTGACAAAATAAAAAGCATTACAACTGTGGACAGTTTTTATTGATGAAATTCAGGTTTTAGTCAAAGTTAATAGCATAAATGTTTTCAGGAGTAATTAATAAACGACGATTATAATCATCTCGTCTTCAACCATTCATTCGAAGCGGGACATGGGTTACACAGGATGCACAGGATGAACTAAATAGTTTGACGCTAACACAAATAAATGTTTCTTTCTATGTATTCTATTATGAGGAAAATTAACTGGTAAAGATTACTTTTGCATAAGTAATGCAGCTCTCACCTTACTTTTTAGAGTGCCTTTTAAATATACTTGGTTCCTGTGTTTGATGCAATGATTTGGAAATGTTAAGAAGTCCACCAAACAATATTTAGTATTAGCATTAGCTTTTGCAGCTAGCGGCAGGTAAAATGTGTCGGATACAGCTAGTCATCATAAACAACATAGTTTACCTCTGTGTGAAGTTTGATGCTTGACACAGAGTGAATGTATAGGTGCCCTAAATAGAAAACTGGATGGTTTAGTAGTAGGTTTACGTCGGCTCTCAGGCAAGGGACTTGATGTAAAGATGGCTTAATGGAGATTTTAGGACTTAAAAAAATGTTATTTTAGCCTCTAAAAGTAATTCTTTGCATCTATATAGCTTGTTTTTTCCAATTAACAAAAAATAATGTGACAGAAACTACTTTATCTGCCACCATTTTTCCTCCTAACTTTCCCCACACATTAATTCTCACCCCCACCCCCATTTTCTTTGCTTATTTTGTTTCAGACTTGTATTTTCTTTTTTTTTCAATCTAATCTGCTCAAACATCCATTATTTAGAAACAGATGGCGGTTTCCAAAAAGCCTTCAGACTTCATCTGTCACAGATGGCTAACAGGGGCGTGAGTGATGTGTTAAAGGGGACTACTAGCTTAAACACATGGAGGAGTCTGGATGGATGAACAGATGAGTTGAGATGAAACAGAACAAGTTCAGCTGTGCAGCTGGAATGAAGACAAGGTGAACTTCTCAGCTGGCAGTTAATGTTTCATAGACACAGAAATGTACACACACACACACACACACACACACACACACACACACACAGAAGCAGAGACAAAAAACCCACACACACACTCACCTCACGCTGAGTGGATAAAGTCAAGAGTCCTTTTATGGGTGTTGAAAACAAAGCAAAGGGGTGGAAATTAGACAAGAGTCAAAAGTACAGTTATGATAGTGAATGTAAAGCCAGCAAAAGACCATCTGTAACCCCCCGCTTTCGCCACCTCCTCTGCCTCCCCCTCCTTCAACTCCCATCCATGCTGCAGGCTAGTGTTATTAATGTATTGACTTGCATTATTAATGCATAGCATGATGATAATGGCTCTGAGAGCACTCTTGGGTAGGAGGGGGGTAATTGTAGTTTTAAGTGTGTGTGTCTGTTTGAAGAGAGGAAGGTTGTTATAGAAGATAACAGGGTTAGGGTGGAGGTGGGGGGGTAACACAGTATGACTGGACAGGCCGACATATGAAGTAGGGACAATAGATTGTCCACTTCCTAAAGACATAGTTTAGAAAAAATGTAAAGGACACCACCGATTTAGATCGGAGACACACTAACAGATTCAGCTCAAATGACACAGACTCTCATCATCTGTCACTTGTCTCAGAGTCCATCTCTCCTCATGTCTGCTTTAATATCTGCATCATCAGAGCGCTGGTGGGCCCATGACACACACTGGAAACTTGATATGAAACACCGAGCTACAAAGGGTCCAGACCCCCCTGTCTCCTGCCACACACAGTTAACAATTTCCACAGCAGTTGGTTGATTGGCTGGTTGGCTGGTTGGTTTTTTTAGAGTCACTGAGGACAAAATGTGTCCAAAAGCGTGACGCTGCATTCTTTTGAGTTATTTGTTGTTTTTGCCCTCATGTCACTGAGCAGTTTGTAAGCACTTTTGTTTTGAATTTAATAAAATGGGTTGGAAGCATGCAGCTGACCATGATAGACATTTATGAGCATGAGTCAGATTAAGTTGGTGAGACATTCTAAAAGGTTTATTGCTGAGCTCCATGCATAGGTTGGGAAAATTCTAAAATTTAAGTAAAACTGAGAAATCTCACAGATGACAAACTGTAGGTAAAGGACAGGTTATTTCTGCTGCCAAAGAAATGAACAGTTGCTGACAATCTGACTTTTCTGTTGATTATCATCTGTTGATAAGTGATTGACAAATAGTCAATTCTGTTCTGTTAAACTGCGCTGAATTCACCTCAACTCAAAGTAAATATTGAAATAATATTTTTATAGAAAATATTCTTGTAAATAGGCCGAAAGCTTGAAAGATGTTATGGTGATGTTACTTTCATATTCTAGCATTCTATTCTCTCACCCCCCCCACCCTTCTCAGACATACACCCACGCACAAACACACACCCACGCACAAACACACACACGCGCACACACACACACACACATACACACACACACACACACACACACACACACAAACGTGCACACACTACTCTTACAAATAGGACTATTGCATAATTTAGTGTGTTTCCCAGTTCTCTATCCAGCCGAAACACAATTCCATAAAACATGCAATATTGATCGTGTCCTCTACAGATTTCCTCTTAGGAAATCACTCAGAGCTACAAAAAATGTCTGAAATATGTGTGATATATGCAAAATGATCAACAAAAAATAGAATTTAGAAATATTTTGACACTTGTGCATGTTTTATCATACATCTGTTCTTGTCCAGTGTGAACCTACTGCAGTTTCACACAAGTGAATAAGTTGTATATCAGTGTTAGTATGACTTTTACTAGCGACAAAATCTGTTTATGAATTAAATCATGTGCTTTGAAATCCAAGTAAAAATGTACACACACACACACACACACACACACACACACACACACACACACACACACACACACACACACACACACATTATAATAAACTGAACACAAGCTACAATAAATGCATGCTCCTCTTCAAACACTTTACAAACAAACACTTAAGCTACTGGACGAAAAAGCCACCATTAGAAAATCCTTAAGAGGTATAGTCTCCTGACCTTAGACAGCTTTGTGGGTCTCACTGATGGTAGTTTAATGTATACATAAATGGTCCTCCTCTATTAAATTATTTTATTTCACAAGGCTCTGATTATGGAAGGTCAACCAGTAGAGGTGACTGTTTAATGCAGCACAGGTCTTCTGAGTTCAAGCAACGAATAACGCAATGCACTGAAAGGGAGTCGTACATTCTTTCTTTTTTGACATTTAAGTTGAATTGATGGATAAGATCAACCCAAACATGCAACACAATAAACTGATATTTCTTAATCTTGTCAAATCTGTTGGTTTTTGTCATGCTTTATTTTGATCTGTGATTTATTTTGACTTGATTTTCCATATTTTTTGGTCAAAAGAACAGTGAAAAAAATTCTTGCTCTCTCTTTTTGGCTCAAGGTGACTTGATCAGTGCTTATTCTGTAACTGCATTATATAAAGGATGGCTAACAAATGAGATTAAAATGATAAATGTATATTTTCTTTCTCTAGGTGAAACTTTCTCTGAAAACTTCAGCCACACAGAAAAATGTCAACCCTGTACAGTATGTACAGGACTGCTCCGCATGAAGGCTCCATGCACAGACTCAAATGATGCCACCTGCGTGTGCAACTATGGTTACTACATGAATGAACTCTCACAGCGATGTGAACCTTGCACCAAATGTCCTGAGGGCCTGGGAATGCTGTACAGCTGTGAGTTTAACCATGACACGGTGTGCGAGGAGTGCAATGGGGACACATACTCGGACCAGGACAGTTCAAGAGAACCCTGCATCCCGTGTGCTACCTGTGACGAGGGACAAATGTTGCATCCCTGCACTTCTGTCACTGATACCGTTTGTCAAGGTAGGACAGTCTACTCACAGGTTCATTCACTCTCTCTTATATATAAAATGTTCATCGTATTTTTAGGGAATGAACATATGGGATTCATGTAATGTGGACCTTTAATTTACTTTCTTGTTTTGACAGTATTTTGGCCAGTTCCCCCAAATGTGGGGGAACTGGCCAAAGGGGGAAGTCAAGTTGGGGAATATGTGCAACACATAAAACAGAAAATTTCAAACCAGGGCTTCTACAGAGATTTTGATCACCCTATTTTAAGATGATTGATGACCTTTTCCCATAGATTTATTGGTCAGCTATTCAGGAAATGACCATGTCATGACCATATCTAAACCCTGTGGAAATTTAGCAGAAGTGCCACAATGGCCTGCTTAGAATCTACAGTATGTGAGCACATATTGGCTGTTGAGCCTGACAGAGACCGTACAATTTACTGAGCTGCCACATTGTTTTCCCCATAACCAGATCTCATCTCTGTCCAACATTGTACAAATGATTGGCCCATCAACCTAAATGCCATGGAGAAGCTGGTCTCATTGTCTTCATGGACTCATCCCCTCCACAGATACAAAGACCGCACTCTTTCTACGTTCAGGGTTTCGAGGGAGGTCATATCTATGAGTGGAGCTCCGAATTTCTTTTATATCATTGCACCCTTTGGGTATCATACTCCAAATCACAAATTCCTCATGAGTGCAGTCACTGCTCATTCCAATGACCTGATGCCGCACAGATTATATCAGTGCTTTTGTGTAAGGATTCTGTTGATCAACCATGCAATCTGGTAGAGCAGTGGTTTGAGAGATGATGTTATCACAGTGGCAAGGAGAACAAGATTCAGGATAAAGGGATTCTTTTTTGCCTCTCCCATGATCCCATTTGGCCTATGGGGGCTGTCACTTTTGCCCGTGGGGCTTCTCGAATAAACCACTAATGAGTAAAACAGACAGCAAAATTCTTGAAGATATCTTTAAACTATTTCTTCTGTTTTGGTCGTGTTGAGCATTTGTGAGTTTGCATCCAATAATTATATAAAGCTTTATTTAATAGCCAACAATGAAATTTTTGTTGCTTGAGCTGAATCTGATCAAGTGTTAGAATCAAGTTTAGAGATCAGTTTATGCCAAAATATATCTCCAGGGAACATAATCCAGGATAAACTGGAATTCTCCTCAAATAATTGGAATTCAGAGGGTCATGAGTTTTGCGATTGTGATTTTTTTGAAAAACTGCCATAAAAAGCGGTGTTACAAACTATTTTAATGCCATTCTGGTAAAGTTTCTCTAAGACTGGCTGGCTGTACATGAAGTGATCAGACAAATTAGACAGTGTCTGTCCAGCTTTATTAGAACCAGAGAGAATACAGAGAATTTCATTGATTCATTCTCCATTTAGTATAATAACAGAACTCGATTGAACTTTTGTTTTTCTAAAGATGATAGAGAGATTGATTCATCCTAGATGGAAATGCAAGGAGCCAGACCTCCAGTACTAAAACATCCTTTAGATAAGCAGTATTCTCCAGGGTGAATGTGAGCTTGTTGGCATGACGGCTTGTGGCCTGCTGTGTTTGGGCTTCATCATCATGTGTTATTACTCACTCTAACCAAATCATGGGATCTGTGTTTCTAATGTAATGTTTTTACTGCATTATCAGTACTTACAAATCAGACGTCCATATCCATTAGCATTGCAGAGTCAGGCGACACAGGCCGAAAGCTAAAGGGAGTCAGAATGGGGTGGTGGGGGGTGGGGAGGAACACACAGAGGCCACTGCCTGTGAGGACAAGTTGTAACTTGAGATATTGGAGACAGTTAAACCAGTGGTTGAGGGACATGAACGTCACCTTGACTATACCATTCACATCTGAAATTACAGTTCAAGGATTATGTTTAAATGAAGACCTTGAATTGAACACCTACAGTATGTACAGAATACATAATCCAAGGTGAAAATGCAGGGATCTTTGGTTTGACTTTTGCCGGTAAAGATAATCAGTCTCTTCATCTTTCTCAGAATGTAAAGCATGCTTGTGCTGATCAGACTGTCAGGCTATACCCGAAGATTTAAGGGGCTGAAGGCAAGATGCTTATCTTAAGAAGTGCAATATGACTTCCACGCTTCTGCAGGCCGGCTAAGCAAGGCCAGGGGTTGGAGGTCATGGGAGGCTTGTATTTGGAGGGGTTCTTTGTGGGAAGATCAGTTGGTATGAGTTTCCTCTGGGGATTTGCACTGATCAACATGGCTTAATTCCCACAATCCCTCCAGGAGTCTCAACAACACAAACAAGTAAAGTTGATCAGCAATCTCTTTGAGCAACTTTCAGAGTGATGTCTGCTAATGTTATTGTGTATTAGTCAACAATGTCTGCTAGAAATTATGTAGCTTTAAGTAATTAATTTGCATCTGAAGATATTTTTTGAGGAAACTATGATGGATTTTAATGAGGAAATATCATTTAACATATCTGGAAAGTTACAAAATTTTTAACACATCAGTAAAGTGTTTGTTTCTTTATTTTACTTGTTCGTGGTTTATGTTTTATGCAGAAAATTATGATAATTTAGCTATAACTTTATCCATTATCTTTTGCTTGTTTAAATCTGTTAAAATTGTCTGTTTGGCTAGTCCTCAGTACTAGTGGGAATGGAAGCATTTATGCTTTGATCCTGTCCATCTTTAGACTACACACGTGTGCTAACCTATAACCCAAAGGTTGGGTTACAGGTCCTGTTGCAACAAAGACAGAGGGCTGAGGTTTGCAGCATGTGTGTAATTACATAATTCATGCACATTAGAGAAAGTCTATCTGTTTGATCACATACAAGTAAGAAATTATATGCACAGAGCCATATATTTTCAGATCACATTGATAGCCCTTCCTGGTCTTCTGGACCAGAATTGACCACATTAGTTATTGAACATTGCAGATCTAACACATCATATGGATTGTTGAAGAAGGAGTGGGTGTTTTTTTTTTTTTTTGTGGGGAAGCGTGAGGGCGGGAGGGCAATTGAACCAAATGCATTTGGTCATTGAATTGATAGTTGAGTAGGAGGAGGGAGCTATTTCCTTCCTGAGTTTGGTTGACCTTAACGATTGACAGGCTGCCCTCCAGAAATCAGATGGTTCAATCTGTTAAGCAGCCCAACGCATAGCACTCAGAGCCAGGGTACTTTGGTTAAATTAAGAAAGAAAAACGGAAGACAAAAAATTTGGAGAGAGAGATGGCTGATTTTGGAATGTCAATAGGACAAGGCTTTTGATTTCAGGACAGGGACCCCATCTTTATGAAATGGCAGTCTGTCAGATTTTATCAACTACAGAGAGATGGTAAAATAATGTTACCTCTATAAATTGGTTGAAAACACCATCTCTGGCTGACCCTCTAATGTTTTTAAGTTCACTCCTTTTATAACCACACACTTTAATATGCACTTAATGGCTACTTAGAGTATAAAAGGCAGAGGCTAAAGCAACATGTCCGGGTTAACAAATAAGATCAATAACCTCAACAGCTGATGATCCACGATGTGTAAAGACACAACTTTTTTATTGTACTTCAGAGGGTAGATTTATATTTTATTACCTCTACTAATTAGAGATGGAGGGCTTGATGTGATGGATGCAGTTTATTTGTTTGTTTGTTAGTCTTTGCATCTGTGTGTTTGTAACCAGACAGCGTCAGAATATTTTAATGCATTAATGTTTTGCGTAAAAGTGAGTCATTGTGGGAATATTTATTGTCCGTGACAAATGCCATCTTCATGCCACATCAATCAATAAGGCAAGTCATTGCATGGCCATGCCATACATGCATTTGCTTTGCAGAGGTATGTTGTCTCAGATTTAGATTCAGATTTCTATTACAGTTTTTTTTCAGTCCAAACAGCATTCACATTTTCAAAACTCTTAACACAGACTCACACCTAGAAAGCACAGTTGACCAAATGGTTAATTTTCTTCTCAAAAACACATTTTGTTAAATAAACACTAACTCTTCATTTCAAAATAGAATACATATTTGTCTGTACACACACTTTACCAAAACACTTAATGTTCGACTCAAAATGAAATTACTGTGTCAAACAATAATGCTTGTTTCCACTTCATAAGGTACATGCAGTCAATCAAAGTACACCAGGTTTCAAAATACTGGGTATCGTTGACATTTGAAGAATTACGTAGACTTTTATGTATCCGTTTTACTGGTATTTCCCTACAAAATGTACACAAAATGTCTTGGTTGGGAACTTTATGTCCACATGCAATTTTCACATTCAAAAGCATTCCAGTAAAGAGCAAATCAGTTTTTTTTTCCTTTACAGTTTATTACAAGAGGTACAGTAAAAATACTGTTTACAATATGATAGAACAGAAAAAGCTTACAGTGAATAAAATAGCCATGAAACCCACAAGAGCATTCTTTCAGGACTAATTGAGTATATAAAATAAAAAAAAAATTAAATTTTTTTTAAAAAATTCAATTGTTTGTTTATCAGCTGCAAAATATTGTTTTGAACTGATATCATTGCAGAAGCAGAGGTTTTAATACTGTATCTAAGGTTTGGAATATTGTTGTTGCTATTGTGGGATGTTGTGTGTTAACATTCGAAAACAATAAAAAAAACAATCCATAATTTTGTTGGGAGGTATCAGCTTGTCTGTTAAGAAAATGAAAGCATTGTGGTAATATGTTCACTGACTGCATATTGAGTGAAAACAACATGAAATGTGTGAATGGTATGGCCACAAAAGACAGATGCTGTGCTAATTGTCTTTAGAGTTTTGAAAATGTGACTGCTGCTTGGACAAACGCTTGTTAGCGACTGAAAAAACTGTAATGCTCATACTTACATAGTACTAATACGAAATTGCATTGTGCATAAAAGCAGCAGGCACAATAAAAACGAATTTCAGTCAAACTGTCAAAAGAGCAATGATAATAATAAATAGTATTAGATAGTAGTTAATTACTATAAGCAGTTAGCTATAAGCATGAATTTGTAAGAAGACAATTTGTAATAGTCTTGTCTTCAGCTGCCTATCCTATCTCAGGTTTAGCCTGCAGCCTACCTCAGCTGACATCGGGTAGGAAGTGGGCTACACCCTGGAAAAGTTACCAGTTCATCACAGGGCCACATAGAGAGACAAACACCCACTCATGCATAAACAGGATAAAAAGACAAAGACAAAAATTATTCCCTGCATCCGAACCATTTCCCCAATAGTTGTGAATAACCCCCACTCTGAATGTGAATAAATAATTCACTGTCCTCGTACAGCACAGTCACTCATTGTTAGACTATAACTTAGTCAACACACATCTCCTGCCTTATATCTCTATGACTCGGCTCTATGGGCTCTGTTGACCTTCTCACTTTAACCCTTTTGGTCCCTCCTTTACACAGAATGGCCATTGTGATGATGACTGAAGTTTTAACTGTGACTGTATCTCTTTATGTGCTGCCAAAAAAGAATCGTCCCCTTGTGGTCGTGACCCATTAGCCTAAAGTCGTCCGCCATCTCTTAGGAATTCGCCACTCAACATTCCAAGGGAAATCTTTGGAGGTGATTCGGCCAAGGGTGACCACAACACTTGCACCATCGCTCGTGCCAGTCATTTCCACAAGTTTTCTTTTGTCACTCTCTATTCACAATAGAAACTGAAGGATTGCACCTCGCCCAAGACAAGTCTTTCCGTTTGCACAGTTTGTCTTTTTATCTGTCTTTGCAGTCAAATGTACAATATATTTCTTGAAATAAAGAAACATTTATTCATTCATTTTCAAGTACCGCCGCTGTATCCGCCATAGCGGGTCACGGGGAGCTGGAGCCTATCCCAGCTGGGATAGGGCGTGAGACGGGGGACACTCCGGGCACGACGCCAGTGCATTGTGGATAAAGAATCATGAATAAAGGAATTAAAAACACCAATTTGGCCAGAACAATAACCCTTTTGAAGTATCATATAAAGTCTGTAGCTGTGACTATATGATTGCTTTATAGATGAATTTTAAATTTTGATTCTGATTTTTACTGATTGGACTATGTGACTACTTACATCCTCAATGGCTGCAGATAATTTAAACTAAATCTATTTGACATTGCTTATATGACCCCTGATTGTTGAAACTACTAGTATTAAATACATTAATTATATCACTTTATTACATAATAGAAAGCATAAGCCAGTTTTAATTACAACCTGGGAATCCTAAACATGTTTTTATTAATTGAAATCTGATTTATATAAAGCTTCTTTCAACCATTCAAGATGTTAATTGCGATTTTCACACATGTCCCTTGTTATAAGGTTACAGTAGCTTCAAATGTTAACAAAACAAATCCACAGTTGAGCTAAGCACCAGGAAATAATTAAAGCAGTACATGATTGCAGAAGAAAAGAAGGAGATAGAGAAAGACTGTGAGAGATGAGAGAGGGAACAGATGCTGAGAATGTGGCCTGGTCGATGAAAGCGATGGAGTTACTCCTCTGCACTCTCAGCTTTCTCTGGTTGACCTCTACGAGTGCTGATCACATTCTGCTGCAGAACAGATACACTCACACAAAGACATAGGCAGGTGCTCACATGCATACTGTATAAATCCACAGACATGCATCCACTTTCAGGGGTGTGTTTATTCTTGTGGCTACAATAATGAGATGGCTCATGCACGGTAGGAATCATGACGGAGGTATTGAGGAGGAGAGATGCTGTGAGAACGTGAGTAGAGATGGTGAAAGTGAATTTAAAAAAAAACTGGGGCAACCACATTCTTCAGTGATCCTCACTTAACTCTGCTTGTGCTTGTTGAAACAATCTACCATAAAACGGGTTGCCAACGGTGAAGGCATCTCATGTTTTGTTGGACAGGGATTGGCAGCAGTCACGATTCCTCTCAGGTGTAATGACATACAATAAAAACACACCGTGGCTTGCATCGGAAGCCCCTCCTTCCTTCACTGTTTGACTCAGCCTTTAAAGCGTATGAAACAGCAGCAACACCTGTTTTCAAGAGCCTGGAATGGTGAGTTAAACCTAGGCGTGGCTGCTACCCCACACATATAAACCCTCCTTGAACCTGAATTGCCCAGACACACACTCCCACTGTATGCATATACACTCAAGAGGGGGCACAGTACAGCAGGTCTTTCTTTGTGAAATTTATGTCATGTTGACAAGTAAACACACGCTCAGATTTCCAGTCACAAGTTAATTGTTAATAGACAAAAGTCACAAGTAAAATTCCTGTAATTTCCCTAACAACCAAATAATGCTTCACAATAAATATAGCTAATGGTTTGCTGACAGGAATTACATTTGACTTAACCTGTAATTTTGAAACCTTCTCAGCTTCTGTGATGTCATTGACAAAGCATTGCCACATGTAGACTTATTAGTATTTTTGTTCTTTAGAATGGACATACAGCATTCAGGTTTGCATGCCTTTAACCCTTTAGGTCCTGAGCCTATTTTGGCAGTTTTTTAATACTTTTGATTTATCTATATCACATAAAACATGTTTAACATGCCCATGCTTGGTCTAAGTATAAGTGTGCATTTATGCTTGGATAAACATATTTTTTGCTATCAAATGAAAACATCATATCTCTGGTTTTCTGTGGTCTGTTTGCGCCAAAGGAAGTAGAGGTACCAGCAGCATTCCATGTGACACTGTTTTTTTGTTATGATGCCACATGACCTGATCGTGCCGGCGTGATCATCAGGATAACACCGGAGATATTTCCATTAGACTTGGTTGAGGCATGGGGCAGACAACCTGATTTATGTTCATACAGATCCAGAGAGAGGGGTGGGTCCAGGATTTTTTTATTTACCCACTGTCTTGAGCATTGTTTAGGCAGGGCGTTTTTGATATGTTTCCATTGTTTCACAAAAATAATTTATTTCCACAGAGGAGTGAAGCATGGGATAGTCAAGTATGTGTGGGATGGTTTGGCCTTAGAGGTGCTGTATTTAGTCCCCAAGTGTCAGTATTTCAAAATACCGTTTCAAGCCTTGAACATATTATCGTCATTAGAAGATACACAGCTGTAGCAAATATTTCACAATGTCTTAAGTTTTGTAATGGGGAAAATTTAAGTTGTTCAATTGGTTATTTAGTTTTAACAGAAGAGATATGTGCATGTTACCTTTGAATTGGACTAAGAAGATGAATGAATGAATGATCCTCGTGCTCCTAGCACTTTCTTTATAATTATACCATCATGAAAAAAGTGCTTTATAATGGTATAAAGCACTTTCTTTATACCATTTTTTTTTTTTGAAAGTGAATGACTTTTAAAAAAATGACTCCAATGAGTCATTTTTTTAGTGCTGTCAGGCAATTAAAAAAATGTATCTAATTAATTACAGGATTTGTAATTAATTAATCTAAATAATTGCATTTTAATCTCATACCTGCTAAAGGCCCCCAAATAAAGAATGTGAATTCTAGGACATTACAAAATTGTAGTGCATGACTAATCAATAGAATACACCAAGAAGAGAAGATTTGAAATCCACATTTTTATTGGTTAAGTGTGCTTCATAAATGAAATTCAAAAGAAAAAAGGTCAAGCACATCAGCAAACCAATTAGGCCAGGTGCATTTCTTAAAAACGTAATATAAATAGTTAAAAAAAAATAAAATAAATTCAGAAATAAAATAAGGCTGGGTCTCAAATTGGCATATACGCAGACTCTCAATACAGAAATTCAAAATGAATAGTATGGCATGCCTTTAAATAAGGCAACATCAATAACAAGATGCCAACAGGCCAGTGGTTCTTAACCTTGTTGGAGGTACCGAACCCTGCCGGTTTCATATGCTCACTCACCGAACCCTTCATTAGTAAAAAAAATTAATTTTTTTTTTTCAAATTTAAGACATAAGTTTATGTTTTACTGGTGTATTTAATGCATTGTGCATTAATGTCACCTTTTTCAAAGGACAAAACCAAGCCAGTGCATGAACTCACATGAAATGACCTACCTGTAAATCAGTGTAACTTCTGCTGTTGTTATTGAGAGACCAGTTCAGATATGTGTGGCTTCACCTTGGCAAGTGTTACTCTGATGTCATTTTCACAGCAAAGTCTATTTCTTTTGTTTTCCATGCAGCTTAAGGAAGTGTCAAATTTCAAATGTTTGCGCATTGACTTGCCACTCACGATTAATTGCGTTTATTTTTATAGTGCGTTAATTTGCAGCGTAAGTAATTAATCTAATTAACGCGTTAAACTGACAGCCCTAATTTTTTTTGAAAGTGAATGACTCCAATGAGACAAACAAGGAAGCATTCAATATAAATCCGTATGTATGATCTATTGTAAACAAGGTATAGTCTTTTTGATGCTTAGTCACCACAGGAAGTGCACCACTGATGGAAAGATGTCCAATAAATCATGGCTTCTGGTATAAAGGGGAGTTCTCCTCTAGAAGGCAGTGGTGGTGGTAAGCAGTAGAGCTTGACGCTAGGATGACTTCATAAAAGGGAATTTCTGGGACGAGGATTTGTTAGAGGTGCCACTTTCTGTACGGTGATGACAACTGCCCATATAGAGAGAACATATCTAAGCTTTTATGGCCTACAAAAGATTGGCTGTCAGGAGAATATACTGTATATGGTCATGAGTGGTTAAAAGGATAATGAGGAACTTCAGCCTCATCAGTAAAGTTTTTCCTGTCAGAACTTTGGCTAAGCTTAATTTTTCTGTGCACCTTTTCCTGACATAAAAAACATACATACATGTATTTGTCTTTTTTTTCTGGCTGTTATCATTCATGATGTA
Organism: Antennarius maculatus; assembly: GCA_013358685.1. Lineage (NCBI taxonomy): Eukaryota > Metazoa > Chordata > Actinopteri > Lophiiformes > Antennariidae > Antennarius > Antennarius maculatus. The sequence goes on along the minus strand of CM023626.1, from coordinate 9,819,803 downwards.
AATCATGATCATGTATTTCTCTCTGCTTAGATAGATAGATCGATGGATGGATGGATGGATGGATGGATGGATGGATGGATGGATGGATGGATGGATGGATGGATGGATGGATGGATGGATGGATGGATGGATGGATGGATGGATGGATGGATGGATGGATGGATGGATGGATGGATGGATAGATAGATAGATAGATAGATAGATAGATAGATAGATAGATAGATAGATAGATAGATAGATAGATAGATAGATAGATAGATAGATAGATAGATAGATAGATAGATAGATAGATAGATAGATACTTATTTACTTACATTATTAATCCTGGGTAGATCATCACTTCAGGAGACAATTTCAGGGAATAGTTGCTGTTTTGAGTCACCTAAATGTCTCAGCATAATTACTGTCTGACCAAATAAAGTTGTCCAGTAACCACTGAGTCCTCTGCATATTGGAAACAAGCTAAGCGCAGCAGGACAGCGTCACTCCCATTTAAAGCCAGACCATCCAGTGTGAGAAGCTGCTAGTGGTTCAGTAAATGCACTTAGAGCTTTGTCATAGCTGTTAATCATAGAGGGAATGATGAAGACGGTGTCTGGTAATGATGGGGAGAAAGGATAGATGGATGCGATGAATGGTTAATGAACAAATGAATAAAAGATATCAATAGCAATGCTCAACAGCAATGATGTTGTGCATTGATGGAGTGGCAGTGTTTTCTGTAATTGTGCAGACTATTAGACCAAAAAAATCCTCTTACAAAAAAACAATGGTAAATTTAACTCATTTAATCCCACCGGTCACAATAGTGATCAAAATTATTTTTTTCATAGGTTTTCCCTTCCTTCTCTTTCAACTCGTTAAATGCATTGAAGTGGATGATGGTGTAAAATCAAGTATAGCAGCTGCAAGTTACAGAAAGGACAATAACTCAATTACCCTCACTACATTTTATAATATTGCAGTGGTCAATATTAAGTACATTTATTAATCAGATTTATTTTCGGTGTTTCAGTAATCACTGTTCAGAAATGAGGGCACTTTCACCCACAGGTGTGTGAGCCAAGATCTGGACAAAGTTTCCAGCTTTCATTAAATTCTCTATTTTTAATCCAGTATGTTTTGATTTGATTTTTGTAAGTGCGTGTTTCATGACATACCTACATTCTGTCTTAATCATCCCCTTGAAGAGTGACTGACCAGTATGACTGTACAGAATGTTCAGGTCATCATATAAAGCAATATTGTCCCTCTCATTTTCTGATGGTATTACACATTTACATATGGTTGCTGCAGGTTTTTTTGCCTTCAGGTTGTATCTCTCTCCCATCGTCTTGTGTCCAATCGCTTTCATCCTCACAGGAAGTCAGTAAAAGTTTTAGCTTTTAGGTAATTTTTGTTCTTGTTGAATTTTGATTTCTTGTTGACCATATCACTCTGACACACCTCCCTTTCCTCTCCCAATGGCTCATTTGTAACGTTTTCCTTTTTTTCTAATCTATCGCTTTTTTTGGCCTATTGTTTTGCCTGCAATTGAATCGAAAATATGAACCATAAATGAAAGCATTTTTGTAATATAAATATATTGAACAACTGTTCAGTTTTCTGGTCAGTTTCACCCAGATATTCAGATCAGTTCTTTCTGTCAGACCAAAATCTGATCATTTGATGCACAAATTACGACAAGGCCAAGCACCCTCAGTTGAATGAGATAAAAAGACTCCCTTAGTTTCTTTTTTACAGAGGGGAAACATGTAATGACACACAAAAAAACTTCCCAACTCCAGTGAATCACAACTAAAATCCATCTAAATCTTACATTTGATTGCATTTGACCCAACCAACTTTGAGTCCATTTGATGTCAGCCTAAAGCAGTGTTACCTGCAGGAAAGAAGGTGGACATGAAAAAGAAGGTTAGAAAGAAATTACTTCTCACAAGTGACTGTGTTACTGACTAAAAAGGAATTTCCTGACAGGAGAGAGCCAGTGATGCAGTGGATAGAGAGAGGATTAAATGATAGAGAGGGAGGGGGCATTTGTGCTGGACAGACAAGATTTCTGTCAATGAATGGTATCTTGTTTCCTCTGTGTGTGCGTGCGTGCGTGTGTGTCTGTGTGTGTGTGTGTGTGTGTGTGTGTGTGTGTGTGTGTGTGTGTGTGTGTGTGTGTGTGTGTGTGTGCGTGTGTGTGTGTGTGTGTGTGTGTGTGTGGGTGGAATAGAGAGAGACAGACAAGCCATGGTGATGGTTTTGGTGTTTTTGTATGCATCTGCTTAGCAGAACAGGAAACAGTATAAAGTGCAATCTTCAGTCCAACAAAAAAAAAGACAAAAGTCACTGCAGCAGAATCAGAATGTTTTGTTTATTATTGTTATTTCCATATATTTCTATGACTTGTTAAAACCTGTCCAACTGGAGGTTGAAGTGTGGAATTCTATTAGCAGCCAACATAATCTTGAGTAATGAGCCTTGAAACAAGGTGTGGAGTGAGGTAGATCCTTCTAGATCATAAAAGCCAGAGTTTAACAACAGGAAATCATTACAGGTAAGAGGGTGGGCATGTGCAGAGTGCAGTCTTTATGCTTTGCACACTTCTAGGTAATCTATGAGGTCACTTAACACATCATGTAGAGGCTTCCTACACCCAAAAGTCAATTGCATGAAGTGGGTAGGCATTGATGATAACTAGCATGGAGGAAGTCAAAGGATTTATAACAACACTTGACACCCTCTCCAGGTGTCAAGTCAAAAAAACAAAACCCGTAGAGCAACATCTTTTAGGTTAAGGATATTGAAATTACATAATTATTGCTCTAAGGCATCATGCTCTAATGGATTTATAGGGAATGAAGAAGAACATCCGATAGAATCGGTTTCCCAAGAGAATATTCAGTATATTGGTATTGATAAGAACAGTTCTTATCGCATCCTCCAAATTCCTTTGCTAAAAGCCTCACATTAGCTTGTGCATCCGTTTTTAAATAAGCCCTAATTAAAAATGTTTTTGACTCGTGAGTGAAAAATGGCCGCCTTGCATCCAGGGGCTCTCCTGAGGTATTTAGAGCTCTTGAAGACCAGCAGAAGGATTTCCTGTTGATGATGTGAATAACTGTAAGTAAGTGACAGGCAAGGATAGGTTTCCACATCCGCGGTCAGGATCTAATATGTCTGCTTATTGTTAATGGTTAGAAGAAAGTGGGCAGGACTAGATGGACAAACTTGCTCTTTCTCTCCTCAATGGCTCCCTGAGGAGGAGGGCTAACAACCACGTGAGGTGGAACCTGAAGCATGTTGGTGTGATGCTGTTTGTGGTTGCAGCATGAGATACATTCATATTTTAATTGGACATACTGGTTAGAAGTAAGAAAAAGGTGATTTGAGCTTTTAAAAGAGATGATCTGTGGTGTATATTTGTTGCCATATATCTTGAATACCGTTTGTCAGTCATGTTTTCAAACTGATATGTAGGGCATCTATGGAGTGTCTCTCCATCTGCTGCGATTAAAATTTTATCTCTAATTATCTGCTTTGTTTCAATTAGACAGGAATTTCAGTCCTGTAATTTTTCTGTTAGACTGTTGCTATCCTTATATTGTAGTGCTATAAGTCAGTTTAAAGTATGAAATACTTACAAATAAAGAACGTTTAGACTACAAACTGCAGTATATGTAGTAACTATACTTGAATTCTGAGTGTCCTCTTGGTATCAACAGTGCATTATTTATACATATCCCCTTAAGAATCTAATGGCTTTGAGCAGGATTGAGGGAATTTTCGGGACAAAAAATTGCACTATCGTGCAAAGATAATTGCATATATGGTTGAGATCCGGGTCCATTGTAAGCAAACCAAGCATTTTTGAGGTGAAAGCACCTCTCTGTATCTCACTGTTGTGTTTAAGCAGCCCTTAATAGTTTTAATGTCCAAGAAATAATGGAAGTAATTCTATTTCTTCACAGTTTTTACCACCGACATTCCACAGTCTCAAACACCCTACTTCATGCCACCCGATGACGTATTTTCACCAGACGGCCTCCCTCCTGGAGGCCCCATGGATAGCACCACCACATCCACCACAACTACAAATGGTGACTCCCAGGAGCGGCTCTATGATGGTCTGAATGACAAACTTATACCCATCTATTGCTCCATCCTGGCAGCAGTTGTGGCTGGCCTCGTGGCCTTTATCATCTTCAAGAGGTGAGGATAAAAGCCAAATGATGCATGGAAAAAATGTACAGCACATATAGTACAAACCGGATATAGATGTACTGGATATCCATGTGTGAGCAGATGTCACATGTTTCAGTGGTTTTGATTTGATTTAAAAATTATACCAGTGCTATTTGTGACTATATATTAGAGGACAGCTTTGTGTTTTTAGTCATACGTTGCATTTGATGGATGTTAAAGGAAGGAAGCTGAAATTGTAAAACTAATTCCTTTTCATGAATTTATTTTATAAAGGGGATTTTAATCTGTTTACATTTGTTTCTCTGTCCCTTTCCAATTCTGTAAGTAACAATTCATAAATGATAAATTCACTATAACGGAAGAGGAAAACTATTGGTTTTTCGATTCAAATTTATATGGACAAAGAAATCCAATCAGGTTTTGAATTTCCACATTTCATATTTAATGAAGTCATATGTTGCTTATTTTGAGTTCACTGTTTTCCTGTAGAACACAAAATGGTCACAATATGGCATTCTGTCTAATAATACACAGTAGTTTGTGAATGTATTCACGTTGTCACATTATGACCGCTGTGAAGTACAAAGAAAATTAATCCAATTCAATCCAACTTCATTTGTTAAGCACTTTACAACAACCACAGTCAACCAAAGAAAATTAAACATAATTACAGGTTCAAGTTCTATTGTTGTTTTCTGTTGGACTACAAACAAGGATGCATCATGAGAGCTTTTTGTCTGCTCAGTTTTTATTTTTTTAGGTTTGAACACACAAACAGTTATTATCCAACTACTGTACAAATTCTTAGGTTAAAGGTTAACATTACAATAAATACTGTGTTGAGGTTGTGATCTTCTTGATTGTAGCTATAATAACCATCCAAATAAATGTTGACTGGTAGATGGAAGTGAGACATGAACAAACAATGTTAAACATTTTGCTGACCTGTCAATAATTGCCACCTCCTCCTATGGTCATGTTCGTCACTCCAAAATAGTTTTCTGATGGAAGTCTAGAGGTTAATGTCACTGGAATATATACTTCTCCTTTTGAAGCTGAATACACACATGATATGAAAAGTTGACAGGTCAAGATTTGATTCTTTTTGCTACGTGACTTGTTTCACCTTCAGATGGAACAGCTGCAAGCAAAACAAACAAGGAGCCAACAACTGTACAGCCAATCAAAACCAGACGCCGTCACCGGAGGGTGAGAAGCTGCACAGTGACAGCGGTATTTCTGTGGACAGCCAAAGTCTAGAGCAGCAGGCCCAGACTCAGGCACAGACAGGTAATACTCTGCTACCTGTGCACAAACAAGAGCCACTCCCTTAACATGGTGGCAGCCTTGTTTATTGTGGCACTTATAATCATTTTCAGCACTGAAGTTTCTGTTTATCTTGTGCTTTATTCCCCTGTTTTATGAATCCACACATCAATCTGTTGGAATTTTGTGCTTCTATATACTATAATTGGAAGGCACCATGTACCTTGAAATGTCCCACCACATCAAAAGGAAAAAAATTCGATCCACTCCACCATGAATATAACCTTTCAAATGTGTTGTTGCAAACAGATTGCAAAACTGACAGGAATAAAGTGTTTTGGTTTTTTTGGCAGCCTATGCATATGGTTGTTTTTAGTTCTGTCTTGAAAAACCAGTTTGAGAGACCGTGGGACATTTAAAAACCACCTGCTTGCCCAGATGATAATAAAGGAAGAGCACAAAGTGTTGCAAGAGGGTGGAAACAGTTTGTGGAAGTTTTCCCTCTGAGTTTGAACATGATCTCAAAGCGGAAATACGTGGAATGTCACAAGACTACTATTAACTGCGAAACATTGTTTCTGTTGCAGTAAATACACTCATCGTGTTTTGCTAGTAATTACAGCCAATAGAAAAAGATCTAAAGAAGATGAATGAGACCCGCCATATTATGTTAGTCAGTCATCATAGAATGCTGCTATATTTGATATAAAAAATGTACTGTAATAAGATTTCTTTACATGAACTATACTGTAGAGCATCAAGGTAAAATAAACGTATTAATCTCTGAGAAAATATTGTAATATCATGTTAGACTAAATGTTTTTATAATTAGACAACACAATTGAAAAAAAATAACTTGACATTCCACTGTTAAATCTACAGTTGTCACCATAGATGAAGAGCCATGTCTGCTGCTTCCTCTCCAAACCAGAGAGAAAGTAGAGAAGCTGCTCTTCAGGGGCAACGAGGGAGACGATTGCAACCACATGGATGACAGCGACTGGTGCAACTTGGCTGGTCTCCTGGGATACGAGGAGGAACGGATCACAACCTTCCGGCAGGATGAGCATCCTGTCTGTGCGCTCCTGTCTGACTGGGCAAGCAAGGACAGCGCCAGTATTGACACGTTGTGCACGGCACTGCGTAAGATCAACCGTGATGACATCGCCCAGAGCCTGGTGTTAAGCCCAAGTGCTCCAAAGCCGACTGCAACCTCTGTAGTGTGATCTATGCTTAACAGTGATCAAAACACCTGAACCTCATACTTAATATCCTTCTGTGGCCTCCTCTTACTGCATAAGCCATGCTACAACCGCTTAAAGCTATTCCTTCTTGACGCCAGCAGAAACAAGATTATATACAAAATATCATTAATCCTGAAGAATCATTTCATGTTTAGTGAAGGGATGAGACAGGAATATGATAGAAATTAAGCAAAAACTGAATGATAATGGAATTTTGTAATCAAAGGAAAAAGCTTCACTTAAACATCAGGATTTTCCTAAAATAACCACTCAATGTAACGTATTCTGTAATCACTCCATTTTTAGTCAGGGCATGAACTTGCCTTTCCAAACTATTTAACATCCACTTTACTGGTTTCCGGTTTTGTTAACTGTGCAGCAGCAACAGACTTTGGATTGAATTTATCATACATTCCTCACTCATTCATTCCTGTAACTTGTTCCACTGTATCTTTATTCTCAAAGGCACCAGTTCCCTTACTTATAGTGTTCAGACACCTATGTTGTACCACTAAATAATATTTTACAATATTCTACATTACCAAAGAGGACTAAATGTCTCATGACCATACCTGAAAAGTGACATTATTAACATGCCATGTTTGATTTAAGTTTCACTGCTAAGTAATGAGGCCTGCATACTGCAGCGTATCCAGGTCATTGATAAACATGACAACCTGATGAAGGGAGCTTGGAAGTTTTTCAAGTGAAACTGCTCTCTCTCCACTAGGTAAAACAGAAGCTAAATACCCTACCTTAAAACTTCCATTAGTTTAAAAACAGTCAGATGCAGCTCACAAGGAATCACTTCCAACTCGGGGTTAATCTTGACTGATGTCTACATACTTTGCTAAAAGAACTGCTGGTTGGACCCTTTGGGGAAGGTCATTGACCCAGGCAACATGAGACACTATTCTATGTGCGCAGGCCTATCTGCATAACACAGCTGCTCCCACACACCCACACACACACACACACGCACACTCGCACACACACACACACACACACACACGCATGCGCATACACACGTTCCTACTGACCCAGAAAAGGGAAAAATGTGGACTCAAGTCACCCAGTGACAACTATGGATCCTGTAGGTAAACAGACAGACACAGCCTGCACAAGGTGTACATACATACCTACATAGACAATAGTATGTAACCCTGCATGCATATACTATACAAACAGACAGAATATGTATACATTCGCAGTGTCATTCATTCAGATCCTGCCATATATGGTATTGAAAAACTCTCATGAGGGGACCATTGATTAATCTCATCATTACTAGCGGTATAAAGTAGAATTTGTAGAATTTGCAATGATTGGAATGATGGTATCAGTAAACAGCATGCAGAAGCTAGCAACTGCTTGTCAACCAGTGCAAACATTCCAAAACAAGATACAGTATATGTAAATACATAATAGTCAAGATGCAGAACAAATATTCAAGGTTTTCGTTTGGGTTTTTTTCGTGTGTGTCTTTTCTCAGGGCATCTTGAATGATCGAGTTAACAGATTTATATTACACTTATTACTGCACCCTGTAGAACTCTGTAACCACTTTGTAGTCTTTTAAGTGGAGCCGCTGTGTTTACTCAGAGCAGTGATTTTTGCGACTGACAATCCTTGGATCTGGTGCATAGGAAAGCAAAACAGGCCAGAGAACAATGGCCTTGTTTTCTCGTTGTTTGTAACAATGAAATTTGAATTAAAATAAGTGGAGACTTAAAGCAAAGGATAAATAATAAAAGCATCAATTCAGACCAAATGGGAGGCAGAAACGGTTCAGGTTATTGAAATATAAAGGTAAAAGAATCCAAGAATCAGCATTTTGCAGTAGTTTATATCTAATTATGCTTTGCTACCAGTGCTCTTCACCTATTTGGATTTTATTTGTTACTTCAAAAATCTCATTTCGTCAGTTTATCATGAACCATGGTCCTCAGCACACATTCATTTCAATTCTTTGTTTTTTTTCACTTTTTGTCAGTTCGGGGGAAAGTATGTGAAGGAACAAATAGTTTACCGTGCTATTTCTTAAAGCTTCATCTGCTGCCTTCAGATACAGGTTCATCCTAACCACTGGCATACTGAGTGTCATGCTGTGTTGTTGCTTTAAATGAAGGTACTCTCACTATACTGCTTAAGAATTGTTGTATTTTAATTCTAAAATAACTGAACATTATATGCTTCTTTTTATGTCATAGACTGTAGCACTTACCTTTGTGATTGTATGTCTGTTTTGCATCATAAGTGCCTGGGAACTAAATCAGGTGTCGGCTGATGTTGTACATTTTTGCTATTTTACCTTTTGTAAGTGTCTTTGTCAGATTTTTGTCTTGTAAATATTTTTTTCTACTTTTTATTTTAGTTAAGGCCTAGAATGTGCTACTGTACAATATCTACATGAATGGGACATTGTTACTGTAAGCTGTCCTAATTTAATCAAGGAAAAATGGTATATGGTGTGGAGGTGCAATTAAATTAAAATCTTTAGTAATGTAGTGCATGATTAAGACTGAAAGTTAAGAAGTAAGGCAATTTTAAAATAAGTTCTAGAACAAGGAAACAAAAGAGGCTTAAATTATCCTGTCACATCTGTCCCCAACAAATGTTGGACTCTTAAAATCACAAAAAAAAACAAACACTACAAGCATGTAATATCATGTTACAAATGTATCATACCATTTTTTATTAATTTCATTCCAGTGACTGTGCCACCAATAATCCTGTGGTTATGGTGATAAAGAGATTTTTCTGTACAAAATTTGAATTTGAACTCAATATTAACTGCTAATATGTTTTGAGAGAGATCCACGTGTCCTGAATGTCTGAAAATAATCCACCAGCAAGAATTTAAGTACGTATGATGTAATGACCTTTATATTGGACCTGTCTGTTATTATAACAGACAAACTGAAATGTTACACAAGTGTGAATATGTCTGACTACATTTATGACGTTTTGGCAGCTGCAGGAAGCAGGGCTGAGAAAAGATATTGTTGAGCTTCATCAATACAATCCATTACCACAGAGCGACCTTCAATGAAAACATTTTTTTCGGTGTATTATAGCTTAATCAATGCTACTGTTAGGGTCAGTAATCTAGTGTGGAACTTTGACTAAAGTTAGAGGCTTTTTATTTCACAGTATTTGCTTAGCTTCATAGATATGACAGACTCATATAACAGTGACCAGATATTGAATTGTACAGTAAATTGAAGTTGAATGCCATGATATTGCACTTGATGGAAAAAAGGAAACATGTAAATTTGGGATTTGATGGTGATGGAGGCAAGAAATGACATGCAGTTTTGGTAGGATAAGTTTTTGAAAAGAAGTCCTGGGAATGGAAGACTGACAGTGCACCAGGGCAGAAATGTATAGATCTAAGGAAAACACTGAATGTTCCTTGTATAGGCCTACTTATACATATACTGTACTATACCTAATGTGAATTGACTTCACTGTTACATCAGACAAGCTGTAAAACCAAGAATAAAGCTGAAGTCCGCTTATCCTTTGTATTGCTCTGAAAATGTGTCACATGAACTAAAGAATGCATGAATGCATACATAAGGCCACACACCCACACACACACACACACACACACACACACACACACACACACACACACACACACACACACACACACACACACACACAGACATGCACACAGTAACATGATTTAGTTTAAAGAAAAAGTATAAAAACAAAAAGAAATTGTGAAATCATTCACAAATGATGAATCCAACTGTTAAGTTATTTATTATATTATCCAATCGGTGTTAGCTTAGTGTCAATGGCATTAAATATTTATTCGTATTCACATTTTTATTAATGTCAGTCATGACAATGTGTTTTTACTTCATGATTTTTTTTTTTCCTTGCAGCTATCCCCCCCTCACATTTCAGCCACTCGCGGGCCCACAGGCTATCTTGGGTTACCAGTTTTAACATGTTCAATCCTGTCAGCTGGAGCTGAAATGACAGTTTAATGTTATTCTGAGCTGAGCAGCTACAGGCTGCTGTAAACAAACACAACATCCAAACACATTTACAATCCAATCCTTTAATTGAGTTGAACACAGCGGCAAAGAAGTTGTTCATTCTCCTGAAAACTTGAAAGGACGTTGACTTCACTGATCTAATTTACTGAAGTAAAATAACTTTATTGTGAAACAGTTTTTACTTGTTATGTGTGTGTGTGTGTGTGTGTGTGTGTGTGTGTGTGTGTGTGAGTGTGTGTGTGTGTGTGTGCATGCGTGCGTGCGTGTACCTTATTATCCATGAACAGTACCACATCCAAGGTACAAAGCCTGATGGCTAGAGACAATATAGAAGAACTAGAAGGGGAAATGAGTGTTGGAGATGTGCTGCTGCTTGGCAGGGGTTGTGGAAAGGAGAACTGCAGGACAATGGTAAGATATGGCGTTTGTTTGTATCTCTGTATGTTCTTAAGTCGAACGCTCATATGTTGAGGACTACCTATTTAATTAGCCATGTGTAAAAAAGTCAAGATGTAAAATTATCAAATTCTGTTTCATTGATGTTTGCACAACATCCCAAACATTTGGTAATCTTGGTTACACATCTGTATGATCCAAAACAATCATGGTATGCTCCAGTCATGAAACATCATTGGTTAATTTTGTACTTTTCTCGTGGGACGTATTGTAGTGAATTTTCCTCAAGAATACATCTGACATTTAATCCAAACCAAATGAGATTTGGTTTGGACAAACTGATTACTGGAAGCTTCAATGACTGCAGAGGAGAGACTGAAAAGGAAGTTAAATACAGTCGAGTAGTTTCCCTTTAGCTTTGTCAAACTATGTGCATGACCTACAGCATTGTGTGTGGCCAGTGCAACAACATCCTTTTTCTTCCGCTTTATCCGCCGCAGCGGGTTACAGGGAGCTGGAGCCTATCCCAGCTGGCATAGGACGTGAGGCGGGGGACACCCCGGGCATGACGCCAGTGCGCCACGGAGGGACACAGGGACACACACAGGGACAGACAACCATGGACACACACACACACTCACTCCTACGGGCAACTTGGGATCGGCCAATTAACCTGAAGCGCATGTTTTTGGAAGTGGGAGGAAGCAGGATAACCCGGAGAGAACCCATGCAGACACGGGGAGAACATGCAAACTCCGCACAGAGCGAGACTCGAACCCGGACCCGCCGTGCCACCCCCCGTGTAGCAACAGCAATCCAATATCATTACAATAGATACCAACAGCAGGTCAACATAGACTGACTTTGGTTTGGCAGCTTTCATTTATACAGTATATACACATAAAATACATTTATTTGTTCATTTTCCTTACCACTTTATATGTTCTGCTTCCTCCTCTTTCGCAAGTCTTATTCAAGAAAATGCATGCTAGCTTGAGACTTGCATTCTGCTAATGCTAATTCTTCTTTTCCTTTCGGCTTTTCCCTTCAGGGGTCGCCACAGCGATTCAATTGCCTCCATCTAACCCTGTCCTTTGCATCCTCTTCTCTCACACCAACTACCTTCATGTCCTCTTTCACTACATCCATAAACCTCCTCTTTGGTCTTCCTCTAGGCCTCCTGCCTGGCAGTTCAAAACTCAGCATCCTTCTGCCAATATATTCAGTCTGGCCTCTCTGGCTTTATCTCCCAAACCTCTAACATGTGCTCTCCCTCTGATGTACTCATTCCTGATCCTATCCTTCCTGGTCACTCCCAAAGAGAACCTCAGCATCTTCATCTCTGCTACCTCCAGCTCTGCCTCCTGTCTTTTCCTCAGTGACACTGTCTCTAGACCAAACAACATCGCTGGTCTCACCACAGTTTTGTACACCTTTCCTTTCATTTTAGCTGAAACTCTTCTATCACACATCACACCTGACACTTTTCTCCACCCATTCCATCCTGCCTGTACACGTTTCTTCACCTCTTTTCCCCACTCTCCATTGCTCTGGACTGTTGACCCTAAGTACTTAAAATCCTCCACCTTCTTGATCTCTTTTCCCTGTAACCTTACTCTTCCACTTTGGTCCCTCTCATTCACACACATGTACTCTGTCTTACTGCGGCTAACCTTCATCCCTCTCCTTTCCAGGACAAACCTCCACCTCTCTAGGTTCTCCTCCACCTCTTCCCTACTCTCACTGCAGATCACAATGTCATCTGCAAACATCATAGTCCATGGAGATTCCTGTCTAACCTCGTCTGTCAGCCTGTCCATCACCATAGCGAACAAGAAGGGGCTCAGAGCTGATCCCTGATGCAGTCCCACCTCCACCTTGAACTCCTCTGTCACACCTACAGCACACCTCACCACTGTCTTACAGTCCTCATACATGTCCTGCACCGCTCTAACATACTTCTCTGGCACTCCAGACTTCCTCATACAATACCACAGTTCCTCTCTGGGCACCCTGTCATAAGCTTTCTCCAGATCTACAAAAACACAATGCAGCTCCGTCTGGCCTTCTCTGTACTTCTCTATCAACATCCTCAAAGCAAATACTGCATCTGTAGTACTCTTTTTTGGCATGAAACCATACTGCTGTTCACAAATGCTCACTTCTGCCCTTAGTCTAGCTTCCACTACTCTTTCCCATAACTTCATTATATGGCTCATCAGCTTTATTCCTCTGTAGTTGCCACAACTCTGCACATCTCCCTTGTTCTTAAAAATGGGCACCAGCACACTTCTCCTCCACTCCTCAGGCATCTTCTCACTATCTAAGATCCTGTTGAACAACCCAGTCAGAAACTCTACTGCCACCTCTCCTAGACACTTCCAAACCTCTACAGGTATATCATCAGGACCGACTGCCTTTCCACTCTTCATCCTCTTCAGTGCCCTCCTCACTTCATCCTGGCTAATCTTTGCTACATCCTGGTCCACAACAGTCACCTCTTCTAGTCTTTGTTCTCTTTCATTTTCCACGTTCATCAACTCTTCAAAGTACTCTTTCCATCTTCCCATCACACTGCTGGCACCTGTCAATAGACTTTCATCCCTATCCTTAATCACCCTAACCTGCTGCACGTCCTTCCCATCTCTATCTCTCTGTTTTGCCAGCCTGTATAGATCAGTCTCTCCCTCCTTACTGTCCAACCTAGCATACAAGTCATCATAAGCTTCTTGTTTGGCCTTTGCTACCTCTACCTTCACCTTACACTGTATCTCCCTGTACTCCTGTCTACTCTCCTCAGTCCTCTCAGTGTCCCACTTCTTCTTAGCTAACCTCTTTCTTTGTATACACTCCTGTACCTCCTCATTCCACCACCAACTCTCCTTATCTACTTTCCTTCCAGTTGACAGACCAAATACTCTCCTACCTGTCTCCCTGATCACATTAGCTGTAGTTGTCCAGTCATCTGGAAGCACCTCCTGACCACCCAGAGCCTGTCTTAACTCCTTCCTAAAGGTCATGCAATACCCTTCCTTTGTTAGCTTCCACCATTTCGTCCTCTGCTCTGCCTTTGCCCTCTTCATCTTCGTCACCACCAGAGTCATCCTACACACCACCATCCTATGCTGTTTGGCTACACTCTCGCCTACCACTACTTTGCAGTCACTGATCTCCTTCAGGTTACATCGTCTACACAAGATGTAGTCTACCTGTGTGCTCCTACCACCACTCTTATAGGTCACCCTATGTTCCTGCCTCTTCTGGAAGAAAGTATTCACTACAGCCATTTCCATCCTTTTTGCAAAGTCAACTACCATGTGTACTTCTGCGTTCCTCTCCTGGATACCAAACCTGCCCATCACTTCCTCATCACCTCTGTTACCTGCACCAACATGTCCATTGAAGTCTGCACCGATGACAACTCTCTCACTTCTAGGTATGCTCTGCATCACTTCATCAAAGTCCAACCAGAATTTCTCCTTCTCCTCCAGCTCACATCCTACCTGTGGAGCATACCCACTAACAACATTGAACATCACACCTTCTATTTCTAGCTTCAGACTCATCACTCTATCCGACACTCTTTTTACCTCCAGGACATTCCTAACAAACTCCTTCTTCAAGATAACTCCTACTCCATTTCTCTTCCCATATACACCATGATAGAACAACTTGAACCCTGCTCCTAAACTTCTAGCCTTGCTACCTTTCCACCTGGTCTCCTGGACACACAGTATGTCTACCTTCCTCCTCTGCATCATGTCGACCAACTCTCTACCTTTTCCTGTCATAGTTCCAACATTCAACGTCCCTACTCTTAGTCCTATACTCTTGGCGCTCCTCTTCTCTTTCTTCGTGCGAACGCACTTTCCTCCTCTCCTTCTTCGACCAACAGTAATCCAATTTCCACCGGCGCCCTGTAGGTCAACAGCGCCGATGGCGGTCGTTGTTAACCCGGGCCTCGACCGATCCGGTATGGAAGTCATATGTTTGATTCGCATCTTTGATTTGGCAAAAGTTTTACGCCGGATGCCCTTCCTGACGCAACCCTCTGTATTTATCCGGGCTTGGGACCGGCACAATAAGACACTGGCTTGTGCCCTCTTGCGGCTACATTCTGCTAATGCTAATTGGTAACAATAAATTACACCACTTATTATTATGTTAGCTTGGTGTGTCCAGGCTGTCTTGTTTCTGCATCAACTGGTTCTGACTCTCTCCCAGCAACAGAGATCAGGGATTTGAGAGTGAAACATGGTTTTAAGTGAAAACACATTCCCCAGCATCCTGTAGCTGCCTCCAGTGTGTCGTTAGTGAGGAATGTTTGATGTGTGAAGGGAAACATGTGTGTCTGAGTGACATGGTGGTGAAAGATAATAGGCCATATTGAGTTTGTGTGACTGCACACAAACTCAATATGACTTTGACAAAGTGAAGAAACGTCCACAATGATTGACTCCGGTGACTCTCTAGAGACATTTACAGTATAATCAGTGTTTACGTGTTAATAGAAAAAGATGACATCAGTGAAAAGAAAGGTAAGGTGTGAAGTCTGTCTTTTATTATTAATAACAACTGCAGAAAATAGGACTTTTACATATTATCATAAAAGCATAGCAAGCCAAAGATTTTAATACAAATAAAGCCAGTTTTATTTTGGACCAGTGTCTCAGTTCAGTTTACAAAAGACCAAAACAAAAGAAGACTGATGATACTGTTTGTGTCTGTTTATTTAAAGTAGGCTGAAAACAATGACGAAAAACAGACAAGGTAGTAATCATGCAGTTTAAATATAGGTCTGTGTAGGAAAGTGTTTTTAAATAGTGAATAGTCATCCCTGCTGCACAGTTCACATGTTACAATGACTATGGCCAGCTTTATGATTCAGTATCTTCTTCTTCTTTTCCTTTCGGCTTTTCCCTTCAGGGGTCGCCACAGCGATTCAATTGCCTCCATCTAACCCTGTCCTTTGCATCCTCTTCTCTCACACCAACTACCTTCATGTCCTCTTTCACTACATCCATAAACCTCCTCTTTGGTCTTCCTCTAGGCCTCCTGCCTGGCAGTTCAAAACTCAGCATCCTTCTGCCAATATATTCACTATCTCCTCTGGACATGTCCAAACCATCTCAGTCTGGCCTCTCTGACTTTATCTCCAAAACCTCTAACATGTGCTGTCCCTCTGATGTACTCATTCCTGATCCTATCCTTCCTGGTCACTCCCAAAGAGAACCTCAGCATCTTCATCTCTGCTACCTCCAGCTCTGCCTCCTGTCTTTTCCTCAGTGACACTGTCTCTAGACCGAACAACATCGCTGGTCTCACCACAGTTTTGTACACCTTTCCTTTCATTTTAGCTGAAACTCTTCTATCACACATCACACCTGACACTTTTCTCCACCCATTCCATCCTGCCTGTACACGTTTCT
Organism: Antennarius maculatus; assembly: GCA_013358685.1. Classification (NCBI taxonomy): domain Eukaryota; kingdom Metazoa; phylum Chordata; class Actinopteri; order Lophiiformes; family Antennariidae; genus Antennarius; species Antennarius maculatus. Next base: position 9,803,261 of record CM023626.1, on the reverse strand, counting down.
TCACCTCTTTTCCCCACTCTCCATTGCTCTGGACTGTTGACCCTAAGTACTTAAAATCCTCCACCTTCTTGATCTCTTCTCCCTGTAACCTCACTCTTCCACTTTGGTCCCTCTCATTCACACACATGTACTCTGTCTTACTGCGGCTAACCTTCATCCCTCTCCTTTCCAGGACAAACCTCCACCTCTCTAGCTTCTCCTCCACCTCGTCCCTACTCTCACTGCAGATCACAATGTCATCTGCAAACAAGCTTTACGATTCAGTATAACACACCTATTTACTTTAAATCTCACCATTATAAAATGATAGCATTGACACAGGGCTCGGTTATACTGTCCAGGAACCTTTGACATGAAGTTCTTTCCACAGGACACAACACAAAATAGTCAATAAGGGTTAATACTTCAAAGTTCAGAGGATTATAAACAAAGACTCTTGAGATCTTCTTTTTTAAGTTGCGTAATGAGATGAAACCCCACAGTGCACTGGCGTAGTGCTGAGATAGGCTCCAGCTACCCTTGACCCGCTACGGCGGATGAAGCGGCAGAAAATGAATGAATGGATGAATGAGATGAAACCCAGAATTCTATGTTTACGTACAAATAGTTCTCAAATATTTTAAATATGTTCGAACCACTTTGACTTTTGTGCTTCATACCCATAGAGGTCAGCTTAATGTTCTTTAGAAAGGGCAAGAATGAAGTTGAGGTCAAAGGTCAACGCCATCTCCATCTTATAGGGGCAAGGAAAGCACATCTATCTGAGCTGCTCAGTTGACACTTATGATGATGACTGTATGACTGACTGTAGCATGTGTGCAGATCGTTCCTTATCATGACCCGTGTTACATTTGGTCATGGAGGACTTTGACAGGAGGTCAAATACAAAGTTCAGCCTTAGCGAGGAGCAAAACGCTGTTTTAAGTTGTTTCAACACGGTGCAATTGACTTCCCTAAAGTGCAAGTTAGATGATTGGGGAAGAGGAAAGGGGTTTCTTTTTCTTTCTTTTTCACAAATAGACAATAAATTTGTTGATCAATTTGAATTTGTATCTCTTTTTGAGCACAAAATATTGCAGCATATCACAGGAAGATTTTCAAAGTCTAATAATTACTTAATAAGTTCATTTATCAAACTTCATACATGAATGAAGGAAAACAAAATGTTTAACACAGGATTGTGGTAAATTGCTACAGAAATTTCACTTTTTAATGCTGAAACTATCACTTAAATATTTTGACTTCTTCATAGAAAATACTCAACCCAATCTTATTCAGGGGTTCTTACCAAATTTTAACCCAAACTGTTGTTAAATTGTTGTCACATAGGAAGATTAAAGTAGTAAAGCATTGGATACGAAATGAAGTGAAATAAAGTGAAATGAAATGAAGTGAATTAAACATATTTAGAAACTGACTCAAAACATTTTAAATCGCTATTCTAAACAGATACAATGAGCTCAGAATAGCAGTCAAATATATCACTCAAATATATCAGTCAAATATATCAAAGATATTTTCAATCATTCATTCATTCTTTCATTCATCTTCTTATCCGCTTTTTCCGCTTTTGCGGGTCACGGGATTTGTTGGAGCCTATCTTTGTACTTACGGGTGAGAGGCGGGGGATATTCCAAGCGTGATGCCAGTGCACTGCGGAGCCACTCAAAAGACAATGATTCACACACACACACATACGGGAAGTTTGGAATGAACAGATATTTTATTTAAGCGTGAATCTCTCCATGACACTTTATGTTCTTCCTCAGTATTTCTGGTGTTTACACTCTTTCTCTGAAGGGACCACACAAACTCATCACTTTTACAAGTTGTCCAACCATAAAAATTAAATGATGTGGTTTCCCACTCTGTTCTATTATTCTGCTCTTCTTCCCCTTACTCTCTTACCTGTCTCTGTTTTCTGGAACAGAGACTGAGGCTCTGCCAGCACTGCACACAATTAAGTGAAGAGTGATGAAATTATATCTCTGGCCAGGGCAAATGGCCGTATGAAGAGGCCAAGTGGGAAGGAGGGAGAGTCCATTCTGCCTCCCTCTGGGGCCAAGGAAAATTCTATTAGTCTGATAATAGAGACATTTTTCACCTCCTTCCACATCAGACTGTTATACAACTCCTTCCTCTATCCTCTCTTCTCAGGATGTTTGAGAGCCTTCCTCCTAATCCTTCCTGAAGAAAAACTCTTTACCTTTTCTATTAACTCCTGTGTCTCCACACCACATCTTATCTGTCTTTTCAGTTACAGCCACATTCCTTCATCTATTCCTTCATTTATTTTGAAGGCAGAAACTACCTTCCTGTGCAAACTGAACAAAAATGAGAAACACAAATGGAGTTATTTTGATGAATCAAATTAATCAGACAGGCATTCCTCAGAATCAATGTCTTTGTTGACTCAAAGGTTATAAAGTGTCTGCGGCCTTGAAGTAGGTGATTAAAACTTAATGATGGGTCTGTGCCTCAGAGAACTGTAATCGCATGTAATGATTCCAGTTTCAGCTATGATGAAAGTGAAAAGCGACAGAATACATAAAATTTATATAATTCCCACAGCATCTTTCAAAAGTTTGTAATTGGTGAGGAATTCCAGCCTGTGGCTTTGTGGTGAACAGGAAAGCTTTTATTTGTTTGTCTGAGGGAAATACCATTCGAACACTGGTGGTTCAATCGTATTTGAAGTAAAACCTCACATATTCCCCGTTTCTATTTATGTATCGTGTCTGCTTACCAGGTGCATGGCACATAGACATCATCTATGTCGTCAGCCACTGTCAGGAGCAGGCATGCTTTTTAGGGCAGGACATCCTGGGAATCCGTTTTAGGAGATCATATCCATCCATTCTTCACTCCAACAGTTAACCAGGATACAGTATGTGGTTCAAAATGATAACTGGATCATTCACACATGGAAACATTTTGTAAATGTTCCCTCCCTTGGATTTCTGTATTTTCTCTGATAAGTGAGTCACTGAACCAACCGAGGCCCCATGTCATAACAGAAAAATAATCTGCAGCACAGTAACAATTGTGCTGAGACAACTGAGATACCACTGAAGCCTGATCTTTACCTAGAGGTACAAACACAAAGCATGAGTGACATTGAGGCTTAAAAGCAGCTGTGCTTCAGACACTTGTCATAGATGAAGGGCTTTGAAAGTTTTTAACCATTCAGCAAAGAATACTTCAGGTTTTAAGACTGTTAAAGTTCCAGGGATATTATTAGAAAATCATAGTGTATCATCAATCTGATAATGCCTGACTGAAGTAAATGCTGTTAATATGGAGCGGCAGTAGCTCAGTCCACTGCTTTTTGGTCTGAGGACAGGAGGGTGGCCGGTTCAAAACCGGACCAAAAGTGAGCACTGCCGAGGATCTACCTCCCATTATTTGCATGTCTAAAGACGTGTGTGCGTGTGCGCAGGCTTGTAGTGATGTGCTTATTAGAGTGGAAAAAAGTAATTTCCCCACAGGAATTAATAAAGTATTATTATTATTATTATTACATATTTACCACATGAGACCATGGCTTCTACTGTTCAGCAAAATTTAAATCTGTCTCACATTCATGCTGAAGCACATATTATCACAATCTCATGCTGATGATAATCATCATCATTTTAATGTAACAGAAAATTGTTGAAATGGGGATGTCATGATTAATAACTCTTACAAGTTGAGTTCTCATTTTGACTTTTTTTTCTTACATAACTGTTGCAGTGCTAAATATTTCACCCATACACCCAGTTCATTAACACCTTCCCCTTTCATACATTTATTTCCATGGGATACCACAGGCAAGTGGTGTGACCACATGTTTAACCATTGCTGGTGATTTTTGGTGGTGGAACACTGAACTACCATTTCTGCCAAGTTCTGATTTTCCAATGCCACAGACAAAGTGAAAGCAGCTTGACTGTGAGCAGAAACAGACAAATATGAATGCAGTTCTTGTTTGACTGGAGATGTTCCAATACTACTTGGTACTGTGCGATTTTGATCAATATCTTAAAAGTATTAAATATCCTTACCCAAATTTAGCACGGAGCACACAGGAAACTGCAACTGCCCCCACATTCTGCTTCATGAAATTTTATTATCCTTCAGAATACCCCAGGACAAACGCTGATGTTGTGCATTGCATATTCGGTAATATACTTGAGTTTCATCCCAGACACCAACTTCTGAGGTTACTGAAGTTACAGAGCAATGATCATGATGTCACATTGATATAGTCTCTAAATAAAGGAGTGATGTAATTTTGCACTGTGGATGTGGAAGAGGACACAGGAGCAGATTATTGTTCTCCAGAAAAATAATACAGCTCTCGAGTATAACACGGATCTTTCCCACATCTATCTAGACATCCAAGAAAAAGAAAAGGCCTGTGGGTTTTTGATATTCCATCCCTGCTTTTTTCTTGTTCTTTTTTGCAATAAAGACTTCCATGCTGTTTTAAGTGAGATTTTACCAATAACAGTTTAGAGGAATGGAAAGCATTGTGCTGGAGATGTCAAATCTATAATTCTCTCTAAATCAAATATCTTTCTCTTTCAAAAATATTACTGTCATTCCTTGTATGATAATGGGGTCAGCATGTTGTAACATTTTATTGTTATAGTTTTGAATGGAACTTACATTACAACTGAGGAACATACATTTTAATAGAATTATCAATCAAATCTTAAAGTACTTATGGATATGCTAGGCAGTCCAAACTATGACTTAGCAGAGTCAAGAATCCCACAAATGTACATTTCTAGTTTTTTCCACTGTACTGCTCAGGTATGTTCACGGTCTGTGATGACAGACAGAGGCCCAATCGGTCAACAGGAGTTTTAGTGCGTACCTGAGGCAGAATGTGTTGCAGCTTGTCTGTTTGTGATGTATGCAAGCTGCATTGGAGATCTTTTCAATAAAGGGTGGGAGCCCTGTCTTCAAGTATTTCTAAGAAACCATGAGTTAAATTCATAATGACTCAGTCACACGTGATAAACTCGGTTAAGTGTATACAAAGAGAGACAAATGCCACACTGTTGTGTCAACGGTTGATAGAGAACCAACTGCACACACAGAAGAACAGGACAAATATCTTTAGACGCCTCTTATGCATCTTTTGATAGCCACTCTTTAAAAGGCTTTTCTCTGAATTTAATTCAGGAAGGCTTGGGTTGCCAGTGACTATCTACCATTCAACCAATAGAAGAATTTTCCAGCTAATGCTGTTGGGGCCCAAGTGTTGCACCTGTGGAGGGTTGGCCATACAGTCTCCTGAATCATGAAATGTCCCCTCAAGATAAATACAACTGTAAGACCAACAGAAAACAGACCAGGGACAAAGTTATTTGAAAGTTCTCTGCTGTTGAAACGTCTTCTAACATCTGCTGAGTTTCTTTGATACATTCAAATTTAACACCAGCCCTAGGCACAACTAAAAGGCTGGGTCAGTGCATCTGGTAATTACACAGTTAGGGTCTCTTTTCCAGGTCTTCAAATACAGAAGAACTGTGAATTCAGCAATAAGCATTTTCTAAAATGGCAGACCACACCTAATCTTTTGTTTTATTCAGCCTTTACTGTCGATAAGATCAGAAATATGGTTAAGAAAGAGAGGGGAAATATGAGGCAAAGGGTGATGGGTTCAGCCTCCTAGAGGACTTTCAGCCTCAGTACATGAGACTCTTATCTACATACTTAGCTGAACAAGCCCATGGCTATTCAAATTTAATTCAGAATATTGAGATCAAAAGCCCCTAAAACAAGTTTAATAAAAAGGATTTAAGGCCAAAGCATGTTGCATTTGGTAAGATAATAATCTCATGTAGGCTATTAGATTCATCTTCTGGTCACACTGACAGAACAGCATCATCCTTGTGTAAATTCCCATTCCCCATCCTTGATTTGTGTTGGACATCCTTAGCCTTTGCTGTGCTTTTATCACATTGATCTTGCAACAGAGACATGATGGGAACTTCCCCAAGAATTGGGTCATGATATTATTATAATACAGAACTGATTCTGTTAGCCACACACACACAAGTCTATGTGGATTTGTAACATCACATTCAGCAGATAGCTCAGCAGCACTACACCTTAAGAAAAGTTTCCAGTGCTTCCACTTGTCGAGTTGCCAACACCCAATATTTGATTTTACTTGTATCTTTAACAAAACTTTATTCATTGTCTCATTTCTCGAACTACCTCAACAGTTTGGGATTATTGAACCCATCCACTGAATCGTTCATGCATCAGGACTATCCAGCCTTTTGTCATCAAACAAAGTCAGCCAAGTGATTGTGTCTATTTTGGCCCATAACACACAATATATCTGTAGCTATAAAGTGTTTTTTAAAAATTATCAAAGGAGTTGTGCATGTCTTCTGGTGTACAGCATTCTATCTATCTTCAGTATCCAACACCTTGATGACCGTCTTTGGTCATACACATAAACAAGTCATATCACTTACGGCAAAGTTTTTTTTTTTTTTTTTCACCCAAGTGAAAAGATGGAAGAAGCCAAAGCATCAGAAGTTTACCCTTTTGTTTACCCTCCTCTCTGGCCTCCAAGGCTGAGTTTAAACAAGACAGTCATAATGTCCGTCTGGCACACAAAACAACAGATACTTTGGCATTCAGCCCTGCTCTTCTCATTCCCATTCTCCTCGTCCGATTCCAGATTTTTACAGAGGCAGCACTGAGTGTCAGTTTCAGCTACAGTATCAGTTGACAGGGATTGGAGTCAGATCAAAGCGAGATTGTGAAAAGACTGAGATCCACACCCCAACTCCTGACCATACAAAGAAGCTAAGGAGCAAAGCCCCCTCCCCTGGGAGTTGTAATGGGAGCGGCTGATTACCCCTGTTGATCATGGCCATTTGGGCCAACCTGAGGGAGCAACAGTGATGTAGCCAATGATGGCATTACACACCATGGACCAAAGGTAGACAACCCCGAATATTTACAATAGCAGGAATATTAAGTTATTCAGGCTACATGCATGACCTTCATGAATAGCTAATGTTGTAAATTTGTGCAGACAGAATGTGATATGTTCTTACACCAAAATATATCCAGTAATTTGTAATATTCTGTAATTTTTGCACATTGTATGCTCCAAACAACTACATTCACCTCATCCTTGTCCTTGCCAGTCTTGTATTATCCTGTCTGCTGCATCGTGACAACTATTCTTTTTCTCCCCTTCAGAAAACAAGGGAAAATTGAGTTAGGACCGATCTGCTGCCCAATTTATCTCAAATCCTCCGTGATACAGATCTAATTTCAGCCTCTTAGTACCACAAACAGGAAGAAGAAGCCAGTCGATAAACAGCCCATGGTCACTGTTGGAGGGAGTGAAGTGGTGATGGTGGGGTGGGGCAGGGCGGAGGAAGAAGAGCATGGTGAATAAGGAAAGGCAGAGGGTTGTCATTATCCTTTGTCCAGTTCATCACTCTCTCCATCAACCATCTAACTCTTGGGATAAACTTAATTAGAGTGTGTTGGCAAATTAGCTAAAAGCATTTCAAGTAAATTGAAAAGGACATATAATCTGGTTTTACCAAATGAGATGACATCCTGATTTTTCTCACTAAGTTTTGTTAATGCAACAAGAATTTTGAGCTTTTGGGAATTTAAAGGAGTAATACCACCCTTTTTTCAGAGTCCCTTAAGAAGGTCAATGCTACTGTTACGCCAGAAAAACTTATCACTAAATCTGGATACAAGGGGAAAGAGAAAACCTGGTTGTATTGAAATACTTGCTTCCGTGATTTGTTTTCACACTCTTATTCTTTGATTAAACAAACCAGAAACAAACATCTTAATTATTGAGTTTAAACCTGTTATTAGATTAATCACTTCACTTTTGAACTTTTTACTCTTTGTGGGTCACAGGTGTTGCTGGATCGATCCCAGCTGACAAAGAAAGGCGGGATACGCTGTGGAAGCATCGGTGGCGCGTCATGGAACCACATGAAAGACAAATGATCACTCAAACACAATTGCACTTACAGACAAATTAGACCTGATCAGTTCCCCTAAACTGCATGTTTATGGAGGTGAGAGAAGGCCGGAGAGCCTGGGGAGAACCCACGCAAACACAGGGAGAACATACAAAAAGACTTAAACTCAGAACCTTTTTGCACAGTATTCCTCTCTGCACCACCTTGCAAAATATTAGTGAATAACGCTATTTCCAAAGAATCAATTTGGAGTTCTCAACGTAAGCTTTATGGGAATAAATTCCTGCTGCTAAAGAAAATTAGCAGCAGGAAAAACCTGTGATCATACTGTAGAACATGAACTGCAAAAATTTTCTACATTGTATTTGATGGCTATATAACTGAAAAGGGGTGACAAGGGGTGACAACCAGATGGCAAGAGGAAGCCCTCTGGAAAAGTCTGATCTAATATTTCAAATGGAAGGCTAATGGATGCAGTATGTCACAGATACAAAAATGATTAATCACAACATCTTCATCACAATTTACCACAATATTTGTGGAATTAGAAAGGAGTAAACATGACCACATGCAACATAATGGATATTATACCAATATAAGGAAAGAGGCTGACAAGATCTTGAAAATTTAACCATATTTACTTTAATTTATGAGAATTTTTTACAGGGTTTGATGAGTTCATTTTGTGACTTCTAGCTGCAGTCCTCCGACCGTCCAGTTTTCTCAGGAGTATGGAAAAACAAGAGAAAATTACTCTCGACAAAAAACAGCAGATTTTTAGGTTTATATCATGAACAATGAGGAAATCAACCAATTGGACAGAAAAATAGAACACCACAGGGTCAAACATCTCTAAGGGATAAAAGTATGAACTAAAAATTTATCAGTTCGTTCAATAATTCTGTTAACAGTTTCTATTCTATTTGTATTAAATGGCGTGAGAGGAGCAACATAAGCATTCACCACATTCACCAGATTTTTCACCATATACAAATCGTTCAAAAATATTGGCATTCAATGCACTGGAAATTAATGAAATCTCAGCTGGAAACAGTAGTACTGTATTCAAGTATTCGTGGGTGATGTGTTGATGTTTTAATCAACTAGTTTTTAAACAATTAACCAGATTGTTTGTTAACTGTATTTGTTTCATAAAAATCATCTTTTACTCTGTAATGTTGCAGAAAAGTTCCCAGGCTCATATGTAACTATTCTGCAGAGCATTGTTGTCACTAACCTGACTTGAGGGAAATTGGAGAGGTCAAACATCAGATGGGACTAGTCCTGACCCCTCCAACACACCACACGGGGGACTTTTTGAGGAAATCCAATTAAACCCACCAAACCCTCAGCATCTTGTAAAAGTCAACAAGCTGTCACTCATATTTCATTCCCCTCCAAATCCTTTACCTTTTTCCTCATTCTCACTGGCAGACTATTTTCTTTCTTACCTATTGGCTGCAAACTCTCATGTCAAGCCATATGTCTAAATGTTTAAACAGTTCAGATCTAAATTACAGGGATGATTATTCAAGAGTTAGAAAAGGATGACACAGATGACAACATATAATACATTGTTTTAAAGCAGCACTTGCACACAGCCTCACAGAACCTAAGCTGTTTAAAGAAATATATAACTCTAACTTTAGAACTTTAACTTTAAGAACAGTGCGGCATTAAAACGAGATTTAATTCTAATGACTAATGACTGTTTACAATGTAATCTTAGTTGTTTTAGTGGTTTACATAAGCCATTTCAGCAGCACTTCACGATGTACCGATTATACTTGCACATTAATTTTGCCCATTTCAGAGCTTTTGCTACAGAATCTGTCTTAAACTTTAAACTAATTTCTTTTTAAATGACTTTCCTCATTGTCTCCATATTTGTCATATATTATGTTTGGAACCCAGATACGTTTTCTTCAGAACCTGGGTGTGACATTAAATGAGCTGTGAGGTTTTCTTAACAATAGATATGTGTTAAAAGAATGAGTTAAAGATACTGGCTCCATTAGGAATAACACATTATTGCTTGTGAATGACCCCTTGGCTTTCTTTTATTTGTGTTCATACATTGACTTTGAAAGCCTGCAAATACCACATAAGCCTCAGGATTAACCTCCTAGTTGTAAACTGTGTAAAGACTTCAGCTGCAAGATGAGACACACAGAGTGAAACAGTTAGTAACAATAAACAGGTGGTAAAGATATAAATATGTCTGACTATAGGAATAATTGCAGTCAGTGATGAATGGTAATAATATGATCTCTAATTCCATCTGTATGTAACTGATTGATATGCAGAGTCAAAGTTTGGTCATGTGATATTGATCATATTGCCAATATGTAAAGTCTTCAGACTGTGCTAAAACACCAGTGACATGTGTGTGGAAAGTGTCCCTGTATCTTCTTCAGGTCTTTTCGAACACTGTTGAGAAAACGCTCACAGACAATGAATTTCAAGTCAAAGAGAAAACAAGGAATTTTCGGACAAAAGAAAGAAACCGGACCTCTTGTCTCCCTGACAGTTTCTTTCATGTGAAACGAGGGCCATCCTGTATTATCTGGATTGTGGTTATTGGTGCACTTACATGCACACCTGTAGACATGATGGGTGGATGATGCTCATTTATTTTGCATCCTATAGTTTTTCAGATTATTGTATACAATTGCGCGCAATAATGATGGCACGAATAAACTCCATCTTTGATGAAATTCTGTTTGTACTGTAAAACAAATTTAGAAAAGTCTAGAAAAAAGACAATCAGCAGGAGAATCCTCAAAAAATCCTTTTTGTGTGTGTGTTTGATACACATTCTGTAAGATCAATATTTTATCACTTTACCATTTTCAGCGTTATTATCAGGGATAAAAACAAATAAAATATTATTTCAGTGGTTATCGAAAATGCTGCAAAATACTACATATAAGTACTGTGTCTCAAATAGATAAACAGAATATTTCACTAAAACAGCGTTCAAATATTTATTTGTGCTAATGCTTCCCCCCAGTGTTGAAAAGAATAACCTACATCTTTTAGCAGCTTGCGATTTGATGGATGGTTGATTGTAGGAATAAAAATCAGGATTAATTTACAGGCGTTTGGATAATTTTCAGGTCTGTAACATCACAATATTTTTGCCTCATTGTTTTAAACAGATCACAGCAGACAATATAACAAATCAAATTTAAATCAATGCACGTTGATTAAACTAAATATTGTTAAATGATTCATTTGAAGTGAAGTAATATCAGTTCCTTCACTGATTCTCTTTGATCCCTCTAGAAAAAAGCACTGGCAGTCAGCAAAATGATGAGCACCGTCACCGCGGGTATCAGCTGCGCTGATGCACTGCTCATTTCAGTCACTTGGAGGTCTACCAAACAAGCACAATCAGATGTAATGATGAAAATGAATACTTTGATGGTGTAAATCAATCAACCCATCAATGATGCGTTCCGTTCCCCTAAATCAAGACTTTTAAAATCAAAGTTAAAGCTTTTCATAATCCACAGCTGTGACAAAAATAATTAGTTACCTAAGTTCACAATCAGTGGTCCCAGAGATATGGCTTCAGTATCAGAAATGGAAACATCCCTTGGCATTCTTGTGTTATGGTCTGGATAGCAATGCTTAAGGAAACAACATTAAAAGTTATTAGATAACAGTTATACCCAGAGGGAATTACAGCACGCATTTTAAAAGAACAGTTCTTCCCATCTCTCTTCAAATACACACAGGTAGTACTTACAGCTGAACAGCTGTTGTGACTCAAAAGGCATAGGTGGACCTGGCAGTGCAGGTAGATAGATGTGTAATTGGTAAATGCAAACATTCTGAATGAGAAACGAGCCACAGTGGAGATACCATTCTGAACCAATTCTATGGTGCTATCTGCTGTATTAGGACACCTGGAAGACAGGTAATGTTATAAGGCAAATTATTAATGAAGGAAAGGGAGACTTGGAAAAAAACCCTGTACAAAACACAATAACCCTGGGGTAACTACATTTTCATGAAGCAGAATCAGTGGTACTTGAGGTAATCATTATATTATCACAAAATCAAGCTGCTTTACTCTGCAATGATGAGATCCCAGTGCACGGGATGGCTGGCATCATTGGAAGGTGTTGCCCAGCATGATTCAAGAATAGTGGAAATCTGCCTTTCATCGACTCCTTTTGTTTGCACCTCAATATACACCCTCTCATCCAATTCCATTTCGAAGTTCCTTCTTCTTGTCATTGGGAAGCGAAACTCGCTGTCCTCGTATGGGATCATCCTCAAATGATAACGACCTTGGCCGGATGGAAGATTCTTCCTCACGATACTGACAAAATTTAAATCAAACAATTTCAGTGTAGTCAACATTGCTATTCTATATGCATTGGATTTAGCCACCAGAATATCAGGTACAGTATGTGAAACATAATAAAACTAAATGAGGCACTGTTGTGGTTAACACCTTTCTACAGGATTGATGCCCACATCCATGGATAGTGCTTGAGTCAGAGGGTATTCACAGGAAAAGCGCAGGCGGATGCTCTTCTCACGGGTGATGATGTCATCATGCAGGTCCACATCAGCTTGAATGATGTTCTCATAGATGAAATGGGTCCCGTTGCTCTATGAAAGAAAGATGTAAGTTAATAGTAAAACATTAGTAAAACAATAGTAAAATAGTAAAAAACAATAGTAAAACATGTATATTATTTAAGTAAGTATTTATGTATGACTCCCCCCCCCCCGCTGCTACAATCGCACAAATTTCCCCACTGTGGGACAATAAAGGTTTTTTATTATTATTATTATTATTATTATTATTATTATTATTATTATTATTATTATTATTATCATTATTAAGAGTGCTTTGAAACAATACACAACAATACAACTTTCAGTCATATGAAGCAGTGCACTAAAAAACTTAAAACTATTGTTCCTCAGACTTTTCTTCAGATGTACAGACTACTCTATACCCTGAGAACTGTCCCACACAGATGGTCGTCATTGTTAAAATGAAAGAGCAGCCGTCCATCCTGGACTGTCCCATTGCAAGAGGCATCTCGGAGATGGAGGACACTTGTATGGAAGCCTGCTTCAAACAGCTGGCACCGTGACAATGACATGGTACCTGAACTACTGATGCAAGTGATAGATGAGTCTGTGAAGGAAAAACATAGGAGTGACAAAATAATATCTTAACATGCTTGTAAAAGGAAAAAGTAATAAAATCATAAAATTAGAGGCTTTATTTTATAGCGAAAAATCATTTCACTTTTTTAAAAGTTGTGTTTACCACTTTTATTTTTACTTTATGCAGTGTTTAGAGAAACAGCCCTCACCATATGTCTCATTATTGCGTTGATGGTGGAACTCATCACAGAAGCAGCCGTAAACTCCGTCTTTCTCACCACACCACTCAAACTCTGTGCAGTCCAGCTCTTCACAGGGATCTGACTCAGCTATTGATGAAGTACAGAGAGTTGAAATGAAAACAAATCAAAATTCACATTTTTCCCCAAAAGTAGGACACATACCAAGCACGGTTATTTCTGTACCCTAAAATTCATTCATTCATTCATCTTCACCAAGAAGAGACGATCATAAGTGTCTCATCTTCAGCCGCTTTTCCGACATATAAGTCACAAGTTACGGTGGAGGATATCCCAGCTGACTACAGGTGAGAGTTGTGGTACACCATGGATGAAACGGCAGTTTATTGCAGGGCCTGACACAATTATAATCAACCACTCAAGCTCATATTCACACCTACAGGCAATTTGGGTTCAGGTGGGAGGAAGCTAGAGAACCTGGAACCCAGGAAGACGCGGGAGATTATGCAAGCTCCGCACAGAAAGAATCAAACCATCTTGTGAGGCAACATCGCTACCCACTGCACCATAGTACTACCTGTACCTGATATATTATTCATTAATTGGCTGTGCATAATCACACTGCAAACATACCACATTTCAGTGCCAAGCGCCATTCAGGGATGTTCAACCCAAGGACAGAGCAGGTTTTCTCATAAGCTGAGACAGCGGAACACAGTACGCCATTGGCTGGTGTGTAATAGCAGAGATCGTAGACACAAGAGCTGAAAAATGGCCTTGAGTCAGAGTGCCGGTGACAAGCCCTGAATGGACCACTGGTGTTGGTGATAATGCTGCAGAGTTCAGAGTATTCAGCCAAAAAGCGACAATTATTCAATCCATCTCCAATTTCTTCATCTGTGGATCCACATCTGGAAAGGTCATAATGTTTCCATTATATGTGTGTGTGTGGATTTATATATATATATGTGTATGTATATATATATATATATATATATATATATATATATATATATATATATATATATATATATATATATATATATACACACACACATATATATATACATACAGTATATATATATATATACATACAGTATATATATGTGTGTGTGTGTGTGTGTGTGTGTGTGTGTGTGTGTGTGTGTGTGTGTGTGTGTGTGTATACATATATATATAAATTAGGGCTGTCACTTTACGCTGCAAATTAACGCACTATAAAAATTAACGCAATTAATCGTGAGTGGCAAGTCAATGCGCAAGCATTTTAAATTTGGCTCATTGAGTGACCCGTAGGCTGCATTGACGTCACTTCCTACCTGCGCCACTAGACAAAAGCAGAATGACTGGCAACAGAGATGGACGCGACACAGGAGAGTGAGGCAAGCCCACTCGGACCTTTGGGCGGAAAGCTTATTTATAAAAAGAACAAAGACGGAACTTTCAACAAAACGCAGTGATTCTGCGCTGGAGACGCCTCCGTCAGTCTGCCCCAGGGCAGCTGTGGCTACACACGTAGTTTACCATCCCCAAGTATGAATGAGGAGTGAATGAATAATGAATCTGATGTAAAGTATCTTTGAGTGTCCAGAAAAGCGCTATATAAATCTAATACATTATTGTTGTTATTATTATTATTATTATTGTTGTTATTATTATTTGTACCTTTTGTAAAAGAGAATTTTCATATCACAGCAGCTCCATCATTTAAATGCAAAACATGTCAAGGACACAGAGTTGAACGTTAGCTTACCCTTTTAAAGGAAAAGCCTGTTGGCATCTTGCTATTTAGTTGCCTTATTGAAAGGCATGTTATTCTATTCATTTTGAATTGCTGTGAGTCGGTTTTAGTATTCATTTTGATTGAGAGTCTGCTTATGTGCCTATTTGAGACTCAGCCTTATTTTATTTCGGAATTTTATTTATTTTATTTAACTGTATTCGTATTGTTTTTTTGAGAAATGTACCTGGTCTTATTGGTTTGCTGATGTATTTGGCATTTTTTCTTTTGAATTTCATTTATAAAGCACACTTAACTAATAAAAATGTGGATTTCAAATCTTCTCTTCTTGGTGCATTCTATTGATTAGTCATGCACTACAATTTTGTAATGTCCTAGAGTTCAAATTCTTCAATTGGGGGCCTTTAGCAGGTATAAGATTAAAATGTAATTAATTAGATTAATTAATTACAAATTCTGTAATTAATTAGATTTTTTTTTTAATCACCTGACAGCACTAATATAAATACACACACACAGACAATGAAAATGACATATCTAGGGATGAATAGTTTTTCCGGCAGCTCACCCTGGTTGACTTGCAGAGGCCTGCCAGCTGTGTCCAAAGTCAATGTCATTTTGTGCTGCTGTGCCATTGGGGAAAACTTTGTCATCCATGGGGTAATGATTGAAGTTTCCACACATCCCTGTGACTCTGTTTTTATGTATTTGGTCCACTCTGACCAATAAAATACTTCGACCATCAAACTGGACAAACAAATCAATGGCATTGACTTCTACGTAGCCTCCCTTCCTTTCTACCAGAGCTAAGGTTCCTACAGTGGTGGGAAGAGACACCTTACTTCCATTTACCTAGAAAAGTGAAAGATAAAAGAGATGGAAAAGATGTCAGAAAGTACTTTTCATATCAATCGTACACAAATATAATATAAAATAATATAATTAGGGCTGTCAGTTTAATGCATTAATTAGATTAATTAATTACGCTGCAAATTACCACGCTATAAAAATTAGGCTGCAGTGGCACGTCACTTCGTAGCTGCGCAACTAGTCAAAAGCAGGGTGACTGACAACAGAGACGGACACGACACAGGAGAGCGAGGCAAGCCCACTCGGGTGTTTTTGCCAAACATACAGGAATCACTGTCTACGTTTGACACATCGTGTCAATTGGTGATGACACGCCCCCCTTAGCCATCACTGGCTGAAGGTGATCACGTGACGCTACATCGATTAGCCTACCTGTGCTACATGGGATTTTGCACACTCAGTAGTTGATTTATGCCTGTCATGATGGTACGTCATCTGATTGTTTTCTTAATATTTTAATTCATAGCAACTATGTGGAGCAAAAAAAGAAAGTGGTCGGACGAATATGTGCTGCGTGAATTTACATGTACTGTATAACGGAACGTGATAGGAGTCAGTGTTCTGCATGATTTGAATGTCAAGTTGAATGAACAACTCTAGTCTCACACTGGCAAAAGTAAGGGAACACTTCAATAAGCTGCTTGGAAAACAAAAGAAACAGACTCTGCTGTGAAAATGACATCAGAGTTTCACTTGCCAAGGTGAAGCCACACATATCTGAACTGGTCTCTCAATAACAACAGCAGAAGTTACACTGATTTACAGGCAAATCATTTCATGTGAGTTCATGCACTGTCTTGGTTTTGATCTTTGAAAAAGGTGACATTAATGCACAATTCATTAAATACACCAGTAAAACATATATTTATGTCTTAAATTTGATAAAAAAGAACCACTGGCCTGTTGGCATCTTGTTATTGATGTTGCCTTATTTAGAGGCATGTTATACTATTCATTTTGAATTTCTGTATTGAGTCAGCTTTAGTATACATTTTGATTGAGAGTCTGCTTATGTGCCTATTTGAGACTCAGTCTTATTTTATGTCAGATTTTTTTTTTTAACTATTTATATTACATTTTTGAGAAATGCACCTGGCCTAACTGGTTTGCTGATGTGCTTGACCTTTTTTCTTTTGAATTTCATTTATGAAGCACACTTAACCAATAAAAATGTTCAAATCTTCTCTTCTTGGTGTATTCTATTGATTAGTCATGCACTACAATTTTGTAATGTCCTAGAATTCACATTCTTTATTTGGGGGCGTTTAGCAGGTATGAGATTAAAATGCGACTAATTAATTAATTACAAATCCTGTAATTAATTAAATACATTTTTAATCGCCTGTCAGCACTAAATATAATAATATAATGATGTCAATATTAATGCATTAACACATGAAATGACACAGTAAAATTTAATCTGTATTTTTGCTGTTTAATCTCAAATTAATCACTTCGCCAGATTTGACCCTAATTTGTTCTCTTCACTCTACTAGTGGACAGAATGTAAGGTGAAGCCTGGAATTGATTTAATATACTAAATTAGTGTGACCTTAACTTATCAATACCCGTCACCAAAAAGCGATAGCCAGTCAGAAGCCAAGTAAGGAGGGTCATGTCCCAAGGTGTACTGAATGGAAGGTTATTTTTTAAAGGAACAGATGGGAGTTTATATTGAACAAACATGTGCATAACTTTACCATTGTTCTTTTGCTGGGTCCGATCCAGATGTGAGCACGCTCTGATGGATTTGAGAGGTATACATCCACAGCTGATACAAATGACACAAGGTTGTTGCCACGGTGATTATTGGTGGCTATTACCTGAAACTGGGTTCGACTTGGGCTGTTGTTCATGCTCTCAGTCAGGATGTAAGAGCATGTGCCTTGGAAATTTATCAGTTTTCCATCAAAGGTAATGTAGTGTGGGTCTCCCCACACAATGCAAGTGGACAGTGAATCATAACAACCCAGCTGACCATTTCTGATGATGCACTCTTGTGCAGGCGTGCAAGACGCAGCAGAACAGCGCAGGTCATTAGGAGCATGACACTCACATTGTTGAAAGCAGCCAGATGTCCAAAATGACTCTCCAGCCTTTACCACACATAAACACACACACACACACACACACACACACACACACACAAAAAAAAAAAAAACACACACACACACACACATACACACACACACACACACAGTTAATATAGCACAGGCATTTTAACATGAGAAAGCAGAAATTTAAACAACTCATTCAATATCATTTAGTAATAAATGATGGCTGCACTTTACCAATATCACCATTCTCTTGAAATAAGTCTTTTTATGTCATGTCTTTTGATTGTTATGTATTCATACATGTATCAATACATGTGTGAAGATAATTTCCAAGATAATTTCCCCATTTGTGTGGATGAATAAAGTGGATTTAATTTAATCTTTAATTTTATTGATCAGATTTATCAATCAATCAGTCAATTAGCTTTTAATTATTTTACAGACAGAAAAACCCAACAGAACAGGTTTTGTGAACTGTAAAATTGTGAAGAATGTTAAGTGACTTCTCTTTGTTGGTGCATATATGAAGTCAGAAGATTTCAATGCTCTGGAAACAATTTTTTTCAAGGAGCAACTTACATCATAGTAGAATCCATTATGTTGGCAACCACACATTTCCATGGGAACACACCTCATTCCACTCCGAAGGAATCCATTATCACAGAAACATCCCTCGGAGCAAATCTGCTCACAGCTGGCATCAATGCTGCTGGCACACGTGTGCCCACAGTCTGTGCCACAAAGCTCATAATGGCTGTCAGCTGGACACTCAAGTCCTTTCAAGTGAAAAATTAAATTGAATGACTTTTAACCATTTGTATACCAGAATGTATTTGAACAATTTGTTTCAGCACATATTTTATTTTAAATTGTAAGATGACTTACTGCAGGGGGTGAGGTGTCTCCAAGGGTAGATTCGAACATTAGCTGATTGACAAGCACTGACATATGCCTCAATGGCCCTGCAAAGGAGGTCTTGGTCCTCATTTCCAGACACACAAACATCATACACGCAGTCATTGAAATATGGAGCTGGATCCGCCACATCATGGCAGAAGCTGAATGGTCCATCATTTTCTCGAATCACTTGACATTGGGCTTTAGCATTTTGGTCATCAGTACACTGTGGACATGAAGAACCACACCCATCACTGCAGGTGTCGTTGTCTGACACCTTCCAAGCTGATCCAAACTCATCTGGTGTGTTGACCATCATGCCAGATGGGGTTTGGAAGTCATCATCTGGATTTCCATTGAAGTTTCCACAAAGTCCACATGTTTTTCCTCTGTAATGACAAAGAAGAAATAAACGCAGTGTCATCACAGAATCAGACATTTATTGATGAATTTTCTACATCGTTTACAAAGGTCACATCTGTTGCTGGAGCCTATCCCAGCGGAATAACGGGCATGAGGTAGGGACACTCTGCTGGACGCAATACCAGCACATTACAGAACCAGACAAAAGACGAACAATCACTCACACACACGCTCACACCTATGGACAATGTGGAACCGACCAACTCACTTTTGGTGGTGGGAGGAAACCGGAGGACCCAGAGAAAACCCACGCAGATCATTATTAATTGACTTTTCAACACATTTGAAAAAGTTGTGTATTTGTTTTTAATGTGAATGCAATCAACGTTGGTTTTGTGAATGACACATACCTGTAATTTGATGGTACTGATATAAAAGCTGTACTCCATCCATCATAGGTGACAGTAATGCCAAAATCAGCACTGACAAATATGCGAGATCCACTTGCATAGATAGATACACGACCGCTGTCCAAGAGAATTGGTAAATTTTTGCTTTCGCCGTTAACCTAAAACCATATTCGGAGTAAAAGTAATGTGTGAAACCTATAACTTTTTTACGTTGTTCCACTGACAGTCTTGTAAAAATATTTCTTGTGATAATTATCAAAATAGCATACTTAGCGGACTCACTTAAACAAAAACTGAACAGTATAAAGATCACTCGTTCAATTAAATTAATGTGATACAATTTTCCTGTATTATTCATTTAACCATGTTTAATTTTTTTATAGAAAGTATGTAGGTAGGAACATCTGGTATTAACAAACAACGTACTTGAATCACATCACTTTTCTCCCTTGTGATATGCACTTGATGGCCCCACACCGTCACAAAAACCTCAGCTGTAATTGAAACTGGTAGCCCCCTCCATTGCTGATTCTTTGCTTCCACTGAAAATTGCTGTAAGTCCTCAGTGCTATTACAAAGTGTAGCCAGAACATAGCGGCAAGTTCCCTGGAAGTCATAAGTCTTTCCATCAAAAGTGAGATAGTGAGGGTCTCCAGAGGCAGAGCAAGTACCATGAGGGTTGGGATGACAGCCAAATTCACCCTCCACTACACGACAGGACTCCTGAGGACCACAGGAGCTGGGGACACACCTAACTGTCGCAGTTGTGCCATTGCATGTACACAAGCTCTGACATTCGTCTCCATCCCACAACTGCTCACCACTTTGCAAATAGCGCCCTTGGTGATAGCAGCCACAACTAGTTGGTGGCACACACTGGTTACCATTGAGGATGAAACCACCATCACATTGGCAACCCTCCTGGCACACAGTGTCACAAGTGAAGGGGAAAGTCAAGCTGGGGCAGGCAGAAGGGCAAGAGCTTCCACAGGATTGATACTGGCTGTTTAGAGGGCAGATTTGTTCTACAAAAATGAGTAGGTTGATTAAAAAAGGTAATTATATACCTTTATATGATGTCTAAAGGTAAAATTATGTACTTACCACAGCCTGTAGCATCCCTCCACTGGGAGAGGGCAACACCCTTCTCTTGACAGATTAGAACATAATCTCGGAGGACCTCACATAGTGTTGATTCTGGATCTCTAGAGGCTCTAATGATCTCCATGCATGCATTGAAATGTGGCTCTGGGTCAATTATGGACCAACATTGTTGGAACGGCCCAGTTGGAGACTTAAGAATATCACAATAGTCCGTTACATTGTTATTTGTTGTGGAGTTATCTACACTTTCCACGCAATGTGCATTGAGGGAACCATCTCGCCAACTGTCTCCAAAGTCTTGAGAACTGTTGACCAGGATTCCGTTGGGCGTGCGAAATTCATCTTCTTGGTTACCATTGTAATTACCACAAAGTCCTCCTAGTGTATCACTGTAGACAACAGGCACAGTGACACGTACAAAATGAGGCCAAACTGTCTGAACAGTTACACCGAAGGAGGTGCGAAGGATTATACTGTGAATGCTGCTGTGATAGATTTGTATCCGATTGGAGGCTGAGCTGAACGGTAGTCTGATCCGCTGACCGTCCACCTAAGGGGTAATTGAATTTCATATTTTTAGTTCAAACAAGGTATGCACAATTAAATATTCGAAAAAGATTGTAACATATGATTTATATCAGTAGCAATAACAGATTAAATGACTCCAGAATAAAAAAATTCCTGAATCTTGCAGTCACAAAGTCAAGTCAATAACTTACATGCACTCTACTGCTATTTTCCATCTCAACGGACACATGTATTCCCCCTGTCTCAAACCTCAGTAAACGGGCAAAACCTTGTTGGCCTCTGGGCACCTTCTCTGCTGTCAAAACAAAGTGTGGGTGGCTTGACAGTCCCATCAATTTGGTAAGAGTCAGTTGACAAGCTCCAGGATACTGGTACGATAGTCCATCAAAGGTGTGGTATGACCCTGGTCCCCTTATCCAGCATGTTGCATAGCCGTTAGGTTTGCATCCTCTCCTTCCTTCCACAACCCCACAAGACTCTAGTGGAAGGCAAGCATTGGGGCGACAAGTCATGGAACCACGACTGCAGCTGCATTGTCTCCCACAGTCATCATCGAGTATGACCGTTTCTCCAGAGCTGTAGTAACGACCCTCAAAGCTGCAGCCACAGTCATCCAAAGGGACGCAAACCCCAGCACTCAGGACATAGCCCAAATCACAGATGCAGCTCGCTTGGGAAGGGAGGGGGCAGTTTTGAGAAGAATTTGGATTGACACATGTAGCTGGACAACTTGTGCCCTGGGACTCAAAATGGCTGTTGGGTTGGCAGCTGATTTCTAAAGTAAAGAAAACACAATGAACATGACATCAGGGACATCATTTTTTCCAAAGAACATTCTAAAATTATTTTGTTTGACAGATAGGCATACCACAAAAGCCTTGTCTCCTCCAGTTTGGCAGCTGAATACCATTTTGTTGACACTGACTTGAATATGTATTTAGAGCCTCACACAGAATGGGCAGGTAACCTCCTGCTACACACAGATCATACACACAACTGGCTACAAAAGCCGGTGGGGGAAATATTTCATGGCAAGCAGAAAAAGGTCCTGAAATATTCTGGAGTATACCACAATGGTCAGCATTGCCATACAAAGTTGCTTGTTCTTCGGTGCATCCAGCACATTCCAGACCTTCGCACTGTGGTTCACAACCAGGTTCATCATCCCCTGATGCTTGCCAGCTGTTTGCAAAAACCACATCAGAGCTCACAAGCTCCCCTTGACGAGTTCGGAAGTCATCATGACGGATGCCATTGAAATTTCCACACAGGCCACATGTTGCATTTGAATAAGCGAAAGGTAGACTGATCCAGACATAATGATTTGTATCATAAGCTACTTCCAAACCAAAATCAGTAGTGACGATCACAGAAAACCCAGACTGATAAACCTGGATAGTGCCATTGATCAGATAGAATGGGGTGGCGACAAACTCTCCATTAACCTGTGAGCACATCAGCAAGTATGTCAAAATAATCAAAGACATATCTGGTCTAATCAAGAATGATATAGAGTAATCCCTTGTTACTCGCGGTTAATGCGCTCCAGGACCACCCATGAAAAACAAAATTCCGCGATATAGGGACGAACTATTTATTATATTATATATGGTAATTTAAATGTTCATGAACCCTCCCCATACTAATATTAAACCACTTTATATCTGTATTACCTTTTCCCGCACTGTTATAGACTGTTTAAAGCACTCTTGTGTTTCACGGAAGTCCGCTGCATTCCGTGAGTCCCCCAACGCAGCGCACTTCTGGATGCTGTCAGCCAATAGCATGCGCGTATGGTATCATGTGACTACGTACTAGAAATCTGCGACATAGTGAAGCTGTGCATCTTGAAGCACGAACAAGCAAGGGATTACTGTATTTAATTCAAACTTATTCATATTTGCTAACCTTAGCCCTCCCACGATGCCCCTTCACAATTTCAATGGTGTTATTATAGACAAATACTTTGACCAGGCGTGTCCAGGAAACATGGGTGCTGCCTCTGTGCTCATTCTTTCCCTCTACTCGATAGTAGGGCAGTTCTCCTTCACATTGCTCAGAGAGTACATAAGTGCAGATGCCTTGGAAGTGAAATACTGTGTTATCAAAGGTATAGTAGTGTGGATCACCACTGATACTGCAGGTGCCTTTCTCCACCGTCTGACAGGAAAACTTAAAGTCACTTGGTTGACAGATTTGAGAAAACAAGCAAGGTTGGCTGACACATTGCATGCCTGTTGATGTGCAGGTACACTTTTTTGCACAGGTACTGTCACTCCAGAATGAGTCACCCAGCTGTATGAATTCACCTTGAAATGAAGGAAAAAGTTTTTTAAAGGTAGAGCTATTAGTCTGCTAATACCATCATTCAACCAAATAAAGCAATGAAGCAATCTGGTGTAAGTATCCTCTCTGTCTGATCTTACCATTAAAAGTACAGCCTATAGACCCTTGATCTGTGCGGAAAGCCCAGCGACCTGGTACATTGACATTGCTGCGGAGGCGGAAGGTGGAATTTCTTCCTGTGGCGGAAAGAGTGAATGATCCAGGTATGGTGAAGTAATAAGTGGAGTTTATTGTATCATAACCAGCCTGCAAATTCAAGTAAGGAAAAAAAATAGATTATTGGCTGTAAGCATGTTAAAAGTATAAAATATTAAATTCATGTAATATTCAGCCATAGCAACTATAAATACATCAGTGCAGTTCTAGATCTTACCTGTACAATGAGAGACGTCTTGGCTATTGTCCCATAGTTCATCAGTACAAATGAGTATTGGCCTCCAGACATCAAAACTGCTTGGACAGTTGTTGTCTGGAAAAGAATTTGTAGAGTGTGGATTAACTATTACATCCTTCCTTACCTGTATAGATATCACCACATTTACAGTACCTATATATATTATACAATATTTAGATTAATTTTTTTTTTGGTTTGACTGTCCATAAGATGGAGATGGAGTTCGCACTCAGTAAGAGTGGATTCTGGTTAAGTTTTTTCCCTTCTAATAACATTGCAAGATTGGACCTTTTGCCAATGTAACTAAAAAGAGTGGAGTCTTAGCTCAAATGGTAGAGCTTTAATTTAGCATGTGAGAGGTAGCGGGATCGATGCCTGCATCCTCCAAAAGAGTTTTGGAAATGTCAACACTGTGGAACTAATAAAGGAATATCTTAAGATGTGTCTTTCCTTAAAACATAAAAATTATGGAATATGATAATAGGTCAAAACAAATAGGTCAAAACAAAAGCTATTTGATTCATGTCTACATTTGACAGATTTAACCCTAAATTTGGAGGAAGCAAGAATAAAATCACCACAATGAATATATGAGACAAATAAATTTCTCTGAATTGTTTTTTCTAGTAAACTTTTGTGTGTTTCACCTTGTTTTAAACCATTTCTGTTTCACTTGGTTAACTCACTGTTCTTGAATTTGGATAGTAGGCCACCTCATACCACGTCGCAACAAAGACCCAGTTTGCGTTGAAAGTCAGGCCTGGAAAGTAGTTACTAATGTCCAATGTAGCTTGATTGAGGACACCCCCACTTGTGTATTGATTGTAGTAGACCTGACCACTTTGTCTGTTGTCAAGATCTGTCCAGAATGGAGAAATGAAGTCTTGTGGTCCATCAAGTGGGAACCTTTGAGGTAAATATGCACTCTCTGGATTGTCAAATGTCAAGTGTCCATTATGGTTGACCTGGAAATAAATACATGAATGGGTAGGTAGTTAATTCTACTCTTTCTCTCCCAGTCTCTCTGTTTCTGTGTCAAAGGTGTCTCATGTTCCGTGTTAAATGAGAACTCATGTTCAGTCAGTGATGGGTTTAATTCAAGTATATTTTGCCCACATTTCATATCCCACAATCTCATTATACTACAGTATATATAGTGACAATAAAGGATTTCTATTTCTATATAATAGGGGGTTTTTTTTAAGTGTGTGTTCATGTTTAAGTAAATCTCTCTTGGATATTGTTAACGTAACTATCTTGTAATATCGACATCATGTATAAATGTGATTTTAAAAATCAAAATCTGTCTCTGTCTCTCTCTCTCTTTCTCTCTCTCTCATTCCCTCTCTCCCTCTCTCGCACAGTACTTCTGAAAATCTTCTTTACGTGAATCTCTTTTGGATTTTGTGTCAATGTGATTATATTGTAATTTGACTTTTATGAATAAACATGATGTTAAAAATCAAATCCCTCTCTCTCTATCTCTCTCTCTCTCTCTTTCTCTCTCTCTATCTCTTTAATTTTGTGATAAAGATCTTCATATCTTCATACATAAATCTGATTATATGTTCGTCCAAAGTAGAAAAACGGTTGTTGCAGTGTAATTCGTGGAGAGCTTCCATCATCTGATCGAGAGCTTGAGGTTCCAGATACCGGGTAGAGGGGACCTAGGAGGAATATTAGGTCACAAAAAATTAACACAAATATTATATGATGAAAAAAATGTTATTTGGAAAACTTGTATCCACATATACAGTACTTGGTTGATTTTTACATTTGTTTTATTTTATAAAAAAATCAGAAATATTGGAAACACCTCTCAGATTAGTTCAATATACGTTAATGGCTAACAAAGGCCATCCAAAATAAACATTAAGTTGCACTTCATTTTTCAACGAGCACTGAAAAATGTGCTTTAACATCCAATATGAGAGTATTGTCAATGTGAACACAAAATGATGTAGAACAAAAAGAGGCTGTAATGAATGTAAACTTACTGGCAGCCAAAGAAGTCACCCTACCTGTATGAAACAAAATAAAGCAGATAAACATATAGACTGGATGAGCAGAGAATGTAAGTTGCTTTTCAAACCCCAAGCAATATTTTACTTCCAAAACAATCTAAGATATTTTTGAGACAATTAAAATTAAAACTACAGCTGAAGTAAACTTACATATGATCCCAAAAAGCAGCAAAAAGAAGCTGGTTTGACTCATCATTCTGTCAGGCACCAAAATCCCATCTGTGAGTAAAACATGCTGAATTTATTTACATGATATTATACAATGCTAAGAAATTTAACATAAAAAAAAAATCAAGAAAAAGGGCTCTTCCTACTTGATTTGCTGTCCTTTTTGCATCTCATCCATTTGGGTATTCAGGGTGGCTTTATATAGTAAGGGCTGGCATTATAAACATTATTTATTACTTGGAGGGGGCCCCTATGGTCTTTACCTGTTTATCTAATTATATTTGTTCTTTTACAATTAAATGGTCAAAATAAACATTTTCTCTCGTAACCACACATGAGCTCAATATACCATATTCACAATAAACATATTAACAATTTGATACCAAATGTTTGAGCCTGTTACATCTCCAAGAAGATGTATTCAGTACTGTTTTATGGCATGGTAGAATGACGTTAGTTTCTACTGTGATGAATAGCCATGCAGTAAATTTGACTGCCAAAGACATTTGGCTATATTGCATCTGTGTAATAATTTACTGCTGGAGCTGCTGAAATTATTCTCAAAATTTTCATGACAGGAATTACACTGCTCACCGTTTTCAAAATCATCATGGATATTATGACAGTTTTTATCATTTGTTTCTGAGCATTAAAAGAACCTTACTGCACTGTAGACAAACAGTGCAGTAAAAAAAACACCCGGAGTAACAGTGACATTTTCTACATTACAAATTCAACTTATTTGTTTTATAAGAAGGGTGGCATGGTGGCACGGTGGCACATGGGTAGTGCTGTTGCCTCACAGCCAGAAGGTTCTGGGTTCAAATCTTTTCTGTGCAGAGTTCTCCTTGTGTCTGAACTGGTTCTCTCCGAGTTCTCCAGCTTCCCTCCACCTCCAAAAACAGAAGCTCAGGTTAATTGATCATTCCAGATTGCCCAAAAGTGTGAATGTGAACGTGAGTGGTTGTTTGTCTTTGCATTGAAGTCACACTTGGAGTGTCCCTCATCTCTCAAGTGAATTAATAAATGAGTGTTTAGCAGCAATTTAATAATGGAAGAAGGTCTTTCTTTCAACTCCAGCTGAGGACATAGTGTGAAGCATATTCTCCCTATGTCTGAGAATCCCATGGCAGCTACCAGCAGTTCAGGATTTGATATATGAAATATAGTTGAAATGGAAAATGCACAAATGTGTGAATATGCCCAGTTTGTTCGAAACTTCTAGCAATTCTACCATCAAATTTTCAGATTTACTGTGTCTAACCACAGGCCCAATCACCCCACCTATCATCTGTGTAGTTTTAGCTGTTATATATATTTTTTTGAGTAACTTTGTCCCGAGTTCTTTGCTCTCATTTTCAATAACCCTGTGTGACACCTGGCATTACTTTGTTGTTCTTTCCCATACAAATACATATAATATTGAAGCCGTGGAAAGCAACTTTTATAAAATGTTGTTGGGTTTTGAGAGATGTTGTTGTATGCTCAAAAAATTACCTATGACATTAGGGTAATGATTTGAAACACATAAATAAATATTGTATCATCTATTCGATGACTGGTTTCCACAATGGATCTGAATTTCTTAACAGATAAAATAATACTGAGGCATAAAGAACAAGGATAAACGAACTAATATCAAACTGAAGAATGTTATTCAGAATGATGATGTCATATATTAAAGGATCAGTGTAATGTTATAATATAGTGTAACACAAGAGCACACGCTACAACTGTAAACAACATGTTTCCTACTGTGGCTGTGACTGTGTGGAAATTATAAACTGAAGACAGAACATCAAATTGCAAAACAAGATATAAGATTCAAATCAAAATATAAAGATAAAACACTTCATTGATTTGCAATGATTTTTGTCGAGTCAGATTACAGTATTATTATATTTTGTCACGTATGTTGCATTGCCTTTATTTGTTTTACTGTTTATTGAATTCTGTTACTCTTTTATTGTTTTATGTTCTTATTGTTTACAGTGTTTTTATGATCACATTTTTGGATAGGTCTGACATACTTCTGAAGGTGTCCTTCATAAGATATTTAAAGTGGATGTGTGAGGTTATAATAAACTCAATATAGCCTTGATTAAACTTTGGTTCCCAGCTATATAACTTTCTTTAATATGCATGAATAAAAACGCAAAGTGACTGGAATCAGTAGGAGAGGATTTATAACTTTATGACAGTGTTAATCAAAAGCCAAACCTTATCGTGTTCTCAAAGACATCTTTTGATTTCTGACATTTTAAAAGAAAGGAAATGGTAATTATGTTTTAAAAAATGTTACCGTTCTTGTAAAATATTGTAGTACTAAGCCAAAAACATAATAAAAGAGAATAATATCTAAATGAATGGTCCAGGAGTGCAAAGAATTTATTTCACTAGGATCCTTCGTTATACAGGAATGCCTCCAAAGATACCTTATTTAGGATTGTAAAGTTCATCCACAGTTCATACAACAAAGAGCAAGTTACTTCAGCGCACCTCTTCTCCAAATGCAAAACACAAAACAACGAAAAGTGGATTTGGTAATGATTCATATCTTCCATCCATCCATCTTCTTGAAGACAAGATGACCGTAATCATCTCATATTCAGCCGCCGTGCAGGCTCATATTCATATGAATACGAACTGTAAATCACTTTATCATATTTACCTTATGAAATTTTCACCCTGATAAATCATACATTTCTAATAAAAAATCATTGCAAGAACAAAATGAAACTCGTGAAAAAATATGTACCGCAATTCAGGTTCTGAGCCATAAAACAGCCAAAGGCATATATAAGTACATAATGTATTTGATGTACCCCTCTATTGATATTAATATATATATATATATATATATATATATATATATATATATATATATATACTACAGCATAAAACAGGAATAAAATTCTAAAGAAGTTACAGGGATACGTAGATTTTTGTTTCAGATATTTAGGTTTCTTGTTCCACCTTCTTAGTCAGTGTTGTGGATCCTGTTTCTATGCTTGTACCTCTTTAGGGAAGAGGTCATTTGAGCTGAAATGCTCCTCCTGTTCATCTTTCCATCTGCAAGACAACAGCCAGTGTGTAAGTGAAAACTGGTTTAAACTATGGATTTTGAAAATGTTCACTGGGTGATAAGAGGGATGATTATATGCTGATGTAGTAATAAACACAAGTTTTAGTGAGAAAAATAACTGGTTTTAACATCCTTGTGGCACACCTTGGTTTACATCTTTACCTCATTTTTTTCATTGCTTATTAATCCATCACCTAGCCTTCATTCTAGCCACATTATATGAATAACTACAAATTAGAATTTGCATATAAACACTAGATGTTCGGAAAAGGTATGAGTGACAGTAACTTTCCTTGGTTTTTCATATGTACACTTCATTTTTCATTTACTGTAAAAGAAAATACAGTCTTTATATAAGATAATATGAGCCTTACATATGCTTTCATCAATCATGACCAGTGGTCCTATCGAAATGTCAGTAGTGGCATGATAAGTTGCAGCTCTCCTAAACCTTCTGGGAATACCTGGGAAGCAATGCTGCAAGAAAACATTACAGGGTTAGATACTGTAACTGCATCTAAGGTCTCTTGATTGTGACACACACACACACACACACACACACACACACACACACACACACACACACACACACACACACACACTATCATTTAAATACAGTCATACTTACTGCTGAACAATTGTTTTGGCTCAAAAGACACAGATGGGCCATGCAGTGAAGATAGATGGATGTATAATTCTCAAAAGTGAACACCCTGAATGAGAAACGAGCCACAGTGGAGACACCATTCTGCTCCAACTCCACTGTACCATCTGCTGGATTAGGACACCTGAAACACAAGTAAGGTATTGAAATAAATGTTATCAAACAGACTCTGAATAAAGTTGTCACAGTTTGGAAATAATTTGTTTTGGCAATCAAGAGCATGAAATCAGCAAGCATAGACAAATTAAAGTTGCAATTGCTTCATTACTCTTCAGTAATAAGATCCCAGTGGATAGTGTAGTCTGGATCATCGATTGGTGTGGCCCAGCAAGACTCCAGAACAGTGGAAATCTGCCGTTCATCAACTCCTTCTGTTCGCACCTCCACATAAAACATTTGATCAATTTCTATCTCTATGCTCCTGTCACCAGTCAGGGGGGACTGGTATCCAGGGTCCTCATAGGGAATCATATTTAGCCGATATTGTCCTTGCCCACATGGCAGATTCTGTATCACAATGCTGTGGAAAAAACAACATGTCGCCTGTGAATTAACAATTATGTTGTCATAGTTTGCCACACATAATTTATTAACCGAACAAAACATGCAGAAAAAAATGTTAATGATACCTTTCTATAGGGTTGATGCCAAGACCCATAGACAAAGCCTGGTTCAGTGGGTATGTGCAAAGAAAAGGCAGATCAATCTTCTTCTGGCGGCTGATTAGATGTTCATGGGGGTCTACCTCACCACGGATGTTGTTCTCATAGAAAAAATGTGTTCCATTGCCCTTGAAATTAAAAGTGAAAGAGTCATATATGTTAACAAAAGCTGTAAAATCCAAGTCAGAGAACATTCACATTTAAAATAGCCTGTCTGTAGACTGTACCTTTAGAACAGTCCCACACTGCTCTTCATCATTGTTGTAGTGGAATATCACTCGTCCATCCTGGACCGTCCCTTTGCAGGAAACATTCCGAAGATGGAGGACACTTGTATGGAAGCCTGCTTCAAACAGCAGGCAGCGTGACAACGACATGGTGCCTGAGCTACTTTCACAAGTGATGGATGAGTCTATGAAACAGAAACGTAGGCGTGACATCATGATCTGTTAAAACTTGTATGCAAAATGAAGCATTTCTAGAATGTGACATTATTGGTAGTTACAGTCATGATGGATTATTTTAATATTAAACACAGTGGTGATGTCTAGATGATTTCTTTTGCAATTACCACTTCTGCTTGGATATGCTAAATGTCTCATCATTTCCATTGATTGTGAATAAAAACAAATTGTCAGAGTGCTGCCTTCCAGCTTTGATCGTCTTTTGAAGAGCAACTTTTATATGGTAGATCTCAATCTTTTGTGTACCTGTCACATAACATTTAGAAGTCATTATTACTCTCTTACTTCAGTCAACTGTCTACCTCTAACTGGTAAATGTTAACCAATCCTGAAGCTCCATAAATTATGAAAAAATAAAAATTTATTTGTCCGACATTCTCATATGACTTCACCTTAGAAATGTTTTCTTCTCAAAAAATGAGTCAGTGTTTAAGGAGGAGCTACTCTCACCATACGTCTCAGTGTTGCGTTGAATGTGGAACTCATCACAGAAGCAGCCGTAAACACCGTCTTGCTCGCCACACCACTCAAAGTCTGTGCATTCCAGCTCTTCACAGGGATCTGACTCAGCTATGACAATAGTGTAGAAAGGAATGAGATAATATCTGACACAGTTTTAAAAAAAGTTGTTGTTGTTGTTTTTTTCTATCATCAAAGAGCAAACTTTTTTTAGACAAATAATTTCAACAATGCGGCCATTAATATACCACATACCACATTGTGGTGCTGTGCACCATTCAGGAGTTTCCAACCCTATTACTGAGCAGGTTCTCTCATAGGCTGAGATGGCAGAACGCAGGATGCCGTGAGCTAATGTGAAATGGCAGAGGTCATAGACACAGGAGCTGAAAAATGGCCAAGGGTCAGAGTGCACGTGACACTCCCTAAATGGACCACTAGAGTTGGTGATGATGCTGCAGAGCTCAGAGTATTCATCCAAAAAGAGACAGTCTTCCAGTCCATCCCCAATCTCTTCATCTGTTGATCCAGATCTGGAAAGTGAACGGTTTGTTTAATACTAAGACAGACTTCTTATTTTTCAGGGCATGTCTTTGTTTTTAATATGTTTTCAAATGGCAAACCATAATGGGGTAGACTGGACATTTTATACTACTGTATAAAATTTAGTGCAATAGGTGTGGATAGACTTTTAAAATCTCTTTTGGTTATAAAGCATAAAAATGAAACCTGAATTCTATTTAAGTAGTGAACTTTACCCTGGAGGACTTGTGGGGGATATCCAACTGCGCCCAAACTCATTGTCATTCCGTGCTATTGTGCCATTGGGAAAAACTTTATCATCCATAGTATCATCGTTGAAGTTTCCAGCGATTCCTGCAACTCTGTTTACACGGCTTTGTCCAAGTCCTACAAGTAACGAATCGCGGCCGTCGAACTGGACAATCAAGTCAGTGGCATCGACGACTACGTGCCTTCCTTCCATTGCAATGTGAGCTAAGGTTTCTACAGTGGTGGGAAGAGAAACCTCATTTCCATTTACCTGGAATGAAAAGAGATGATACAGAGAGAGATGGACAACAGGTCAGGAGCTGCTCTTTTTCCCAGACTTATAGACAATGTGTATTAGATAAAATAAAATATACCATTGTTTTTTTGCTGGCTCCAATGCGGATATGAGCACTGACTGGTGATTTTGAGAGATATATATCCACTGCTGTTACAAATGACACGCGGTTGTTGCCACGATGACTATGGGTGGCTACTACCTGAAATTGGATTTCATTTGGGGCATTGCTAACACTCTCAGTCACGATAAAATGCCCTGTGCCCTGAAAATGAATCAGTTCTCCATCAAAGGTAGTATAATGAGGGTCCCCAAACGCAAAGCTAAAAGAAAATGAACCAAAACAGCCCAGCCGACCATTTCTGATGATGCACCGTTGTGTAGGAGTGCAAGAAACAGCTGAACAACGCAGTTGATTGACAGGATGGCACACACATCGCAGTTGGCAATTCCCTAACCAGAACACGTCACCTGCCTGTGAGAATAAAAAATCCATTCATAATTATAAAATGAAGCATTTACAATACAAATACGAGAACAATCTGCAGGGAACAGGATAATGAAAAGATATTTTATAATTAATTTAAGTGTAGTCTAATCATTTGCCTTGTATTTGTATTTAAAGCGGTATTTTTCATTCTTATCTGACAATTTGTCTGAAAATTGAAATTGTTTCAAAATTTTCTATCAAATTCACTTTAGACATAAAAAGTATCTTTTTTGTTGTTGTCTCTTTCAATTTCTTTATCAACATTTCAAACATGTTTATGAAAAAAATTGTCATATTGTAAAGATTTTTGTATTCCTTATATGGAGTGAATAGTAA
The DNA here is from genome assembly GCA_013358685.1 of Antennarius maculatus. Taxonomy (NCBI): domain Eukaryota; kingdom Metazoa; phylum Chordata; class Actinopteri; order Lophiiformes; family Antennariidae; genus Antennarius; species Antennarius maculatus. Next base: position 9,769,818 of record CM023626.1, on the reverse strand, counting down.
TAAAAATGATCAACAAACGATGAAAAAACTGAAAGATTAGAAAAAGTAATCTAAGACAATAAATGTCCCAAACAACCATGTATGATACTGTCTCTGTATCTATGGTATATTGGATCAAGTAGTCAGCTACAGTGGTAGATATCTAGTGTTCTTTTCATTTAATGTATACAACTGACATTGTAGTAGATGCCCTCATGTTGGCAGCCACAATTTTCTACAGGAACACATGTTGTCCCACTCCTGGCGAAGCCGTCATCACAGAAACATCCCTCATAGCAAGGCAGGTCACAGGCGGGGTGTGGGCTGACACAATTGTTGCCACAGTCAGTACCACAGAGATCATAATGGCTGTTGGCTGGACAGTCAAGTCCTTCAGAATTGAGGAGAAACATAATGAGGTTTTTGTTTCCAATATGACTCATAGCTGTTTCTTTGATGTGTGTGGCTGAACGACATCACACGGACTTTATAACTTACCGCAGGGGGTGAGGTGTCTCCAAGGGAAGATTCGAACACCGGCCAATTGGCAAGCACTGACATATGCCTCAATGGCTGCACATAGAAGGTCTTGGCCCTCATTTCCAGACACACAAACGTCATACACACAGTCATTGAAATATGGAGCTGGATCCACCACATCACGGCAGAAGCTGAATGGTCCATCATTATCTTGAATCACTTGACATTGAGCTGTAGCATTAGCGTCATCAGTACATTCTGGACATGAAGAGCCACACCCATCACTGCAGGTATCACTGCCTCCCAATTTCCAAGACGTCCCAAATTCATCTGGTGTATTGACTATCACTCCAGATGGAGTCTGGAATTCATCATCTGGATTTCCATTGAAGTTTCCACAAAGTCCACATGTTTGCTCACTATTGATCACAACAGTTGCAGAAACATTATTATTACCTGGGTTATAAATTATATCAATATATCAATTAAATTATACAATATTTAAAACTTGGTCAATCGGTATTAGTTACGTATGCAATTAATAGGAGTAAAAGAATCCAAATGAAAAAGTCCAACATGCATTAAAACATACACTTAAAAAGGAATAAATAGAGCAAATAAGAGACATGAACAACATTTTTAAAAAAGTAAACAGGACAAACACAGGTACTGTATTTATTATTTTTAAATGGACCTGAAATTTGAAGGCACATAGATAGCCACTGTGCTCCATCCATCGTATGACACACTTGGACCATAGTCAGAATCAACAAACATGCGAGATCCAGTTTTATAGATTGACACTCCAGACAAGTTAGCTGGCAAATTTGTAGTTATTCCATTTACCTACAGTGTTGAAAAAAAAAAGTCAAAGAACAAGAACATTTTACAAGTTTGTTGATTTTTGAAATTTTGAAATTTGGTGACCAAAATTGTTTTAGACAATTTCATTTTGTTTACATGACAAATAAAAAATATTGGTTCAAGAAGGATTCAACTCACCTCAACCACACCAGTGTGCCCCGTCATATGCACGTGATAACCTGACACATACACATACACTGCAGCTGTGATTGAGACTGACAACCCTAACCATGGCTCATTTTCAGCTTCCACTGAAAATTCATGAGGATCCTCTGTGGCATTACAAAGTGCCATCAAAAGATAGCGGCAAGTTCCCTGGAAGTCATAGGCTTTGCCATCAAAGGTGAGGTAGTGAGGGTCTCCAGAGGCAGAGCAGTGGCCATGAGGGTTGGGATGGCAGCCAAACTCACCGTCCACCACACCACAGAACTCTTGAGGACCACAGGAGCTGGGGACACAGCTGACTGTCCCAGTTGAGGCATCGCATGTACACAGACTCTGACAGTCATCATCTTCCCAAAACATTTCACCTCCTTGCCAATAGCGTCCTTGATAATAGCATCCACAGTCAGGTGGTGACACACACTCGTCATCACTCAGAATCAAACCATCATCACACTGGCAACCTTCCTGACACACAGTGCCACATACGAAAGGAAAGGAGAGGCTGGGGCAAGTAGATGAACAAGAACTTCCACAAAGTTCATAATGGCTGTTGAGAGGGCAGTTTTTCTCTAGAGAAATAAAAAAAAATTATGCATTCAAATTCTTGGATTTATTTAGATCAAGGACTGTACCAAGGGGAGGGGGGCAAACTTACCACATCCCAGAGCATCCCTCCATTCCTCTATGGCAAAGCCCTTCTGTTGACACATTAATGCAAAATCTTGTAGGACCTGACACAGTGCTGATTGTGGCTCTCTAGTGGTACCAACAATCTCCACACATGCATCAATATGTGGTTGTGGGTTACCCCTGGGAAAACACTGAGCAAATGGCCCAGTTGGAGAGCCAAGAATATCACAGCGCTCAGTCAAATTGGTATTCGTTGAGACAGGATCTGCACTTCTCACACAGAATGGATTTAGGGAACCAATTCGCCAACTGTCCCCAAAGTCCCGAGAGTTCCCTACAAGCATGCCATCGGGTGTCTGGAAGTCATCATCTGGGTTACCATTGATATCACCACAGAGTCCACCCAGTGAGCTGCCATAGATATCGGGTGCAGTAATACGGATAAAGTGCGGCCAAACTATCTGCACAGTTACACCAAAGGAGGTGCGAAGGATGACACTGTGAATGCCGCTGCGGTAGATTTGTATCTGATTGGATGCTGAATTGTATGGTAGTCTGATCCGCTGGCCATTCACCTAAAGGGACATTCAGACAGAGTGTGAGAGATTCACTTGGTAATAAAATTGTTTGGGATTATCATATTAAAATAATGGTTTTTAATTCATAAAAATCAAGCTTACAACATGCAGTTACAGACAGCAACATCCCGCGACACCCCTGAATTCAAAATTTTACCCTGACCTACTTGCATAGATCAAAGATCAAAGCTAGTGCTGTGACCTATTGTCATTGATCAAAGCATTAGCTTTGATCTATGATCTTGCTGACACTGGCCTTCTCCCATGTATTTCTATCATATCCGGTTCCTGAGTGAACAAAAGTTGAAATTTGACCTTGACCTAGTTTTTTCAAGGGGGGAGGGGGCAAGATCAAGGTCATCTCATTTTCATCCCTTTTGCCGCTTGAGTAATGTGCTTTTAGTTTAATCTTTCTATCTGCAACGGTTGCGAAGATATTTGGTGGATATACAAAGGAATGGACGAACAAACAGACAAACAGACAAACACATGAACACTGACAATTACAATACATCACCGCTTTGAAGTGGGATGTAATAATAAGTTTTATCTGGAGTTCACACTATTTCTGTCACATCAGCTTTTGAAATGCTATGACTTTCACCAACTTACATGAACTACGATGCTCTTTGTAATTTTAATAGAAATATGTATGCCCCCAGTCCAAAAATTTAGCACATGGATAAATCCATATTGGCCTCTAGGCACTTTTTCTGTTGTCACAACAAAATGTGGGTAATCAGACAATCCTGTCACATTGACAAGGATCACTTCACAAGCTCCAGGATAGCGGTATTTCAGTCCATCAAATGTGTGATAAGACCCATAGCTCTTTTTCCAGCATGTTGAAAAGCTGTTAGGTCTGCATCCTCTTTCTCCTTCCACAACCCCGCAAGACTCTAGTGGAAGACAAGCATTGGGGCGACAAGTCATGGAACCACGACTGCAGCTGCATTGTCTCCCACAGTCATCATCGAGTATGACCGTTTCTCCAGAACTGTAGTAGCGACCCTCAAAGCTGCAGCCACAGTCATCCAAAGGGACGCAAACCCCAGCACTCAGGACGTGGCCTGGATCACAGATGCAGCTTGCCTGTGGGGGGAGGGGGCAATTTTGTGGAGAATTTGGATTGACACATGTAGCTGGACAACTTGTGCCCTGGGGCTCCAAGTGGCTGTTGGGTGGGCAGCTGATTTCTAGAGTAAAGAAAACGCATTGATCATGACATCTGGGACATCATTTTACCCAGAGGAGATTCTAAAAACATGTTGTTTGACAGAGAGAAATACCGCAGAAGCCTTGTCTCCTCCAGCTTGGCAGCAGTATACTGTTTTGTTGACACTGACTTGAATATGCATTTAGGGCTTGACACAGAATGCGCTGGTAACCTCCTGCTACACACAAATCATACAGGCAGCTCTCTACAAAGTCATCTGGGGGAAGTACCTCATGGCAAACAGAGAAAGGACCTGGATTGCTCTCGAGGATCCCACAATGGTCAGCATTACTGTATAAAGATATCTGTTCCTCGGTGCATCCAGCACATTCCAGACCTTCACACTCTGGCTCACAACCAGGTTCGTCATTCCCTGATGCTTGCCAGCTATCAGCAAAAACAACATCAGAGCTCACAACCTGTCCTCCAGGGATTTGGAAGTCATCATCAGGGTTATCGTTGAAATTTCCACATAGACCACATGTTGAATCCTGGTAGGTGAAGGGTAATCTGATCCTGACATAATGATTTGTGTCATAAGACACCTCCAAGCCAAAGTAGGTACTGACAACCACAGAAAAACCTGAGTCATAAACTTGGACAATGCCACCACTCAGAAAGATTGGAGTGGCTTGAAAGAGTCCGTTGACCTGTAAAACAGTTATGCAAATCTATAAATTATATCATATAGTCCTTGTGAGATATTAAAAACAGTATACAGTGTGTCCACAAATATTACAGTTAGCTGAGATTAACTAACCTTAGCTTCACCAGGACGGTCCTCCACAAGTTCAATGATGTAGTTGCCTACAAATACAGTGACCTGTCTCGTCCAGGAAACACTTGTGCTTCCTCTGTGCTCGTTGCTGCCCTCTACGCGATAGTAGGGCAGTGATCCTCTACATTGCACAGAGAGAACGTAGGTGCAGATTCCCTGAAAGTGAAACAATTTGCCATCGAACGTATAGTAATGTGGATCACCACTAATGGTACAAATGCCTCTGTCCACCATTTGGCAAGAATACTGAAAGGAACTTGTCTGGCAGACTAGGGAATCAACACAGGGTTGATTCTGGCATTCCAAACCGCCTGCAGTGCAGGTACACATCTCTGCACAGGTGTTGTCAGTCCAGAAGGAGTCGCCTAATAGCACTAGTTCACCTTTGAAAATAATACAAAAAAAAAAAACAGAAAGGGGGATGACATGCCACCTTGAACACATGTCATTAATAGTAACCTTAAAGGACACCAATATACCAAAACATTTTTACATTCGCTCATCAACAAGACAAAAAGTTTTAAAAGACTTCACTGCTCTGAAACTGAGTATGGTTCACCACATTGTAATGTAATAGCCTCTCAGTGCACAATAAAATAGATGTCAAGAACATATTAAATTTCAATTAAAGTTTAATTACAATATTTATTATTGATGCCACTTGCATAACATGTGTTCTAGGAGTAATTATAACATGAGGATATTGTTGTAAAAAAAAAAAAAAAAAGGTGTTGTGACCACCATCTGGGTCAGCCTTACTATTGAAATTGCAGTTGTCTGTCCTGAAAGCCCAGCGACCAGGAAGATTGACATTACTTCTGCTTTTTAAAGTTAGGAATGATCCAGGGATGGAGAAAAAATGGGTAGAGTTGATGGAGTCATATCCAGCCTAAAAATGCATGGGCCAAATGAATATGTGGGTTTTTTGTATTTGTGCATTTCATTTTCTACATTCAAATTTAAATAAACATTGTGACGTAATTGTATTTTGTAGGAAATTCCCTTTATTTTTATAGCTCTAACCTGTACGAGGCCACTTGTTTCAGATATGTCCCCATAGTTTAAAAACAGAAATGACAGCTGGCCGCCAGAGATCAACACCCCTTGGAATGTTGCTTCCTGAAAAAAATCAATTCAGATTTTCGTAAAAATTAAGATAGTAGATTAAAAGCACTTCACATCATATATATTTTTTATTCATATTACAATGATTTACCGCTTCTCGATCTCCAAAGTAGGGCACCTGAACCCAAGTCACAACAAAGGCCCACTCGGCAATGAAGTTGGACATCCCAAAGTGTGTCCGAATGTCATCTGTAGCTTGTTGGAGAACACTTCCACTGGTGTACTGTCTGTAGAAAATATCACCAGCACCAGCGTTGATTAAGTCTGTCCAGAGTAGAGCAATGATATCTCTGGTTCCCCCCAATGGAAAACTTTGAGCTGTGAAACTAGAAAATGGACTGAGGAAAGTCAAGTGTCCATTGATATTCACCTAGAACAAGTAAAAAAGCACTTACTCAAAAATGATTCATAGGCACCAGTTCAAGTCATTGAAATACAAGCACTCAAACACCAGCATATTTATTGCTCCAAAAAGCTGACTACAGCTTTTTCTATATGAATGTATAAAATGGATGTCTGCACTCCTTAAAAATTGTCAGTTTTAACAACCCTAAGATGAGTGCAACTTTCATTTTTTAAAAAATTGTTTCTACGTACAAAGATCTGTGTATATCGACGTCCGAAGAACCAGAAAGGATGCTGAAGTTGAATTGGAGGAGAACTCCCATCATCTAATTTTGGGGCAGCTTGTCCTTGTCTTGGGTAGAAGGAAGCTAAAATAAATAAAATAATAATAATAGAATTATTTATACTTACATATATTAAAAACATGCTGTGACAAAATGTATAGCGTTAACTAATTATAATATTACTTATGGACATGACATGAGTTGAATGTTTCTTTGGAACAACAGAATTATTTATAATTCTGATTGATTTTTCAAATTCTTCTTCTTCTTCTTTTCATTTCGGCTTTTCCCTTCAGGGGTCGCCACAGCAAATCAATTGCCTCCATCTAACCCTGTCCTTTGCATCCCCTTCTCTCACACCAGCTACCTTCATGTTCTCTTTCACTACATCCATAAACCTCCTCTTTGGTCTTCCTCTAGGTCTCCTGCCTGGCAGTTCAAAACTCAGCATCCTTCTGCCAATATATTCACTATCTCTCCTCTGGACATGTCCAAACCATCTCAGTCTGGCCTCTCTGACTTTATCTCCAAAACCTCTAACATGTGCTGTCCCTCTGATGTACTCATTCCTGATCCTATCCTTCCTGGTCACTCCCAAAGAGAACCTCAGCATCTTCATCTCTGCTACCTCCAGCTCTGCCTCCTGTCTTTTCCTCAGTGACACTGTCTCTATTCTATTTCTGTTTAATTTTAATTCCCATTCCATGTAATGTAAAATTTAAAAAGGATAAAAATAAATTAAATTTAACTTAATGTAAGCACAGGTAAAATTTTCATTTAAAAGAGTTTTATGTACTTTTACTATGCTAAAACTATTATCCAACAGTGTTTTGAGATGCAACCCAGTGTTATTAGCTGCTTTGTGCCGGTGATGTAAAATTATTGACTATTATCTTTATATTAAAACTGTTTAGAATGAATGAATGACGGAGGAGTTCAGCTTCTAAAACTAATTAAATAGAACACGTTATGTGTTTTCGGCTTACCTGAATCCTGAGGAATCACTGTCAGAAGACATAGGCACATGTTCATGATACAAATATCAATGAAAAAATATGAATCATTAGCTTGAAATAAGTCATTAACAGAAATTAAAATGATTTTTAATTGTATTTAATCTAATTCAACACTTACATATTATTGGCAAAAGCAGCACAATCAGTTCAATATGACTTGTCATTTTCAGAAGATAAAAAATTAAACCTGTTGACCAAACATAACTAAGTGAATTCGAGAAAAAGAACATAATGGATTAGAAAAATATAAACTTTAATTAAATAAACAAAAATATGCAATGATTGTATAATCAACAACAGAAAATGTTTTTTAAAAGCAAGAAGCCTACCTTCATCAAGCTGACAATATAAACAAACCCTGTGCTTATGTCTCTTGTCTAAGTCAAACTGGCGGGATGCAAAATGGTTTTATTAAGTAAAAAAAGCTGGCAGAGATCCATGGCAAATGTTATGCTTCCTCATAACAACTGAACACTCCTGTGTCAGTTCAAGACAATACAGATTGTCAAACTGCATTCAGCAAATGTTTGTCAGACTTTGTCAAAAAGCCTTGGTGTAGGCCATTGCACAACTAGAATAACAATGTTCATGTTAATATAATCACTCAATTATGAACTCATCTTCAACACGTTATAACTATGCTTTAAAGTTCATCCATTATGAAGCTAGAAAACCAATAAAATAGAGTTGGATCATTTGTTTTCATTATGTTGTATTCTTATATACTCAATGATATATGCTATCATACATGCCTTCTATAAAATTTTTAAGGAACATGAAACAAATTAATCGCACTCATACGACTAATCTTTGACACACCAGACGTGCTTGTAAGTTTCCATATTGTGTGCTGTGGCTAAATCAATTTTGATTGTTGTTTGAGTCATTCCATTTAAAATGAGTTATACCTCAAAAGTCTGACAAGCCTTCTTACATTTTTTTTTCTGTTTTTAAGCCAATAATGTATACCTTTCTGTTAAAACTGTTATCAATGAGAGATAGATTCTCTCTAAAAACCAGAACAGAGTTTTATCCTCTGACAGTCCAGGAAACGGGGCAGCAGGGGCTCTGTGTTAGAGTGGGCGGTAACGCGGGTCATCCGATATTCCCAAGATCGGCGGTTTGATTCCCGTTCCCGCCTACCTTGGAGTGTGAGCTGACAGTGGGAGCTGTCAGCTCGGCAGTCCAGGGCACTGCCAAGATGCCCGTGATCAAGGTGCCGTCCCCATTTACAAGTTGCTCATTTGGGGCGCACCTGGAAGGCGCTGCCCGCTTTTTTCCTGTAAGGGCCACATGATGTTTCCCCTCTCTGATGGGGCGCCAGTGTCAATTTGTGACAGAAAGACTGTGAGGATCGCGGGGGTGCCTAAATGTAAACATTTATTGTCTTCCAGAATCACACCCACAGCAAAGAACAGATAAGTTGAAGTAGATGGATGGATGGATGGATGGATGGATGGATGGATGGATGGATGGATGGATGGATGGATGGATGGATGGATGGATGGATGGATGGATGGATGGATGGATGGATGGATGGATGGATGGATGGATGGATGGATGGATGGATGGATAGATAGATAGATAGATAGATAGATAGATAGATAGATAGATAGATAGATAGATAGATAGATAGATAGATAGATAGATAGATAGATAGATAGATAGATAGATAGATAGATAGATAGATAGATAGATAGATAGATAGATAGATAGATAGATAGATAGATAGATAGATAGATAGATAGATAGATAGATAGATAGATAGATAGATAGATAGATAGATAGATAGATAGATAGATAGATAGATAGATAGATAGATAGATAGATAGATAGATAGATAGATAGATAGATAGATAGGTTGAGTTAAGGTGAAGCATTGTCATTTGAAGTAGGCATTAAGACATTTCATTGTCTCCACACCCAAAAAATACCAGCACGCAAGAAAGATTTCATGAGCACAAAACATCAATTGTGTTGTTTGGAACTTTTCCAGACATTGTCTTCGCTGTCAAACCTGACATCTTGATGAATCTGTTTTCATTTGTTTGGAGGTGCATTTGCCTCCAGGAACATGAATTGTTGATCACGTTTTTGTTTCAGGCGCTTTGTTCAAAACGTGCTTTCAATTGTGTTACCACAAACTTTAAAAGAAGTTAATTATTAAAGCTATTTTATGTTGAAACATTTTTATCCAAATTTTTTCAAATTTTCTGACAACATTATTTACCAAAAGGGTATTAGCCCTAATGTTTTTGGTGATGATACTGTATGACCTTTTAAAGTTAGTGTGTCTTGGAAATCTTTCATTCCAATTCTTTTCTAATTTGGGGATAACATTCATGACTCTCACAGAATGAACCAGAAAAAATAAACAAAAATGGCAATGGCAGAAAAAGGAAAGAAAACATGTCATTTCCACAATAAATGAAGAAAGATTTATTTTCTTATCATTGTGGAAGACTCCTGCATGTGTACATTGCAAGGCAATTGTGGCAACAGCAAAGTAACACAATATATAGAGGCTTTTCAGAACATGTCACACAAAACACCATGCTCACTGCCAACTTGGCAGCGCAACAAGAGCACAAAATGCCTGTGAGTTAAAGGCACTTTGAGTTTTTTTATGAAAAACCTAAAAAGCAACCAAAGCTTCATTTCAACCTAAACATTCTTAATTTAGAAAAAGAAGGCCTTTTCAGCAATGATGACCACGAGCAACTTATAAAAGGGTTGGTGTTTTTCTCAAGGGCACCTTGACAATTCTCTGGAAGTGAACTGGCACCTCTCTAATGTAAACACTTTCAAAGATCTATAGAAATAAAGTGTTGCATATTAGTATTGAGCTACTTACTAAAAAATTTTATTATATTATTATACTGTTCTTATGTCTTTCAATTTATGAATATTATTACAGTAATTGTTTATAATAACATATAATTAAAGCTAAATTCCACAGTGCACTTGCATCACACCCGGAGTTTCCTCCACCGCTCAGCAACCTCTGTCCTGCAAAAAAATGGAAACAGGGGTGAGAAGATGAATGAATGAATGAATGAATAAAGGTAAATTGCGCAAATTTGTTTTGCAGGAAGTTTGTTTCAAACTGGCTGCCCTTCAGATAAATCGGTTCCCAAAAAGTAGCTCCCAGTTTCAAAAAATTGGTGATCCCTGCTTTATATGATCATTAAATTGTAAGCACATGAACTATTTGCTCTGATCAGCAACTTTGTGTGTGTGTGTGTGTGTGTGTGTGTGTGTGTGTGTGTGTGTGTGTGTGTGTGTGTGTGTGTGTGTGTGCGTGCGTGCGTGTTTGTAAGTGCGTGCGTGCGTGCGTGCGTGTGTGCGTGCGTGCGTGCGTGCGTGCGTGTTTGTGTGTGTGTGGAGTACATGATTTTGTCCCGACTTAAACTCTGCTCAACCTAATGTTATTGTTTTCAAACTGATCAGACAAGTGAATCCACTTATGCGTGACACAGACAGGGGAATTATTTGTTAGTTATTTATTTCAATTTGCATTGACAAAAAGTATTAGTGAGGACTGACAGATGAAGAGATCAGGGAGACAGAGGGAGATAGTCCAACATTCACTTTAATATTCCATTGCATTATTGCTAGTTATTAATATTACTTCCCAATGACATGATTTTACAGCTATTGCTTTGCTCTGAACATTACAGTTTTTTTCAGTCGCTAACAAGCACTTACTCATACTTCAAATACTTTTTCTAAACTCTTAACACAGACTACAAAACACAATTGACCAAATGGATAATTTTCTTCTCAAAAACAAATTTTGTTAAATATATACTAACTCTTCATTTCAAAATAGAACATATCTTTCTCCGCACACACTAACTTTACCAAAACACTGGACATTTGACTCAAAATGAAATTATTATGTCAAACAATATTGCTTGTTTTCACTTCATAAGGTACATGCAGTCAATCAAAGTACACCAGGTCTCAAAATTCTTGGTATTGTTGACATTATAAAAATTTCATAGACTTTTATGTTTCAGTTTCACAGCTATTTGCATGCAAAATGTACACAAAATTTCTTGGTTGGGAACTGTATGGCCAACTGATATCATTGCAGAAGCAGAGGTTTTTATACTGTATCTAAGGTTTGAAATACTGTTTTTGCTATTCTGGGATGTTGTGTGTTAACATTTGTAAATAATAAAAAAAACAATCCATAATTTTGATGGGAAGTATAGCTTGTCTGTTACAGTAATATGAAACAATGTGACGCCACCTTATATTCAGGGGAAAGAAGAAAATACTTCCACCTAAACTACCTGGCCAAAATAGATCCAACTGGCACAGACAATGGAAAAATGGACAGCTGGAAAAATGCATTCAGTTCAACAGTATTGAGATTTATTATAATATCAAATGAACTGTGCTGTGTCATTTCAAGGTTTGATCTCTTTGTTCTGCTAAAAGCATTTCCTCAGAGGGACAGCACATGTTACAAGTTTTGGAGATGAAGTCAGAGAGGCCAGACTGAGATGGTTTGGACATGTCCAGAGGAGAGATAGTGAATATATTGGTAGAAGGATGCTGAGTTTTGAACTGCCAGGCAGGAGGCCTAGAGGAAGACCAAAGAGGAGGTTTATGGATGTAGTGAAAGAGGACATGAAGGTAGTTGGTGTGAGAGAAGAGGATGCAAAGGACAGGGTTAGATGGAGGCAATTGATTCGCTGTGGCGACCCCTGAAGGGAAAAGCCGAAAGGAAAAGAAGAAGAAAGAAGAAGAAGTTGGGCATCAATGGAATCTGTTTTTCCTTTTCTTTTAGATCCTTGATGGGTTGGGTAAAGGTGAAGCATTGTCATTCAAATGACACAGGAGACATGAAGAAATTTCATTATGTCCACACCCAAAAGCATACCAACACGCAAGACAGATTTCATGAGCACGCAACATCATTTGTGTTTTTTGGAACTTTTCGTCGTCTTTGATGTCAAACCTGACATCTTGATGAATCTGTTTTCTTAAACTTTGTTCTTCAGGAACGTCTTTTATACCAATCAAAATTTCCATCCATCCATTTTCTTCTGCTTTTATCCACCGCAGCGGGTTACGGGGAGCTGGAGCCTATCCCAGCTGGCATAGGGCGTGAGGTGGGGGACACTCTGGGCATGACGCCAATGCACCGCGGAGCCACACACAAAGACAGACAACCACTCACACACGCTTTCACTCCTACGGGCAATTTGGGACCGGCCAATTAACCTGAAGCAAGTGTTTTTGGAGGTGGGAGGAATCCGGAGAACCCGGAGAGAACCCACACAGACACCACGGGGAGAACATGCAAACTCTGGACAGAGCAGGACTCGAACCCGGAACCGCCTTGCTATGCGGCGACAGCGCTACCCACTGCGTCACCGTGCCGCCCATCCAATCAAAATTTATTTATTGTTAATTTTTGTAATTAATTCTATCTATGTTTTTCAAAGGATGGAAGACAGACAAGTACAACATTAAACATTAGGAGCAGATAGATAGAATGAGGTTTATTTTTTGTTAAAAAAAAAGCACAAAATTGAGCAGTGAGGATAGGTGGTTCATGCTGTACCAGCGCAGCTAATCTACCATTTATTACAACTAACAACTGATTTGCTATGATTGCCTTTTTTTGACTGGGGATAGATTTTTTGGTTGTTTGTAAACTGAAGGATCTTCTTGAAACTAGGAAGTGTGGAGACTGGAGGTGCGGAGTATCAGGCTGAGAACACAGCACTGAATTTTGGAATAAAATAAAATCACCAGAACATGTGATAATTTTCTTCTTTTTAATTACTTTTAAAAGTATAATAATTTCTGAATTGTTTGCCAGGAAATAGGGGCAATTCAAGTCTGGGAATACAAGCATTTAATCACTGCAAGACTTCCACACTGCATATAGAAAAAAGAAAATTTCACTAGAATCCTTCATTATACATGCATGCGTCCAAAGATGCCTTATTTAGGTAATGTAAACATCACCTACAGTGAATACAATGAAGAGCACATTACTTCAAAGCACCTGTTCTTCAAATTCAAGACATAAATATATGTTTTACTGGTGTATTTAATGAATTATGCATTAATGTCACCTTTTTCAAAGAACAAAACCAAGACAGTGCATGAACTCACATGAAATGATTTGCCTGTAAATTAGTGTAACTTCTGCTGTTGTTATTGAGAAACCAGTTCAGATATGTGTGGCTTCACCTTGGCAAGTGTTACTCTGATGTCATTTTCACAGCAAAGTCTGTTTATTTTGTTTTCCATGCAGCTTATTGAAGTGTTCCCTTACTTTTGCCAGTGTGAGACTAGAGTTGTTCAAAATTTTGAATTCAGGGGTGTCACAGGATGTTGCAGTCTGTGACTGCCTTGATTCTAGTTATACAGTATGTCTTATACTGTATACTGTATACTGTATTAATCTCATACCTGCCTTTAGCAGGTGTGAGATTAAAATGCAATTAATTAGATTAATTAATTACAAATCCTGTAATTAATTAAAAAAATTTTAATCACCTGACAGCAATAATATATACAGTTTATACCGTATATCAAATCTAGTTATTAAATTTGATGAAGGATTGTTTTAATTCAAAGGGTCTCTATAAGTCTCTATAACTGTGAGGAAAGAGGTCAAACAAGTTCAAAATTTTAGCTGATGTTCACATAAGAAACAACTTGAATTGATTTAATCTTTTTTTTTGCCAAATTTATGTCATGTCCCATCAAGCCTAAACCTGATTTTTTTTTTTTTTTGATTACTTGCATTTTACAGCAACCTCAGAATTATGTACCCTGTGTAAAAGAAAAACATAGGCTCTTTAAATGCAAGTCCGGGAATGCAAAGTTTCAATTAGTAAAAGAGGACATATTCAAAGGATAGTAAGTCTTTATTTGTACTTGAGCCATTCATTATACATAACTCATTTTCCAAATGCAACAAAAACAAAGAATAATTGATTTTATGATAATAATTCACATTTCCCATATAATGTAAGCCACTTTAGTTATCACTTCACAAACATTGTACAAGCAAAGAAAATATAACTCATAAATAATTAATATAAATTGTCCGCCTCACACCATCGCAAAACATGTATTTGAATTTATTCTGCCTCTATTTAAAAGAATAACTACCACAAAATAAGAAAGTCCGCTCAGCAAAACACATAAAAAAGAAGTTGCAGGGCAATGTAGAGTTTTTTTAGACGGTCACCATCAGAAACCCTCTGTCGATGTAGTGAATCCTGTTTTCATATTTATCTCCCTCTAGGTCAGAACTCATTTGAGCTGAAATACTCTTCCTTCTCACCTTTCCACCTATAAGAAAACAGCCAGTGTAAGAGGTAGAGGGTGATAAGAGTGCAGTATAGAGATTTACAGATGTTACATAAACACAGTGCATATTTTCTCATGAAAACTTCACTTTTATCGCTTTTAATCAAAAAACATGACATTGCTGTGATTTTTCAAGTCGTCTTTTCCATTGCATTCTTTAGTCACTGAACCTTGTCACACCACCTCGCCATTAACGTAGTTTCAGTAAGTCATTTTCTATTTAATAACACTGAATCATCTCCAAAAATAAGTATGAAAAGATAATGTGAGCTTGACCTTGCTTACTTGCTTGCATTTGTTGATCATGACAGCGGACCTAATGACAGGTGTGCAGTACTGTGGTAGCTTACATCCTTCCTAGCTCGTCTGTGGAAATCGTGGCAATGCTGCAAGAGAATAACATTAGATGCTGAGATATTCCACCTGTTGATTAGGTAGTCAGTATTGATAAACACACACACAAACACACACACACGAACACACACACACATGAACATAGTTGTACTTACAACTGGACAGTCGTTGTTGCTCAAAACACACAGGTGGACCTTGCAGTGAAGATAGATGGATGTATAGTCATTAAAATTGAACATCCTGAATGAGAAACGAGCCACAGCGGAGATGCCATTCTTTTCCAACTGTACTGTACCATCTTCTGAATTAGGACACCTGAAACACAAGTAAGTAATTAAATTTTATCAAAAAAACTTGGAGTAAAGTTATCGGATTTGGGAAATAAAAGTGAGTTTCATATTTTTAATTCATTTTGCAAATTTTCATCAAGAACATGAAATCAGCAAGTAAAGAGAAGTTACAATTGCTTATTTACCCTGCAATTATAAGATCCCAGCGTATGGGGTAGTCTGGATCATCGATTGGTGTGGCCCAGCAATTATACACAATTGTAGAAATCTGCCGTTCATCAACTCCTTCTGTCCGCACTTCCACATAAAACCTGTGGTAAATTGGTATTGATACACTGCCATTATTGGTCAGAGGGAACTGGTAGTCAGGGTCCTCGAAGGGAATCATTCTGATCTCATACTGTCCTTCCCCAGATGGAAGCCTCTGTCTCATTATGCTGTGAAATAAACAAGATGTAGCGTTTCAGAATTAACACATTTTTTATATTTTGTATAAACTGATTTAAAAAAACAAAAATGCAGACGTGAAGGTATTGTTACCTCTCTATAGGATTGATGCCCACGCCCATAGACAGAGCATCGCACAGTTCATATATACAGGAAAAATACAGGTAAAATTTCCTATGGCGGCTGATTATAACATCAGGGGGATCTGCTTGGCCATGGATGGAATTCTCATAAAAGAAATGTGTTGAGTTACTCTGGAAATTAGAAATACATATAAGTTGATTAGAGTTGTAACATTCCAGCCAGAGAAAACTCACATCTAAGATATTCTTCTGTCTGTGGACTGTACCCTAAGAACTGTCCCGCATAGCTGGTTATCATTGTCGAATTGGAATATCACTCGTCCATCCTTGACTGTCCCGGTGCATGAGTCGTTTTGGAGATGGAGGTCACTAGGATTGAAGCCAGCCTCAAACAGCTGGCAGCGGGATAATGAAATGTTGCCCATACTACTCTCGCAAAAGACGTATGAGTCTGTGAAAGAGAAATGTATGTGTGACCTGAAAATCATCAATGATGCCAGATTCATCTCTTTTACATTTGCCATTTTTTGTCAGTAATCTAAAACACTGAGAATAGTATCTCATAATTTTGTAAATGCAATACACTTTGAATGTCAGTTTAAGATTTTTTACATACGTCACACAACATGATGAATAAGAATTAATTAATAATTAGAAAGTCTGTAATCACTCTATTGCTGTTTTAACTGCATACCCATTATTCAATTCTGAACCTTCATAATTTATAGAAAAATGTCTAAGTTATTATAAAGTAAAACTTGAACTGATTGGTTCTGCAGCCTCGATTTGATACACATTTCACTGTCTTTGCACAATAGATACGTCTTCTTTTTGACTCACACATGACCATTGTCACTACAGTCACCTGAAAAATAAGATAGTGATTTTAAAGGAGGTGCCCTCACCATACGTGTCATTTGTGTCTCGACTGTGGAACTCATCGCAGAAGCAGCCATAAACTCCGTTTTTCTCACCACACCACTCATTGTCTGTGCAGTCCAGCTCTTCACAGGGATCTGTCTCAGCTATAAAAAATAGCGTGGAAAAGGATAAGACCTTTTGATTAAATTCAAACATAAGAGCAACATTTTTTTTCCAACAAGGAGAGCAAATATCAAGCTTTTCTTAACTTAATGGATCATTCTAATTGTGCCTGTCCATCCCCTTGGTTAAAACATACCGCAGCCCAAAGCCGGTCGCCAATCAGGAATGTCCAACCTCAGTACTGAGCAGGTTCTCTCATAACCTGCCACGGCAAGACACTGCATGCCATGGATTTTAGAGTAATGGCAGAGATCATAGACACAGGACTGGAAAAATGGCAACGGGTTAACGTGCACATGACAATCTTGGAATGGACCACTTGTGTTGGTGATGATGCCGCAGAGCTCATAATACTTTTCCAAATGGACACAGTTGTCTAATCCATCATCAAACTCGTCATCTGTGGATTCGCACCTGGAACATAAACTCTAATTTTAATACTAACACAGAATATATTTAATTTGCCACAATATATTTTCTGTTGTATTCTGCTTTCAATTAGCAAACCAGAATGGACTACAGTGAATGTTTTGCTCTGTTGGTTGAAATCTTATTTATTTAATCTAATTTATTCAATTTTGAGCTGAACAAAAAGTTTACCCTGGCTGACTTGACGGTGCAATCCAGCTGTTTCCAAAGTCATTGTCATTTTGTGCCAATGTGCCATTGGGGAAAACTCTGTCATCGTTAGGATCATAGTTTAAGTTTCCACACATTCCTATTACTCTGTTTAGACGGTTTCTGTTGACTCTGACCAGCAAAACACTTCGCCCGTCAAACTGGACAATCAAGTCAGATGCATTGACCACAACAAAACTTCCATCCCTTTCTATGTTAACAAAGTTTCCAACAGAGGTGGGAAGAGACACCTCACTTCCATTTATCTGGAGGGAGAACAGATAAAGAGGAGGTAATGAGGTGCTTTCTGTTTCCAACGATTGAAGCCAATATGTAACATTATATAAAACAAAGTTTACCGTCGTTCTTCTGCTGTTTCCAATCCTAATGTGAACGCTCTCTGGTGGACTTGAGACATGTATGTCCACACTTGACACAAATGACACACGGTTGTTGCCACGGTGATTATTTGTGGCTGTTACCCCAAACTGGATTTCATTTGGTCTGTGGTTAACACTGTCAGCAATGATATAACTGCATGTACCTTGGAAATCAATCAGATTTCCATCAAAGGTAATGTAGTGTGGGTCCCCCCACACAGTGCAAGTAGAAAATGGATCAAAACAGTCCAGAATGCCATGTCTGATGGCGCACTCTTGTGGTGGAGGGCAAAATGCATCATGACAACGCAGGTCATTGACAGGTTGGCACTCACAACGCCTGGAGCAATCATTCAACCAGAACGTCTCACCTGCCTGTGAGAATGAAAAAAAATTTTACAGTTATAAAATTTTTTGTACACAAATAGAAAAATGTTCTGCAGGGAATGAAATTATGAAAACATTATCGCTCACATAATTGCAATCTGATAGTTTCTAGGGAAATACAGGTTACATAGCTTTTTAAAGCAGTGTTTTTAGTCTTCTTTGACAGATTTTCCTAAAATCTGAATTCTTTCAGCCTTTTCAGAACGATCTTTCAAATTCAGTATTGACAGAAAAGTCTTCATTTTTCCGGAGACGAGAGTCAGGAAAGCAAAGCTTATTCTTTTTTTTTCCCAACTTTAAAGATGACGCTCGTGTTTCCTTCAATTTCTGTGTAGAAATATGTCATATGGTAAAGATTTTTCTATTCCTTATGGGGAGTGAATAATAACAAATGATGAACAAGAGATGACAAAACTAAAATATTACAAAAAAGATGAAGAGAATAAATGTCCCAAACAACCATGTATGATACTGTCTCTGTATCTACTGTACTGTATATTATATTAGTTTATATTATATATATATCAGTTTATATCAGTTCATATCATATATATATATATTATATATGTATATTATATCAGTTAGTCATCTACAGTGATAAACATCTAGTGTTCTTTTCATTTAATGTATACAACTGACATTGTAGTAGATGCCCTCATGTTGGCAGCCACAATTTTCTACAGGAACACATGTTGTCCCACTCCTGGCGAAGCCGTCATCACAGAAACATCCCTCATAGCAAGGCAGGTCACAGGCGGGGTGTGGGCTGACACAATTGTTGCCACAGTCAGTACCACAGAGATCATAATGGTTGTTGGCTGGACAGTCAAGTCCTTCAGAATTGAGGAGAAACATAATGAGGTTTTTGTTTCCAATATGACTCATAGCTGTTTCTTTGATGTGTGTGGCTGAACGACATCACACGGACTTTATAACTTACCGCAGGGGGTGAGGTGTCTCCAAGGGAAGATTCGAACACCGGCCAATTGGCAAGCACTGACATATGCCTCAATGGCTGCACATAGAAGGTCTTGGCCCTCATTTCCAGACACACAAACGTCATACACACAGTCATTGAAATATGGAGCTGGATCCACCACATCACGGCAGAAGCTGAATGGTCCATCATTATCTTGAATCACTTGACATTGAGCTGTAGCATTAGCGTCATCAGTACATTCTGGACATGAAGAGCCACACCCATCACTGCAGGTATCACTGCCTCCCAATTTCCAAGACGTCCCAAATTCATCTGGTGTATTGACTATCACTCCAGATGGAGTCTGGAAGTCATCATCTGGATTTCCATTGAAGTTTCCACAAAGTCCACATGTTTGCTCACTATTGATCACAACAGTTGCAGAAACATTATTATTACCTGGGTTATAAATTATATCAATATATCAATTAAATTATACAATATTTAAAACTTGGTCAATCGGTATTAGTTACGTATGCAATTAATAGGGGTAAAAGAATCCAAATGAAAAAGTCCAACATGCATTAAAACATACACTTAAAAAGGAATAAATAGAGCAAATAAGAGACATGAACAACATTTTTAAAAAAGTAAACAGGACAAACACAGGTACTGTATTTATTATTTTTAAATGGACCTGAAATTTGAAGGCACATAGATAGCCACTGTGCTCCATCCATCGTATGACACACTTGGACCATAGTCAGAATCAACAAACATGCGAGATCCAGTTTTATAGATTGACACTCCAGACAAGTTAGCTGGCAAATTTGTAGTTATTCCATTTACCTACAGTGTTGAAAAAAAAAAGTCAAAGAACAAGAACATTTTACAAGTTTGTTGATTTTTGAAATTTTGAAATTTGGTGACCAAAATTGTTTTAGACAATTTCATTTTGTTTACATGACAAATAAAAAATATTGGTTCAAGAAGGATTCAACTCACCTCAACCACACCAGTGTGCCCCGTCATATGCACGTGATAACCTGACACATACACATACACTGCAGCTGTGATTGAGACTGACAACCCTAACCATGGCTCATTTTCAGCTTCCACTGAAAATTCATGAGGATCCTCTGTGGCATTACAAAGTGCCATCAAAAGATAGCGGCAAGTTCCCTGGAAGTCATAGGCTTTGCCATCAAAGGTGAGGTAGTGAGGGTCTCCAGAGGCAGAGCAGTGGCCATGAGGGTTGGGATGGCAGCCAAACTCACCGTCCACCACACCACAGAACTCTTGAGGACCACAGGAGCTGGGGACACAGCTGACTGTCCCAGTTGAGGCATCGCATGTACACAGACTCTGACAGTCATCATCTTCCCAAAACATTTCACCTCCTTGCCAATAGCGTCCTTGATAATAGCATCCACAGTCAGGTGGTGACACACACTCGTCATCACTCAGAATCAAACCATCATCACACTGGCAACCTTCCTGACACACAGTGCCACATACGAAAGGAAAGGAGAGGCTGGGGCAAGTAGATGAACAAGAACTTCCACAAAGTTCATAATGGCTGTTGAGAGGGCAGTTTTTCTCTAGAGAAATAAAAAAAAAATTATGCATTCAAATTCTTGGATTTATTTAGATCAAGGACTGTACCAAGGGGAGGGGGGCAAACTTACCACATCCCAGAGCATCCCTCCATTCCTCTATGGCAAAGCCCTTCTGTTGACACATTAATGCAAAATCTTGTAGGACCTGACACAGTGCTGATTGTGGCTCTCTAGTGGTACCAACAATCTCCACACATGCATCAATATGTGGTTGTGGGTTACCCCTGGGAAAACACTGAGCAAATGGCCCAGTTGGAGAGCCAAGAATATCACAGCGCTCAGTCAAATTGGTATTCGTTGAGACAGGATCTGCACTTCTCACACAGAATGGATTTAGGGAACCAATTCGCCAACTGTCCCCAAAGTCCTGAGAGTTCCCTACAAGCATGCCATCGGGTGTCTGGAAGTCATCATCTGGGTTACCATTGATATCACCACAGAGTCCACCCAGTGAGCTGCCATAGATATCGGGTGCAGTAATACGGATAAAGTGCGGCCAAACTATCTGCACAGTTACACCAAAGGAGGTGCGAAGGATGACACTGTGAATGCCGCTGCGGTAGATTTGTATCTGATTGGATGCTGAATTGTATGGTAGTCTGATCCGCTGGCCATTCACCTAAAGGGACATTCAGACAGAGTGTGAGAGATTCACTTGGTAATAGAATTGTTTAGAATTAAAAAGCTTGCAGCATACAGGACATAAAAAGTTTAATCTGGAGTTGACACTATTTCTAAATTTGAAATGCTGCAAATTTCACCAACTTACATGAACTAGGATGTTTCTTGTAATTTTCACAGAAACATGTATGCTTCGAACCCAAAAATGTAGCACATGGACAAATCCCTGCAGTCCTCTGGGCACTTTTTCTGTTGTCACGAGAAACTGTGGGTAATCTGACACTCCAGTCACATTCACGAGGATCAATTCACAAGCTCCAGGATAGTGGTATTTCAGTCCATCAAATGTGTGATAAGACCCATAGCTCTTTTTCCAGCATGTTGAAAAGCTGTTAGGTCTGCATCCTCTTTCTCCTTCCACAACCCCGCAAGACTCTAGTGGAAGACAAGCATTGGGGCGACAAGTCATGGAACCACGACTGCAGCTGCATTGTCTCCCACAGTCATCATCGAGTATGACCGTTTCTCCAGAACTGTAGTAGCGACCC
Source organism: Antennarius maculatus (assembly GCA_013358685.1). Lineage (NCBI taxonomy): Eukaryota > Metazoa > Chordata > Actinopteri > Lophiiformes > Antennariidae > Antennarius > Antennarius maculatus. The sequence continues at coordinate 9,747,698 of CM023626.1, read as the reverse complement.
TCAAAGCTGCAGCCACAGTCATCCAAAGGGACGCAAACCCCAGCACTCAGGACGTGCCCTGGATCACAGATGCAGCTTGCCTGTGGGGGGAGGGGGCAATTTTGTGGAGAATTTGGATTGACACATGTAGCTGGACAACTTGTGCCCTGGGGCTCCAAGTGGCTGTTGGGCAGGCACCTGATTTCTAGAGTTAAGAAAACACATTGATCATGACATCTGGGACATCATTTTGCCCACATTAAATTATAACATTATGTTGTTTGACTGATGACAGACATACCACAGAAGTCTTGTCTCCATCTTGGCAGCAGTATACCATTTTGTTGACACTGACTTGCATATGCATTTAGGGCTTGACACAGAATGCGCTGGTAACCTTCTACTACACACAGATCAAACACACAGCTCTCAACAAAGCCGTCTGGGGGAAGTATGTCATGGCATTCAGAGAAAGGACCTGGATTGCTCAGGAGGATCCCACAATGGTCAGCATTGCTGTATAAAGTCTCCTCATCAACAGTGCATCCAGCACATTGCAGACCTTCACACTCTGGCTCACAACTATCATCACCACTACCACCATCCTCTGAAATTTGCCAGCTGTTAGCAAAATCAACATCAGAGATCACAATATCTCCTAATGGTGTTTGGAAGTCATCATCAGGGTTATCGTTGAAATTTCCACATAGACCACATGTGGAATCCTGGTAGGTGAATGGTAATCTGATCCTGACATAATGATTTGTGTCATAAGACACCTCCAAGCCAAAGTAGGTACTGACAACCACAGAAAAACCTGAGTCATAAACGTGGACAATGCCACCACTCAGAAAGATTGGAGTGGCTTGAAAGAGTCCATTGACCTGTAAGAGCAAAAACAGTTGTACAAATATATGAATTATTACTTTGATAATAATTATATGTAAATTTTCAAATACTTACATGTACTGAATACGATATGTAAACATTAAAGTATAGAGAGTCTTGGTAGTTGTGACTAACCTTAGCTTCATGAGGATGGCCCTTCACAAGTTCAATGGTGTAGTTGCCTACAAATACAGTGACCTGTCGTGTCCAGGCAACCCTTGTGTTTCCTCTGTGCTCGTTGCTGCCCTCTACGCGATAGTAGGGCAGTGATCCTTTACATTGCTCAGAGAGAACGTAAGTGCAGGTTCCTTGAAAGTGAAAAACTACGCCATCGAACGTATAGTAATGTGGATCACCGCTGATGGTACAAGTGCCTCTGTCCACTGTTTGGCAAGAATACTGAAAGGAACTTGTCTGGCAAACTTGAGAAAAGGAGCAGGGTTCATTCTGGCATTCCAAACCGTTTGCAGTGCAGGTACACATCTCTGTACAGGTGTTGCCGGTCCAGAATGACTCACCTAATGGCACTATTTCACCTTTCAAGAAAATAAAAATGTCTTAAAACGAGGGAATAGAGAGGAAGATAATATGTCACCTTGATTTGGGACCATTACTAGTTACTGTCTTAACCTTGTCGGACACCAATGTACCACAGTTATTTGACCCTTAAGAATTACTCTAGCACAACAACAAGGTTAACAAATTTAAAACACTTGTCTGAACTGCAACTGAGTATTGTTCAACATATTCTAATCGAATAACCTTTGAGTGCACAAATAAAATCAAATGTAAGGAACATATTGAACTTTAAAGTAATTAATTCATTATATAATGAATTTATCTATTATTTTATCATTATTAATCATTAATTATAAGTTAAAAACAAGGACAGATTAGTATGGAGGGATGATCACATGATCACATTATTGTAAAAAACTTGTAGTGACCTCCATCTGGGTCAGCCTTACCATTGAAAGTGCAGGATGCGGTCTTGAAAGCCCAGCGACCAGGAAGATTGACATTAGTTGTGTCCATCAAATTTTCAATTGGCCCAGGGATGGAGAAAAAATGGGTAGAGCCGATGCTATCATAGCCAGCCTGAAAATGCATGTCCAGAATTAATTTTATGTTTCCTCTCTTTTGTCCATTTCCTTTACTGCATCCAGATTTAAGTAAACATTATAGTATGAAAACAGAGTTTGAAGGAAAAGCCATAGAAATGCAACAACTCCAACCTCTGATATGCCATTTCTCGGAGATATGTTGCCATAGTTGAAGATGATAAACGATAACTGGGCTCCAGAGATTAGCACTGCTTGGAAGGTTGCTTCCTGAAAAATACATTTTAAAAAATTTATTATTATTTTGTATACTAGTCTGATCCCGAAGGGAAATTAAGAACACACTCTAGTTGTAATTCTTAATCAAACGCATGCATACATATTAATGTGTACAGGCCCTTGTAGCACACACACGCGCACACACACACACACACACACACACACACACACACACACACACACACACACACACACACACACACACACGGGGGGGCCTGTAGGCATGCAATGGGAGATAGAGTGATGGGTAGCTCCTTCCTGGTGCGCTCCAAATGAGCAACTTGTAAAGGGGACGGTGCCTTGCTTTAGGGCGCCTTGCTCAGGGGCACGCCGCTCAAGGTGCCTCAACCGTGCTTTGGAGGTGAGCTTACACCTCCCACTGTCAGGTCACACTCTGAGGTGGCTGGGCAGGAGCAGGAATCGAACCGCCGCTCTACCACTGAGCCACCGCCGCCCCCATCACCCTCACTATATATACATATACATGTGTGTGTGTGTGTGTGTGTGTGTGTGTGTATGTATGTGTGTGTGTGTGAGTGTGTGTGTGTGTGTGTGTGTGTGTGTGTGTGTGTGTGTGTGTGTGTGTGTGTGTGTGTGTGTGTGTGTGTGTGTGTGTGTGTGTGTAAGTAAAAAATGTCATCAACATTATCAACATTAATATTATGATGACTTACCGTTCCTGGTCTTGCAAAGTAAGGCACCCTAATCCAAGTTGCAACAAAGACCCACAAGGCTGTATCATCACATTCTGGAAAGTGCATTTCAATGTCTCGTGTAGCTCGTTGGAGAACATCTGGACTGAAGTTTTGTGAATAGCGAATTTCTCCACCCCGACGGTTGTCTAAGTCTATCCAGAGCGGAAGAATGAGATCTGTTGTTCCATTCATTGGAGTGGCTTGGGGTGTGAAGCTTGGAAACGGTACAAGGAATGTCAAGACTCCATTGGTATTCACCTAGAAACAAGTAAAATGGCAAGTAAAGAAAATAATTCATAGACATCGGCTTAAGTCACTGAGATTCTCACTCATTAACACCAGCAAATTTATTGCTCCAATTAATTGACCATAGAAAATTTCATAACTCTACGTTAAAAATATTTTAGTAGATATTTAAAATTGTTTCTACATACATATATCTGTGAATATTGCCGTGAGAAGAAAAAGAAATTGTGGTCAAGATCAATTAATGGAGAACTTCCATCATCGACTTCTTCGATTACATTATCACCAGGTGGGTAGAAGATATCTAAAAGTACACAAGATGTCACAGTTAGTTATATATGTATGTGATATTGTGTTTTTGAGCTACAGATATTATGTTGTAGTAATTTTGGATGATTGGATGCTGATCCAGTTGAGAAGATCAGCAAATTAAAAAGAATTGGTTATGTGTTTTTCATCTTACCCGGTAATCCCGGTAATGGCTGAGCCTTCACTGCATCTAAGAAAAGAAATAAACACAAACTTTTAGTCATTAAAGAAACAATAGTTATTGGTCTATATAAATGCATCAACTGAGTTGAAACTTAATTCGTTCTAATTGAATGCTTACTTATCAGTGAAAAAAGCAGCACAAGCAACTGGAGTTGGCTTGCCATTCTCAAAAGGCAAACTTTCAAATCTGTTCAACATAATGAAATTAATTCGTGAAAAATATCAAATATAACACATCAAAAGAATACAAAAATACCAAAGAAAGCCAAAATAAATTGCACATAAAACATCATCATTAAGAGAATAGAATTCAACAAACCAAAGACCTGCTTTTTCTTACAGCCAGCCTGCATCACAGAAAAGCTCATTACCTGTTCTTTTGTGGTCCTCCTGTCCATATGTCTCACAACACTGCCTAACAGCAGGGCTGCATCATGGCTTTATTCAGTATAAGCTGGCAGAGTCCCATGAATCTGTCATCTTCATTGTTAAACACAATCATTCAGATAGAAAAAGCTTTCTCATAAAATGTGAACCAGCCCTCCTCTATAAATTAAAAATAAATGTTTTAGACTATATTCAGTGTAATCCAAAAAGGTTTGCCAAGAGGTTTAAGGACTTAGTACAGTATAACGATTTATACTATTACTTTTTATGCTATTTTATACTATTCTTACAATTAGTAAAAATAATGATAAATAAAAAATTAAATTGTCGAGGCATATGGAATTGTTTGTTAAGGGAAATAACAACACACAAATATTTAATTTGTGTGTTCTTAAAATTAATCCGATCGGTTCCCTATGTATATATTATGTATTATATTTATTGAGTCAAATTTTTAGTGAACTGGTTAAATATGCATATCATTATATACATAGTGGTTTGGCTGCAAATTATTGCTATTTAATGATTCGACATATCTACTGTATATGTAGTAGTATTTGGAGTATATTATGGTTTCATCGCAGTAATATTTAGTGAAGTCATTAGTCAAATCAAACAACAACAACCCTTTGAATTTGAGAAGTTTTCCAGAAAGAATTTAGAGAGATTTTACTTTTTTATTTTATTTTTGTCAATATATGTATTTGTATATTTTTTCTTTGAAAGACTTATTTGTTTGACGTTATTATGTATTATACAAAGACATTCTGTTAACCTTCTGAACTTTTGTAGTTTCCAAATATTGTGAAAAATTTAAATTTGTGATGAACAGATTGATTTTATGGTTCAACCAGCATTTAAAGATCAAAAATGTGTCTTTAATAAATTGCACTATCATGGTGGACATGTTCATTATCTCTTTCTCATTTTACTTCAGTAGTATCTCCTGGACATTCTCTTTCTCCTAATGATCTCTGTCCTGTGATATTTTATTAAAGAGGCTACCTAAGCTTTTTGCTACTAAATCCATGCACATGCATGTTGTACATACATGTAATTGATTGTGGTTTTGATAGTAGATTTAACAAGGCTTAATGTTTTAAATAAATGATTGTTTAATGTAACTGATTGATCTTACCATTTCAGTACATTTTGTTATGATTCAAAGGGTCCTGTATTACCACGCAATAGAAAAAATTCAATGTAATTAATGATTTAGTGATCCAGAATTTTTAAATTACAAATGTTCTGAACATGGCACACCAAATACTCATGTTACAGATGTGAAGATCTGATTATCATTGGAACTGTGTTGATTTAGTTTAGTGTCAAACTTTATCTGTTGTCAAAAGTTACTTGCAATAGTCTTTCTCCTTAGAAATTATCAAACTAATAATGAGTATAATCTCGTGACCCACGCAAGCGGATGCAGCGGGTAAGAAAATGAATGAATGAATAATTAAAAGATTAAAGATTAAACACACTTTATTGTCCACACAAACGGGGAAATTATCTTTACACTCCTTGTTGTACATGCATATAGTGTACATATATACGTGTTGTTTGGTCTAGAGACAGTGTCACTGAGGAAAAGACAGGAGGCAGAGCTGGAGGTAGCAGAGATGAAGATGATGAGGTTCTCTCTGGTAGTGACCAGGAAGGATAGGATCAGGAATGAGTACATCAGAGGGACAGCACATGTTAGAGGTTTTGGAGATAAAGTCAGAGAGGCCAGACTGAGATGGTTTGGACATGTCCAGAGGAGAGATAGTGAATATATTGGTAGAAGGATGCTGAGTTTTGAACTGCCAGGCAGGAGGCCTAGAGGAAGACCAAAGAGGAGGTTTATGGATGTAGTGAAAGAGGACCTGAAGGTAGTTGGTGTGAGAGAAGAGGATGCAAAGGACAGGGCTAGATGGAGGCAACTGATTCGCTGTGGCGACCCCTGAAGGGAAAAGCCGAAAGGAAAAGAAGAAGAAGAAGAAGAAGTAGCACAGCACACGCAAACACTGTATACAGGCCCCTGTCAACACAACACACTAAGGGCCTGCTGGCATGCAATTAATCACACATGATTAATAATCAGACATGACTGGGGGAGGCGGAGTGATGGGTCGCGACTTCGGGTACACCCCAATGAGCAGCTTGTGGGGGGACAGCACCTTGCTCAAGGGCGCCTCGGCAGTGGCTGGGAGGTGAGCTGAGGCCCCCACTGTCAGCTCACACTCCGAGGATGTCCGGTGGGAGCGGGATTCGAGCCACCGATGGCTGGGCGATTTCTGGTCCTAAGACGTTTGCTCTACCGCTGAGTCACTGCCGCCCCTTAATGAGTATCGTAATAGTATAGGATTAATAAATAATAACAAAATAATTCCAGATTCTCGGAGCAGGTTTTCATGGTTAATGACTCAAATTATTGTGAGATTGTATAGACAAATACTGTATGACTGTGGCTTTGTTCATTTATACATTCATTGTCAATGCCTACTTCGTCCGCGGTTGCAGGTCACGGGGTGCTGGAGGCAGGGTATACTCGGGGTGCGATGCCAGTGCACTGCAGAGTGGCTGTGCCTTTGTTTCTGGTTTAATTCAACATAATTCTGAAATAAAAGAAGATACCAGTGATGTGAGTCATTAGATTTGCAAGCTTTATAAGGATAAACTAAATATTTGTTTTTTAGGTGTGTCTGTTCCCAATAAAATAGAACTTGTGTAATTAACTTCCTAAAATAAATAGACATATCTTGCATAACAGGGCAAAAGAAAATAGTATGCTAGTTTAAGGGAAACAAATTATAGCATCTTTAAGTCTTCAATTTGCATTATACTTCTATGCATTGCGGCAGTGAACATGCTTTTATTCACTGAGCTATGCTGAGCATGAAAAATTTAAGGTAATGTAAGGTCATAACAGTTACAATTTCACACACACACACACACAAAATTAATCAATATTTCAATCAAATTGTTTCATAATTTTTGTTTTTAACAACACAAATGTACAGTAAGTTAATATTCCCACAATTTAGAAACATCCAAATTAAATCAGTAATTTGTATAAATCAGGAATAGGGAGATAGATTAAAATATAGTACATGTATAAAATTAATCAAATGCATGCAAATTAATGACAATATACGTGCACTCAACCACACATCCACATAAACACACATTAACAGACAGACAGTGATGATGTGGTGTGCGACACAACTTAACAGTCTTTTCCTAACAACTGATTTATAATATTAATAACAAGACAGGCAAATTGTTACTGCCTCTCTTAAATCTACAGTGACGTTAACTCGGTTTGATTAGATATGAAAAGGGAGGGCCCGGACTCTTGTGTAATACAGTATTATGTTTATTGACACATCATCATCTGACTCAGTGCCTCCTCCTTGACAAACAACAATGTAGTTAGTAAACATAAACAGGTGATCCCTTGTCTCTGAATTGGAAGAGTGTCTACTTCTCAGTAATTTATGGTATGCATACTGTTTATTGCTGCGGTAGAGTGTCCTCACATGTCCCCAACTTTTTTGTAACCATAGCAACAGTGGGGTACAGAAATCACACAACTGACAGTTCTGAATAATTAACCATTAACTTAAAAACATAAGTCCTATTAAACTGACTTTAAACATGCCTCACTAAGGTGAGGAAAAATATTTTGTTTTTCTGTTTCCAATGAATTAAAAAAAAAATCATCATACAGTATCATTTAAAATTCAGAATAAATCTATGGATCAATTCTTATCAAAAAAACTTTCCATCCTATTGCTATGTTCCAGCAAGCAAATCACAGATTTAGAAGAATCCCAGCTGACTTTGGGTGGGTGAAAAGGTAAACCCAGGACATGTCACCTGTGGACATTATTTTACTCGTAAATGCACTTCTATTGTCTTCAAGATTTGCAAGCATGAGCTGAATAGGTTTTATTTAGGTGTGTCTGTTTCCAATAAAAAAGAAAGTACACGCAGATAACCTCTCAAAATAATGCAACATGCTGTTGGCCTGAATTTTATAAAAGATTAGCAATGTAAAAAAAACAGTGACAAACATTTTTTTCATAAAAAGAATAAAAAGGGAACTCAATAGCTTTTATATTGATTTAATTTATTACTATATTTGGATTTAATATAGACAGTGGTGGTGCCAAAATCTCAAGATTCTTGTTCAGGAAATACTGGTTTGCATATGATAACCACACTACAATAGTATCATAATTATACTGTTGCAATACAAATCAAAGACTCAGAACAAAAAATACTAGAAATTGCTCAATGGTGGTTTAAAAAATACAATCTTTGAACTGTCTGCTATCATTCAAATGATTCTACTGGAATTTAAAACTATTAGGAATGTCAAGTCATCAAGACTTTCAAGTCAGTCGTTCATTTTCAAATTAACACCGCTGTGTCCGCCGCAGTGGGTCACGGGGAGCTGGAGCCTATCCCAGCGGCATGGGACGTGAGGCGGGGGACACTCCAGGCACGACGCCAGTGTACCGCGGAGCCACACACAAAGACATACAACCACGCACACACACACACGGCCAACCAACCTGAAGCGCATGCATTTGGAGATGGGAGGAAGCCGGAGAACCCAGAGAGAACCCCCAGACACGGGGAGAGCATGCGAACTTTGCACAGAGCGGGACTCGAACCCGGGTCCGCCGTGTTGTGAGGCGACAGCGCTACCCACTGCGCCTCATCAAGACTTGACATTCCTAATAGTCAAGTCATGTTGAATATAAGTTGTCATTCAAAGCTGAATGACAATTTATATAATGTGTGTGTGAATGCACGTGTGTGTGCATGCCTGTATCTGTATGTATGGGTGTGTGAAATGTGTGTGTATGTGTGTGTGTGTGTGTGTGTGTGTGTGTGTGTGTGTGTGTGTGTGTTTGTGTGTGTGTGTGTGTGTGTGTGTGTGTGCAGAGAGAGAGAGACATTTTGAAGTAATCTGTCTTTCTGTCTTTACCTGTAAATTTCATGTTTTGATTTTCTTTGCATTCTATAGTGATCACTTCACTATAGAGAAGTTCAAGTGTGCTAAAGCAAGGCTCCAGTTGACACTGAGTGACCCCGAGATGCAACAGTGAGTAACAGCACACCAACACTGGTGACAGGCAACAAATGGAGACCAGTAGGTGCAGTGGAGGATGTAATAGCATCTCTCAGACATGCGGACATAGTGAGGCATGTCCAGCAAGGAAAAGCAGTCCTTTGACTAACAGCTAAGCAGCCAGCTTGGAACACAGCCGAAGCACCAGAACAGAGGAAAATGGTGGTAGAAGAAATACAGTACATCACCAGGACGAATCAGAAAGGTGGACCAAGGCAATTCCCCCTGATAAACATGGGAGAGTGTGAAGAGGAGGATCAGCTAGAAAAATTTGTGGAGCATGGAAGCAAAGCTGTTCATCATCAGAGTTACATAAGGTGTCTTTCCAACACCTAGAAATCTTTTTCAGTGGGTAGAAGAAGATCCGGGATGTGCCTCCTGCTTCAAGCAAGCTTCCCTCAGACAAATATTGATAGGGTGTAAAGTCAGTGTTACCCAAGGACATTACACCTGGTGTCATCACCGGGTCCTCTAGAGCCTTGTCACCACCCCGGAAAACAAGCAAACTGCTACCAACCCCTTACCGCCAACAGTACTTAACCCCGAGCAGGTCACGCTACAAACAGCTTGTTTCTCCTCTATAGACTGCAAAAACTACCCTCAGGTCTGACATGGTGCTCTGGCCCCTTGTAAGGAAAAAATTCTTCTTTGTTGAACTCACTGAATCCTGGGAGGACCCAGTGGACCAAGATTACAATCGGAAACAGCTACACTATGTCGAGCTAGCTGCTGAAACATGACTGTGGCTAGAATACTGAAGTTGGACCGGTGGAGGTGGGGTGCAGAGGGCTCATGGAAGCATCTTCCTCCAGGCTGCTGAAGGATCTGGAACTCAGAGGCCAAACCATCAAAGCAATGTCAGAGGCAGCTGCAAGAAGCAGTCAGTGTATATGAATAAAAAGGAAAGACTCCGGCTGAGCCCCCGTTTGAAAAGGTGATTTGGGGGGACACACCTAAGGAACTTGATCACCCCCGTAGGACCTTCCTCAGTCGAGGGTGCTTAGTAATGATGGAAACACTCAATAGCATCTGAGGTATTCTACTGAAATTGTGAACTCCGGATGACCCTCCAAATGAGGTTGCCCATCAAATTCTGCTGTGATACATCATCATTGCTTTTCTCCAGGACTAGGTACTAGCTCGCACTTAAAGAATTATTCATATTCTGTACTGTGTTTTTGAAATATGAACACAAAATTCCAAAATCATTCATCAATCCATCATAAGACTGATGGGTGATCCGTGATGTCACTGTCCTCTTTTTATTGTGTCTATGACATCAGTTCATTTATTTAAAGTCCTTCAGTTATTTGGAATATTTACAAGCACTAGATGAATAGTTTGACATTTGGCATGTCCATTTACAACATTAAGAAAACACGCAGGCTAAGTCCTCGATAAATGATAGCAATGTATAAAAAGAATAATGATGTTTAAGAACCCGCCTAGCAACCAACATGTCTTGCATCAGAATGAAAAATACAGACAATAGACTTTTCTAAAAATGTAAAACTATGTTTTCTCTTTTTTTGGAGGGGTTTGATTTTTTTTGTCTACCTAGAAAAACAGACAGATACAACTTACAGAAAAATAAACAATACATTAACTGGAATATCAGTGGAAAAAAATAATTAATGAAAAAGTCATTTTTGACAGGAACCACAGGGTGGTTCAAAAGAATGATGTTATTTCTCTTGAAGAAGTACTTTTTCAGGTAAGCATTGTGAACTGCTGTGAAAAAAAACACACAAATGATGGCCTTCAGTCATGAGGGATGCCCCCTGCAACATCTCCACATATTGAACTGCTGTTTGACGCCTCTGCAGAACCCGAAGCTCCGTTGTTCCATTGAAAGAAAAGGCCCTCAGCTGTGCCGTGTAGAAAACATGTCAGGTAGGATCTCCTGGTCATGTTAGTAATTTTGGAAGCCATAAGGACAGTTAAGGTTAAATTCTTTCTCATCAGAAAACAAAACTTTCTTCCACCTTTCAATGCCCCATGTTCAGTGCTCTTGCGCAAACACCAAACATGGTACTTTGAGGTCTTTGGAGACGTTTTTTATTTTTAAAACCCGTCTCTCTCAGATGACATAAAATAATATTGACTTGACATTTTTGCGAAGATTTGGACTTTTAAAGGCCATATTCTTAAACTTTTGATCAGCTGATGAGCAGCTTATTTAATTTTAATAGTTGTTTGCAATAAATTACTTAAAAAATGTTTGTCTCACTCCCATTTCTTCTTTTCGCATTTCAAAGCACTGCTTAGAACCTTCTTAAGATCAAACTGTGTAAAATGTTAATACTCGCAATTTTTTAACTGGTTTTAAAACATTGATTAGGAGCGTGTGTGTGTGTGTGTGTGCGTGTGTATGCGTGTGTGTGTGTGCGTGTGTGTGTGCTCTATATATAATTTTAAATTAAAGACAGAAATGTTATAGATTTTTTTTTCCGAAGTGTCATTGGCCTTTTATATAAGGTATGCATTGTTACTCTGTTACATAAGTATCCTTTTATAACATTCGGGTCAACAGCATGTTACATTATTTTAAAAGGTTATCTGTGGAATGTGTGTGTCATTCAAGCAGACGCGCCTAAATAAAATTTATTCAGGTCCTGCTTGTATTTCTCGAAAACAATAGAAATGTATTTACAAGTACAGTCAATGTCTGATCAGCTGCAAGCTTGTCCTGAATGTGACCTACGACCTGCCCAATGCCAGCTGTATTTGTGTATGTGCATGTGTGTGCGTGTGTTAAATGCTAACTTTGATGACTAGGTAACTAGGCAACCCTACATTACCTCAAACCCAGTATATGTCAGTGACTAAAGACATCTTTACGTCTATAGCTCTTGTATTTATAATCTGAATTAAAGACTTAAGGATGTTATAAATTCCATCCTTTTTAAGCAGCGTTCTCTTCCAAGGAATTGGTGGTGGACTTCCGCAGGCGAGCACTCTGCCCGGTGACACAAGTGAAAATATAATATAATATATAATATATATAAATATATATATATAATATGTTACATATGTTAATATGTATGTATATATATATGCATGTATGAACCCCACTCCCCTCTGCTGCCGCAATCACGCAAATTTCCCCACTATGGGACTAATAAAGGTCTATCTTATCTCTTATCTTTTTGTCCTGCAATGCAAAGTTGTGTTAGTTGCTAAGCTGGTTACTTACTTATTTACTTCTTTTGAGACACCTCTGTTTTGTTTTATTTCAGAAAGGTAAATTAAATTGGAAACACAGACACAGCCGTTAGAAAATATTTATCTATTGCAGTCTAATCTACAGCATGATGATTATCTCGCTGTGGTGAACTCACTGAGGGTCTTATTTATACTTTAAAGATTACCAAATCATTACTTGGTTGAAAATCAAAGTTTGATATGTGATAGATCTACAATAAATGTCACCATGAAGCTTTTACCCAAGCATTTTCAGCATTCTATAATTTACAAGCAATCAGTTTATTAAACACTGAACAATGAATGTAGTTTTTATGCATCCTAACATTCCAGTTCATAAGTCATAGATATCTCACTTCAGAACAAAATCTAAAAATTAATACTTGCCTGTTAATATATTATGAACTAAGTAGGTAAAAGGTTTGATTAGTTATAGATAACATTCATCTGAGGGCCAACTGGGATTTAGCAACACTTTAGGTGAGCTGACAGTGGGAGGTGTCAGCTCACCTCTGTAGCACTGCCGAGGCGCCGTTGAGCAAGGCGCCATCCTTTTTACAAAATTGCTCATGAGGCGCGCACCATGAAGGAGCTGCCCACCACTCTACCTCCCCTTGCTTGCCTACAGGCCCCCTTGTGTGTGTGTGTGTGTGTGTGTGTGTGTGTGTGTGTGTGTGTGTGTGTGTGTGTGTGTGTGTGCTACAGGGGCCTGTACTCACAAATATGTATGCATGCGTTTGAACTAACTAGAGTGTGCTTTCTTAATTTCTCTTCGGGGATCAAATAAGTATATAAAAAAAATTTAAAAATTAAAAAATGTAATCAAAATACTGTAATAACTGTTTGCCTGCCTGCCTGTCTGTTATAAATTTTTCGAAGCTCCTTAACAAACTACATCAATCAGTGTTGATGACAGAAAACAGAGAAATCTTGAGATGTGAAACTGCTTTTGGAGACCTTGTTTATATTTGGACGGCAGTGAAACGGGAAATTCCACAGCTCAGCTCAGGCTGCATTTTAGGATATGGCCACTGTGTGGCAGTAACACCTCATCTGCTCACCAGGAATGAAAACACATTCCAATAAAAATATCAATATTCATCACTAAAATAATAAGAGATCAGAGAGGTGGGGGACTCTCAGTAGAAGATATCATGTTTTGAGATGGGTGTGTTTTTTGGGTGGGCTGGGGGGGTGAGTTAAGAGAGAGAAAGAGAGAGAGGGGAGTGCAGACAGAAAAACTGTGCTTTAAGAATCTGGAGACCTGAGAAAGCCTCTCAGTGAGTGCTGTGAGTGGACACTGCAGAAGCTTTCCTGTCTCTTCTGGTATTGAACCACATGAATTCTAAAAGGTGACTCTGCCTGATGAACATCAGGTGAGAGGGGAAGATCCTCAAACAGCAACCGAAGCTTTACGGAGATGTCGCCCATGCTTTGCTTTGTTTGGCTGCTTGTAAAAGGAACCTTTTGGGTGAGTAGAAGCATTAAAGTCTAATAACCATGTGACATTGAAAATGTAACACACATACAAAAGTAGAAGAAAATAATGAAGCATATTTATTCAATAATTTGTTTTGCATTCATCAATATTATGCATAATGATGCTCCAGAATTTGTCTACTAAACTTGCTTCATCATTAATTATTTTCATTTGAACTCTAACGTCCAGATATCTCTTTCTGTCTAGTTGACACTGGGACAACATGGGAATTTTACTTTCAGCAAGAGATTACCTCAATATGGAGATCAAGATGCTTTCCCACAGACTAGCTGGACACCACAAACTGGGAGATTAAGTCAGACCACCAAACTACCTGTTGGTCCTTTAATTCCACTTTCAAAGCAGGGAATTGTGGAAATACTTGGAGGAAATTCCCAGTCATACTCTAACCCACTATTAAAGGCAAAGCTTGGTCCCATCATGAATGTTCACGGAACATCTAAGTTCTCCAGGACGTTCAGTTGGGGGGACTTTTATTCAAACATCAAGACTGTCAGATTAAATTTGTTGATAATGGGAAAGATTGTGGATCATGGTAATGGTTCTCTCGGGGTCTACTTCCACCACAACTCCACTGGTGTGGGCAACGTTTCCGTCAGTCTTGTCCCCCTGATGAAAGAGGTGGAGTTTGATCTGCAACGTCAAAGCGTGGTCAACCCCAAAGACTCAAAGACATTCAACTGCAGGGTGGATTATGAGAAAACTGAACGAAACAAAAAGGTAATGCTGTGCAACTATGACCCATCCAAGGTTTGTGCTCAGGAGCAGACCCAAAGCCACTCCACTTGGATTTGCTCCAAACCCTTCCAGGTGATCTGCATCTATATGTCTTTCTACAGCACAGACTACAGACTGGTACAAAAAGTCTGTCCAGACTACAGCTACCAGAATCCAGGGGCCTACCTGCCAACAGGTTAAGAGGAAGTCAAGCTAAGGACAGTAATGGAGAATCATGTATGAGCTATGGAAAAATTTAAAAGTATTCTGAATCGTTTTTTTGTTTTTGGTTTTTTTTTTTGAGAAAAAGGATTTTTACAGTTCTACGTTAGCCAGCATGTGTTTTTAGAGTAATGCCTTGCTTGTGAACTTAATGTGAATTGCATACACTTAGGGGTCCTGCTAATGTATACTGATTAATGTGATTTCTATGAAAACTATGACATGTGCTCATCAAAAAACTAATCATTCACAAGCGAACATACAATTTGATTATGCATGAAAAAAAACCTTAAAATCCTCACAAATGAGAAAATGGAGGTTGACAGTGTAATAATTAATTTCCGTTCTATTAATTTATTCTCAAAATACAAATGATTGTAATAATCAAGACATGCTGGATTTTGTGTTGTTTTCCGGATTCATGTTTAATCATTCTCTTGATTCTTTTGTCTGTAACTCTGGAGTTGTCAAACTTAAAATTAATCTGGATTTTCTAATTAAAACAATAGTATTTTACAGCAGCCAATTTCATGATGATCTCTGGAAAACTTCATGAAAGTCTAGAATATACAGCACAGTGAAGGTGTCAACCACCGATGATTCAATAAAAAAAAAAACAAGCTTTAGAAGCAGATTTCTTTAAGTAAATGAGTCGATGGTGGTGATCTCAAATTCAAATTAAACAACAAAACATAGGTGTGGCCCTCAAAAGGTCAATAATATATAATTTAACTGACTACTCACTGACCACGCAAGTGATCAGTGAACTACAAAACTTTTTTTTTCTGGATGCTGAAGCAGCAAGTAATGTTAAATTAATGAACTAATAAACTGAAATAATATTCCCAGTCATTTTAATGGTGGGTCAGCCTCCACCTGAAAGCTGTTTTAAGTATATACCGTACAACATGTACTACAACAGTAGCTGCAGTTTGCAGGTGCCAACTACATGTCAAATAATTATCAATTCCAGGCATCATTTTTCATCATGTGAAAGAACCAATAAATCATATATTAATTACTTTTTCGGGTACTGTATTTACTGAACAATAATTAATCTACAGTATGTTAGGTATAATCTATCATATTATCAACCTAGTCAAATAATTATGTTTGCTCAAATATATGCTTGCTCAATCATGTAATTTTATATACAATATATTACAGTTGTTCTAAAGGGTAATTCACTGTCAATATAACGGAGTCAGTCACTTCAACTTATGCTTCTGCATATTCTCATGTAACAATAAATGTTCTGTTCCTTGAGCACTAGAGGTTTTAAAATGTCTGAAATGTCAGTGTTAGACCAGATAACAGAAGCCATCCAATAAATAGTTAAAGCAAACTAGGGTCATTCTGCAATGTCTGTGGGAGATCTAGCTGAAAATAGCCTCCCAAAAAGACTATGAAGTTCTGAGCAGTAAAGATCTGATTATACTGAATAAACCCTTGATTATTATATTTCATTCATTTAATTCTGTCTGTTCAATAAACCTTGTGATTTGTTTATAACCGACATCTTTGTCTTCTACCATTTCTGGAGTAAACAAACACGCTGTTCAGGTATCTGAGGACCTCAACTCTGACATTCTCAATCACCAAACACACACAGCATAATCATTATTCAACCCATTCATTAAACACATAGTCTGATATGCATGCATCATGTTTCTGCCATCACTGACTGAATAATTACATGCTTTGTTGAGGAAAAATGTAAAATATAGCTGTAAGAATTTAGGGACTGTGGTGTATAATCATTATATGCACTAAAAAACCTTGAAGTTAAAGGCTAGACACACGATGGAACCATATCAGCTTCCACCAAAGACTACATCTGTGGTTTTGTACCATTCTAGAGTAAATGCAGAGTTTTGGGGAATTTTACACTAAACATCTTGCTGTGATACTTTGCTTTGAAGTCTCATGAACAATTCTGACTGAAAATCTAGTTTTATGTAACAAAAGAAAATAAATAATTCAATACAAAGTTATGATTAATAGAAAAATACCCAGACAAAAGTTTGCATTGCATTCAATACAAAATAGTTGTGGTTTATTCTTTTGGGAACAAAAAAAATGGCAACAACTAAGTGTCACTTCTCAAAACCAGCAATATCTACAGGAAAGAAACAACAATGGTTCCTTCTATCAATTACCATTTACCACCAGGTTCAAATGATAACTGCAAATGTATTTGATGTGGTTTGCCTCGGTGTGCATTTTTTCACATTCTGTCAATTCTGAACATTAAAACGTGTTCATTTCATTTCCATTTCCCCTCAGTCTTCATGCCTGCAAAGAAAACATCCGTTCACTTTATTTTTCACTGTCGTGATTGAAAATGTTTTGTTTCCACAGCCTCAAAAACACTGGTGTCTGCACAAACTCTTGTGAAGAAAAAAAAAAATCAGTTTTGAGGAATAAAACAAATCAGAAATCCATCATAAAACAACATGAACATGCCTGATTAGATCTGGTTTTATCGTCTGCTGACACCTTGTATTCAGATTTCGCCCAAGGTTTATAAAGACAGGTCCATACAATATAATTTCCCCAAGAATGACATCCAGTTGTGCGTTATTTTCTGTATCCTTTATGTTTCTTCCGCGGCTATTTAAAAAATGCAAATGGATGCAGATGAAGCAGATTCATATATGGGAGTACATGTGTCGTTTTTGTCACTAATAAATCTTAAAGGGTGTTTGTTCGTGGTGGTCCAGCTGGGTCTTCATCCATGGCGCTTGCTTCAATGTGTGCTTGCCTACAGTATTTTATTCTTTACTGCTGGTAAGGGTTTGACAACAGGTGACCTGTGACTTTAGTGCAATGTCCCAACTTTTTTGGGAGAATTATGTTGATTTTGTCTCATATCCGCTTTGTTTCAACTAGCCCTTGGTTGTCTTTCTCGGGGGGTGTGGGGTGGGGGTGTAACTGCCCACTTCCTTTTCTCCTTTAGTCCCTCACGCCCATGCGTCCACTACTTTGGGAGATTCTCCAGGTGCCTGAATCCAAAATGATAAGACGACAGCAAAAACAAGCCCCATGATAAAACAGACTATTTCTGCATTTGTCTTTCCTGACAGTCGGCTGTCGTTGGGTTGTTGTGATCAGTCCCTCCTTCTGAACGGATTCCAATAAAGTAAGTAACAGGTGGTCGAAGGATTTAGCTTCACAGACTGGACAAGAGTACAATGTCAGACTTCACTATGCCAGAGCTGAGGAGAGAAAGACACGGGCGCTGTGGTTTCTTTGTAAACAACAACAATCCACTTCACCAGCCCACCTACCCCTCTCGTTCCAGGCTCCTCCTCCTCCATTCCTCCATCTTTAGGAGACACTAAATACAGCAGGTTTGGATGGGGCAGACGGTGGGGGGGTTGGGGGGAGGCTGTAGGTAGTGTAGTAGGTAACAGCAAGGTGAGAAGTTGTCCCGTGTTTTTTGAGGGGGGATATCTGTGTCGTTTTGTGTGTGTGTGTGTGTGTGTGTGTGTGTGTATGCATGATGTAGATGCCCTGATGTGAGGCAGTTAAGATTGTTTGAGGCGCTTGCGTGGGGGTCCAAGAAAAGGGCACTGGGCTGAAGCCAGGGAGCGATAAGCTTCTGCCACCAAGTGTGGATGAGACGCCACCATGGACTTCCAACCTGCCGTCTCCATCACCTCTGCAGCATGGCTGGAAAACAGATCACAGAAAGAACAACAACACTCATTAGGTCATTTTTATTTAATATAAGGTGATTTTCTTGAGTATATATAGTGTATATATATTCTTAAGTGGAAGCATGACTACATTTTCTCTCTTTTGAATATAGATTGGATACAAAAGCTGGATAAGAAAACAATTATTTAGAAAGAAATCAGAATTACAATTAGCCGTTAACAAATGCATTTAAAGTAGGATTTAACTTGAGGATGAGCTCGTTGAATGAACAATCCAGATGCTATTGTGGGGGATGAGGAAAATTAGTTTGCTTCCTCATTTAGAACATTGAGATGGCAACTCGGGGGTTTCCTTCCTGGAACATACAATGTAATCTTACAGGGAGGAAAAGCACATAAACTTCAAGGACACTTTTCCCCTCTTACAGTCTCATGATGTCAGTAAGTGTTAATCATGCAGAGAAAACATGTCAGGGTGGAAGATACCTATTAAATGCTACAAACTTAAACCAACCAATTTATTTTCTACTTGAAGTTCTAAAGATATCATTGTCTCTAAATGTCACGAAAGAGAGCAGTCATATCAATAATTATCAATAATTATATTAAATCAATATATAACCACAGGAAACATCATATATATAGTATATCGTAGGGTTATCATGGCCTAATAATGAGCCTATTAAATGTAGAGTGAGGAGATCTGATAGACAAACAGACAAAGATATGTGAATCACTGACAAGGAAACAAACACTAACTTAACACAGAAGGTATCGAGTCAGGTTGCCCTGATCTCTCAGTCAGTCTGACAGATCCATGGGGAAGACAACTAAAATTTAATTAACTGAGATAGCAAAAGTGAGAGAGGGTGAGACTGACCCCTGGTATTATCAGTAATGATAACAGGATAAAGAAGAAGTAACACAGAAACACAACAACAGAGAAAGAATGTTCTGACCCTTGAGGAGCTGTGAGTTTGTAAGAAGGTGCTGGTGACACGATAGCAGAGAGGATGAGCTTCTGTCTGCATGTGAACTCACTAGTTAATGAAGTCGACAGCCTGAGTTTTGAGCTGGTCAGCGCTGTGAAGGTCGGCCAGGATGAGAATCTCGGCAGCGTTTTCCACAGACAGACTGGTGCACAGTGCGTCCTCACACATGACCTTCAGTCTCTCAAGGGCATACTGAACGACACAAAGAACACAACATTGGTACACTCCCCCGTCTTCTTTCATGTTCATGCATTTACACATCAGTTCTATTTCAGAATGACAATGACATCGGTTTCTAATATCACGCTTCAAACAGAAGAGCTCCTGCTTACCTGGTATGTAAATTAAAAACAAAAAAGCTTATAATAATCAAATTAAATATAAGACCGTTATATTAACACCAGTGTTTAATGTCATAATGTTCTCATGACATTGAATCCTTCAGATGTAAATTAATATCTGGCCATTTTAACCAAGCATCGCTGTCTCCACTTGACTAACTATATCCATGCAGAGGTGGAAATCTTTGTCATACATATTTTTGTATTACCTTGTCAGCTGCTGCCAGCAAATCATCAGCCATCTTGTCCAGATTGGGAGCCTTGTCCGTGTAAATGAAGCACATCATCTCTTTGAAAACCTCTGGCTCCACATCGTTGATCTCCACTCGATTCTGACAGAAGGAATATTTGGATTAAAGCGTTTCACCTAAAGTTGAGATTAACCCACCCCATACCCTCCAATTTGCTTTGCTGGACAATAGAAATGAGTTCAACTGAATAAACAAAATTGTTAAAATGTATAATTTATATCTCCACAACACCTGAGATCCATCAGTGCTACGCAATAAAATAGGATAAGTATTCATATTTTCCCTGTGGAATGTGTACTTCCTTTGGGTCTTTGAGACAACTAGTATCAGCAGCATCAACTGTCGAGCAGAGACACTTGTTAGAGATGCAATCATTTTATGAATATTTCCGGCTTAAAACTATAAAAGTCATTACAAGCAAAACTATTTTATATAAAGTATGTTTATCTTAAGTGATCTTGCAGCCAAAGAGGTAACGTCAGTTTTTAAATATACTTTTCCTGTTTTTACTGTAACTGTGAATTTTATATTATGATTGCTGACCTGCGTGATTATTCACTCTTACTTGTTGAAACTGTTGCAGTCGAACATAAAGTAAACCACTTTAACATAAAGTCATACCAGATTCTGACAGAGAACACATTGAAAAAAAAACAATAATTTATTTTTTACATTGAAAGTTCATGTTTTTAAGGGTGACAATAAACAAGGAATTAATACCGGTAATGCTAATGTTAATGCCAGATATTTTGCTATACTGTGACCCAAAAGGCAGGTAAGCAGCTGTAGGTGAGACAAACATGTGAGCAGCTTCTCCTGCAGCTTCAATTCTGACAATAATATGTGCACAACAGAAAAAACGATTCTTTGCCTCTGCAACTTTGTCAGTGAAGGATGAATCCCAGCTCTGAAGTACGGCAGGACAATTTCATTACAGTTCCCTATCATCATTAAACAACTCTACAGTGCAGCCGTTTGACAGAGCAATCCTTCACTCACTTTAAACCCTCAAAACAGCTGGGGAAAAAAATTGGCCTCTGTGTCACTGAAGAACAGAAAAAATTTAATTCCAAGAATAAAACAAGCTTTGGGAGCTTGGGCTCACCTTTTTACTTTCTTCCATCTCATGCTCAAACATGGCGCTGAACACAGGGGAGCGTGCTGAAAGCAGTGATATGAAAGGATATTAGGGCAATGACAAAAACATTCATATGCGAGTAATCCTGGGATCAAAAAGCAAGACTAAAGGTATTAAATGTATACACAAATGCATAACGCCCACACACACAGATGCAATTAAGAATTTCAAACAGACAGAAAAGACAGAACTAAGATAGCAAGAGGGGTGTGTCTGACTCGTGTCTGTACCTGCCAGGATGGCTTTGTGGGCCTGAAACTCCTGGCCGGCCACACACAGGGAGCAGTCTGTGAAGCGGGAGTTCTCCCACAGGCCCCCCAGCTCATCTGCTAACCGACAGTCAGGAACCTTCACCATGTTCATGGTGTTCTGCCCAGATATGTTAACAGAGTCCTGCACCACACTAACCTACAACAAGAGAATTGAAATAATGGAATATTTTAAGATAAAACTTTATTGCATCATGATGACAAATGTAAACCAACACAGATATGTAGTGTACCTCACAAAAGAGCGTGAGCTTATCATCAGGCAGGAGTCCGTTGGCCTCATCCAGGAGGAAATCTCTCCGAATGAACTTTTTGAAGCCCCAGTCTTTCCCCTGGACAAAGCGATACGCTCTCTGGCTTTCTGCACACATCCAAGTTCACATCAAGTGTGACTTTAAAATCTTAAAATACGACTGTTTTACGGTGAAAGGTTTATGCTACCAAGCCGACTTACCCATGGCTTTGGTCTCCTCTCCCTTGGCATTGAGGATGGAGAACTTGAACTTGGCACGCACCTCTGCCTTTGGACAGCTGACCAGCAGCAGGTAGAGAGACAGGTAGTCTTTGCTCTCTTCATCCAGGCCCTTGGGATTCACTCTCAAACACCTGTTGATGGAGGAGGGTGAAATAGTGAAGATGGAGCTCAAAATGTTCTGGATGAATATTACCCGTGTTAGCTCTAACCACATGTGAAGGGACTTTCTTGGTCTTTTTTTTTTTTTTTAACAGTCCACTTTCACAAGATTACAAACACCCACCATTTCAACTTGTCATTGGCCCCAGAAGAGAAGGTGGAGCTTTTGATGACCTCACCCATCTCCTCACGACAAAAGCTGAAGTTGTTGATGGTCCACATGTAAGAGAACTTCACCACTTTGATCTGGAAAATTAAGAAACGTTGGGTAAACCTCAGAGTTCGGACATTATAAAATCGAATTGTATCCAGGTTGGTTGCCAGACGACTATGTTTACCTGTGTGTAACACCAGCTCTCAGCCACAGGCCCGCTGGACATTTCCGCAGGGGGAGGGGGACTTGGGACTCTTGACATTGCCAGTGTGACAGAAGGTGTTAGGGGCAAGAGGGTGAGGAGGAGGAACCAGCCACTTGTCAGTGTTCAGTCCTGAAGTCCATCTGCATGAGAACACGCCAGATGGAAGCAGGTTGCCCCCTAGAGTGAGAAAATGTGAGTCTGATAAATGAACAAGATACAATTTAAATCCCATTTTGATGGCAATTTTTTTTTTGAAAATCCTTCTGAAAAAATTCTCCTAAAGCAAGATGACAATCACCCAGAAAAAACACTGTTGGACCAAAGCTCAGCTCAATGTGATGCAACACACATGAACTGCATCTTTCATTTATCCAGTTAACATTCAGTATCGTTTAATGCATTCTGCCATGCTGCATGCGATTGAGGTTTGTGGTGTCGGGAATAGATGAATTGTCCCTGACCCATTAGGGGACAGCAGAAGATCGATGGTCCATGACTGCTCTGGGATCAATACCTGCTGCAATCGCAATTAAGTCTCCAAAATGAACTGTGAGTAAACATGCTGACTCCCAGGACTGCAGTGGGGACTGCAGGGGGACTTGGAGCAACTGGGAAAAATCCAAAGATCCTAGATTACCTTCAAGTCACACTGGAGCATTGTGAAGATATTTGATATATACATTTCCTTCTTCCTAACAGTTCTGCATGCTGGTTCTCCATTACCGCTCACCAGGACAAAGGATTAGGAAATATCAGTAACACCTAAACTTATCCAAGATTGACAAATGAAAATGTTTGCCCTGAGATGATTGCAGAGTGCTCACATTTACAGGATGAGCAGCAACAAAGACCGTTGTCTAAGCGACAATGGCAGCAAAAAGCTGCTGACCTCCCAAGTTTATAACAAGTAATTAGGTAAACTACAGACAACAGAAGGCTTAGGAACAACTTAGAGAGCCAGATTATATAAAAACTGTGGGGAAAATTTTTTTTTTTTTAGTATTCTATCTCATTTTTGTGTTGTTTTTATGTCCTGTAATTGTTTGTCATACGTCTCAGGGAATAGTAATTTCATACGTAGAGTAGTAATTACATCTGCATGACCACAAATGGCAATTATAGATATTTAATAAATAACTTGAAGACAAATCACCTTACAAAGAGCCTCTCTGAACCAATTGTTCTTGTAGGCTGAGGACTACCCGTACTTTAAAAAGAAGCTGATGATTATAGCTCAAACTGTATACTGTTTGTATGTGATATGACACTGGAACACAGGAACAGGAACCTTTACTCAGTAGAAAACTATAAAATTATGCAATCGGTTCACTGTGGAAAACGTTCTGCTGGAACTAAATGACACTAATAAATTACAGCCAAATACTTAGAGAGGAAAATAACCTGTTTCTGAGGCAAATATGGATTTGACAAGAAAAAATCTGTGTACCTAATGAAGCTTATGGGAACATTGGTTCTTTCAGTGTATCTTATTTTAAATATTTAGTCTGATGTGACTTCACTGAACTATGGGAAATAATTATGCTATCAAAGTTATCTGCCACCTTAATTACATTTGAAAGTCCAGCCAACACAAAACAATCAATGCCAGAGGCTTGTTCAGAAACTGCTAAAAAAAATTCAAAGAATCAACACTCAACCTGTTTTTGTTGATGGCAGCACTGAGACAAACAAAAAGGAAGGGGTACAGAGAAAGAAAATGAATGGAGTAAAGGGATAGAGAGGCTAAATGGAAAAGCAGGTACTGTAGCAAATGAAAGATGGGCCCCAATCTGTGGGACCATTCAAAGAGATAAATTGCCACAAAAAGAGGCTCGCTCTAGACAAAAGAAAATCAAACAGTGGTATGAGAGAGAAATAAAATTGATTTCTGGACAAATATAATGCGATTGCAGTGCAAACTGAATTGGAACAATACAAGCACATTTTTAAGAGTTTACTTTTTACAGGTTCTTTTTTATTCCCTATGGTCTGATTGTTATATAGCTAAAGATAGCTTTCAGAGGACAAAGATCGCCATTCAAAGATTTTCCATTCAACTGTAATCTCTATGTTTAGCTACTCATCACAGTATGCAAATTTCTTAACAATGCATGATTGGATTTAAAAAAAGATATGTACGCATTTAATCCAACCAAGCTTTATGACACTGACACTGTAAAACAGGCAGCATAAATGTACTGTTTACCCAAACCAAACATGTTTTCCTGTTGGAAAAATAAGCCATGGGTAACTCCTTGTATTTGTCAAAAAATTCTGAACTTTTGGTAATCAGTCTAATATACCCTGAAATAACAAGCAAGGGATCTAATCTACCTTACAAATTTTATTTGTGTGACACAATCAGAGCAAAAATTTATATTATCACCAAGTAAAAATAAAATCTAAATTTATGTGACGGTGGACAAAAAGGAAACAAATCTTAAAATTTCTGTAAGAAGTAAGTTTTGCTTTATTCAATTCTATTTTAATCCTGTGAGCACAAATCTTGAATATCACTGTGTTTATCAAATCATGGTGACTTCTAATGTAGAGTTAGATATCTATGTACAAAAGTAAAACATATGAACATATACATCCATGGAAATATGATACGTAAGGCAGCAGCTTTGACCACAATGCTTTTTCCCTGATATTTTACTCCCTTACTGAGAAGAATAAGAAATCAATCTCTGCTTTAAATTAAGAGGAGCGGTACAGAGGCGTTTCACACAGCCATATCCAAGGGGAATGAAAAAATTGCAACCCTTGTCGAAGTGTCAGTGAACACAATGTCAGTTTCCAAAGCGTTGGTCTTTGAGGACTGCAGTGAGCCACAGACAAACCTTAAACATTTAATTGGTACAGGGACCGGAGATCGATTGCACTGCATGTGTTGAGCTTCTGTGTGAGCGATTTCATATTCTGCCCTTGGTCACGGTGCTCGTCCTTTTCTAAAAACTCAATCTCAGTGAGATATGAACTATTGATTTTACCAGCTTGCCTCACTGTCATCTCTGACTTTGTGCAGACCCACAATTACGTTGAGAGGGATTTGACAGGGCAAAACAGCATTAGCACCCAGGCTTCAGATCCTACCCTTACTTCCACACTAAAACCCTCCTCACTTGGCCAGTTACAGAAGGTTAAAGGGAAAAGGGACCTCAATGCATCACTAATGTCTCCACTCTCCCATTCCAAACCACTGCAAATGGTCATACTAGATATTTTAACCTCTGCGTTGCATTTAGACCAATGGTTAGAATATCTAAGAGGTTTCAGGGGCATCTGAGAAATAGTTGAACTTTGCTATCACCATATATTTAATTTGGTTAGTTTATTAGAATTCTGTACTTAGTCAATCTCAGAAAAGATGACCTCGTGGCTGAAACTAATTGGACAGCGGACTGGGGTTACAGTCATGTTTTGTTTTCA
This sequence comes from Antennarius maculatus, assembly GCA_013358685.1. Classification (NCBI taxonomy): domain Eukaryota; kingdom Metazoa; phylum Chordata; class Actinopteri; order Lophiiformes; family Antennariidae; genus Antennarius; species Antennarius maculatus. The sequence continues at coordinate 9,721,821 of CM023626.1, read as the reverse complement.
GTCATTGATTTTGCCACACGACAACACACTTGTTGATAGAATCGAGGAAGTTCTTGCTTCTGGCTCTATTTGTAATGTGTCACTTCATTGCATTAAATTGTACATTCAAAAGCATGAAACACAGTATCTGAAAAGAACACAAGACATAAACAAATTGTAATTATGTAACTTGTTATTGAAGTTTCTAATCGAAACAAATTTGTCTTTCATTAAGTGGCCAGTCTGTGACAGAAAATGCCAATATCTCAGGGAATTCTCAGGGAATTCTGCCAAAATGTGTCAAGATATTTTTGGATACAAGTAATAAGAACCATTATGACTATTGAATAACAGAACCACAGTATTTTAATGTTTATCCAAGTTGCACATTAATCTACTCAGAATAGACAGCTTCAAGCCCAAATTCAAGATGAAAAAGTAGTCAAGTACTTCACAAGGCAGAGATGAAACAAAAGCCTCTGACTGTTCCACAATGTTAAAATTTCATAATACACATCACTGAGTTCAAAACTCAAACTTTAGATTTCAATCATAGTACATCATTCTCCAATTTACACTTCTTATTTCCACAGAATTAACAATAACAAGAGCAAGAACATTGGATTTTACTTTGGATCATCACATCACAGGCCAGATCAGCTTCAGCTGATCAGAACATCTTGAAGGTAAAGAGACTGATTCAGGAAACGTTGACCTGAGTACTAGCTTAAATTTGCTGTGTCAGAACTTAGACTTTAAAACGCAATAAAAAGCATGTAAGACAGAAGAAAGTCTTACCTATAAGATAACCATAGCGTTGTAAATCTTAAAAGGAATACAGTTACTGTGATTACAGCCGAATAAAATGAAAATATAGTTAAGGTCTCCTGGAAGAAAAAATGACACCGACAGCCTGGATGCAAGGGACAAAAATAGAGTGGAAATCAAATATATATAGTTGCCTGTTACAACTATAACACACTTTAATAGTAGAAAGTGGAAAATTCTTTCTCCAAAGGATTGAAAACATACAGTAATTTTAATCATCAAGATGACAACATGGCAGTACTAATTCTCCTGCCTTTGCGATCTGCATCGCTGCACGAGATTCACAAAACTTTCCCCGCTAATGGTATAATGTGACTGCCATTCTTGCTGTGATGTTGGGTTTGTTTTCAGTGACTAATATCAACGTACATGTACAAATGTGCGAATACTGAGGAAATGGCATTCAATGCCTCGGCGTCACAAAGAATAAACTCATCCTTTTCAACTTAATACTGACATTAACCAACATCTGGCTAATTAACACAGCAACACACAGCGATCACACGTGCATTTCTGACCCCATTCAATCATTGTATACAATACAGATAATAACCAATTACAGGATGTAATCACACTGATGCGTTTTATTCGATGACGGCGGCCCAACAGATAATTATTACACACATACCTTATTAGTACCACTATTTAGCGTGTTTTTATTATCTAGCTCAGCTTTTAATAGTAGTCGTAATGTCGCGTGGCAATAGTAGCAGGTAGGCAACCAGCTAACAATCCATCCAACAATTTCTTACTTTGAACAAACATTTTAAGCAACAAGTAATGAACTGTATACTCACAGGTAAAGTGAATCCTAATATTTATAACGTATCCACATCGTCTTATACCCTTAACGTGAATACATACTGTAAACACTCCATACAATCTGGTGTTAGCAAGTCGCTACCTCGATAAAGCTAATTCGCTGCTGAGCCCCATTAATGTAGCAGCAAAGCTTAGACAAACAAAAAAAGATCGGGGAAACTGGCTGAAAAACTGCGAGTGAAAGTACAATATATCAGCTTCGACCGTGTGATTTGATTTTTTTAATAATTGTGGTACCGCTTAATATTTCACATATCGACAAACTTACCTTTGTGTGAGGTTGAATTACAACACTAGCCGTCCGGGAAGTGTTGTTTGCTAACAGGCTAGCTGTTTGTAGAACTGGCAGACCAAGACAATTTGCTCCAGCGCGCCTCCTGCTGTCTCGGAGTAACTCCACAGGCCTAAAGTAAAACGAAAAATGTTATACTGTAAGTTCTGAGACATGGTATTTTTCCAATTATAGTTTCAATATTTAAATGTAATGACTCGAATTTTTATTAGTCTACAATATCTTGTTCTTCCTTTTTCTCGTTTTTCCTTTCCTTTTCATTTTTGCTGTATTCCATGTGAGGTTGAAACAGCAGATTGTGTTCTTTAAACAATTCTTCCTTACACCTATCACCTGCATGTCCTTCCTCTCTGTATCCATAAAACTCTTCACTGGTCTTCCCCTTCTCCTCATGCAACTCCATCCTCATCTTTTTTTTCCTACAGTCATCATGTCTCTGACATACTGTATACTTCCAAACTATCTCCATCTCGTTGCTCTCCTTTCCCCACCAAACTGTCAACTATTGTAGTTATTTTTAATCTCAGACAGACAGACAGACAGACAGACAGACAGACAGACAGAAAGACAGACAGACAGACAGACAGACAGACAGACAGACAGACAGACAGACAGACAGACAGACAGACAGACAGACAGACAGACAGACAGACAGACAGACAGATAGATAGATAGATAGATAGATAGATAGATAGATAGATAGATAGATAGATAGATAGATAGATAGATAGATAGTTTAATAATCCCGGAGGAAATTGCACAATTCCACTGCTCAGGCAAACACCAGGAAAAAAAAAAAAAAGAAACACTGACATCACAGGACATACCACAAGATATACACTACAGTAACACACACATGTAGCATTAACTGGACATATATTAAACTATAACAAAAATATTAACAGTATAAAATTAAAATATAAAATTATCTTGTCCATTCTGGTCACACCCAGTGAAAACCTGAACACCCTCAGATGTACCACCTCCGTTAAGCCTTTTGGTCAGTGTCACCATCTGTAAACCATGCATGTGAAAAGTAAAATTGATAACTGTAACGATTTATAGTTCACTCACATGGATGCTAGGGTGAGTAAAATAAATTTGTCAAGGTTGGTTATGATGTATTTCCAGGAACTCGTAAGTCAACAAGCAAAATGTTGCCATCATGTCAAATTTGCTCAAGTGTGATGTTAGGCCTTTCTCACACAGAACAGTTTGACTTGTAAGCTTAAGTGTAAATATTTCCAGGGAAAAATTATTGACTTATTTTTTCAATTGACTCAAAAAAGTTACAGTACTCAGAAGAGAATTTAAGAATCAGACAGCAGAAAAGTTCAGAGCACTGAAACATAACTTTATTTAAAGGGTCAGTTATTTACTTCCGTACAAGATCCTCTATTTTAACTTTAAGAAAATGTAGTATTAGCATGAAAAATTGAAAAAATTAAAATATAACTTTCATTTTAATAACAAAGCCTCATTTTTAACAAGCCCATGCTTGTATTACATACAGATAAGCATTCACTCTCAACCCCACACAGTATAGTAATGCAGATAAGAAAAAAAAAAACATAAGTCATTATAGAGAATGTTTACATATGTTTGCATATTTACATGTTGATTTACAGCACCTAATGGAATGCGTCATGTGTTCAAATCAAATGCAGTTTAAGTCAAATATGTAGAAGTCAAAGAACAAAAATCAGATGCGAGAACACACACAGCCAGCATTCATCGGCGTGACTTAGGGACAACAACATTTCCACTCGTTGCGATGGGGATTAGGAGCTTGCGTTGGTCCATCCGAAGATATTTTTCTATGAGGACTTCCACTGGCACCTTGTCATTCACATGACCCTGCCTGCAAATCAAAAGAAACACACTGGTTAGGGGCAAGATAATAAAAATCATATTTTTTCCTATATTCTGTGAGAAAGCAGTAGATGACTGCCAGAGGTCAGATTTATCTTTACATTTTCTTTGGCCTATGCGTGTGCTTTGGTTCAGGTTGAACACTGAGCTCAACTTTGTCATGTAGAAGCCAGTACTGTCTTGATGATATGCATTATATTTTACTAGACTAATGCTACTCTAATACATATATCATCTTTGTGATGAATGGAATAGTCTAAAATTAGGAATTACTCAAGGTTAGATTCAGTTTACTCTGCAGTTTCTTTCTTCACAAAAGCCTTTTAAAGCATCTTATAGTAATGTTTTTGTTTGCTGGCTGTGAAACCACTATTTATTCAGTCTCACCATAGATTAATTTCTTTTCTATCCACAAAAACGTAACTACAACTGAATGATAATATTGCTCCCTGTCTTGAGTGAGTATAATAATAATGGCCACATTATGGCACACGTTTTATTTATTATTTTTGACAGACACGGCTCAGCTTGGACTTGGAATCAGATTTTTTCTCTCCTTTCATTTTATCCATACAGGAAAAATCAGGACACTGCACAAAATGTTTTCTATAACACTTAAGATATAAATCACATACATATGCACATGTTCAACACTTCCATTATTATGTGGATGACAGCATGATGATTCCTGGGCTCCATCAGAGCTTTACAAAAAATGTTTTAAGCTTTTATCAGCATGTAAATCCTCTGCCACATCCTCAGCCTAGTACAAGACTTATTTATCCTTTTATGTTGCGTAATTTCTTAATTCCATAATTCCAGTTTTTGCAGTGACATTACTACCAACATGGAAATATTAAAGCAGCCATTGTAATTATTGAAGTCACACAACATACACATAGAATTTACCTGGAACACTCTCTGTGCTGCTTTACATTACTTAAAAAGGCAATGCTCCAATTGTTTTTGCTGATTAAACAACAATAAAATATTTGGGGGGGAAAAATTAAATTTGAGAAGCAAGCCAATTAAATAAATTTCACCATAAACAATAGTTTTGTACCCTGTGCTGGTACCTTGCTGTTGGTGGAGAGGATTGTGTGCTTCAATGACCCCTAGAAAGCTATACCGGCGGGGGAATCACACCCCTGGCAGGTTTAACCATACCGGGCAGGTTTCGGGATAGAGGCCAGACGAAAGTCAGCACCTGGTCCCCCAGGTAGGGCCTGAGGTTAACAACCCCACCCCGTAAAAAACGGCATGTTACTGAAACGATGAGGAGAAGCCACTTCTGTATACTGTGGCGGAGAAGAGACGGCACATCCTTGGATGTATCCATGACGGGGCCGGGTGAAATCCGGCAGGCCGCCCAACCCCTGATGACCCCGATCTTCGATGCTAAAGTCAATACCAGGGTAGGCACCTGGGAAGTGCGCACACTGTTTCAATGTGGGTGCATGGACCAGCTGCTGAAGACTATGAGGGACTATCGCTTGGACATCTCAGACGTTAGTGAAATGAGGTTGACTGGGCAGGGGCGCCTCGTGATTGATGGAGTAACCGTTCTTTTCTCTAGGAAGCAAGACCACTATACCCATGGAGCCGGGATCATCCTTTTGAGCTGTGTGGCGCAAGCACTAGTGGGATGGAAACCGAGGAACGATCGCATCATCATAGCGAGGCTCTACACTAGACATGCCAAAGTCACCATCATGCAGGTCTATGCCCAAACCGAAGTCGCCTCAGAGGAGGACGAGGACGCCTTCTACAGCCAGCTCCAGACCGTGCTTGATGAGATCCCCAACCATGACATCAAGATGCTGATTGGAGACCTAAATGCAAAAGTGGATGGTGACATAAGAGGCCTCAATGCCACAGTGGGACCACATACGTCTACAAGCTCCACCAATGACAACAGGGAGAGACTGTTGATGCTAGCACCAGACCAGGTGCTATCCCTGCCCTTCTCATCAACTCCTCATTGGTGATGCAGTCTCTCCAAGAGATCCTCAGGATGTATCAGAGGCACCATCTGTGGAAGACATCCAGCTTGTTGGTGATGCTGGCTGTCTTCATCCACGTCTCAGACAGGAGAAGGAAAATAGCACGTACTCCGACTGCCAAGAGAAAGACCAGCAAGTGTGGCAATAGACTGGGAGCCAGAAGGGGGGAGGAGGAAGAGGATAGCCAAAGAAGACGTGGAGACATACAGCCAAGGAAGACCTAAAAGAGATGGGAGTCGGATGGTATGGAGCAAGAAGGGCCACCAGTGACCAGAGCAAATGGAGGGGACTCGTCGCCCAATGTTCCAGGAAGAACGGAAGGAACTAAGTCTAAGTGAAATAAAAGTTCAGTGTAGAAAATAGCGTGACTTGAACTGTTTCTCATGTTGAAAGGAACACATGATGTATTACGAGTTGCATGCAGACATCACAAAGGTAATAGTGGGTCACTTCAGTCATCCAGATTTTGCAGATATGATTTGTCACATTTATAAACTTTTCATTACGAGAGATTATTAACATTGTTCCAGAATGAGCATACAAAACATAACTACCTTCTCAACAAAAGTTCAACATCTTCAACCTCTATGGTTTTCCTTTTTGCATGAAGGGCATACGTTTCCAAGTCCTCCGCCAGTCTCTCAAAGTATTTGTCCATTCTGTTGAGAACACAAAACATATTATATAATGGTAAAAGTAATAAAATCTAGGCTAAACAAAGCATCTACACTTTTTCTTCATCAGACCTAACAGCCAATAACGTAAAAATCTGGGCAATCTTAGTTACTCACATTTCTTTCAGGACAGGGTAAACATCTGCAGAGACCTTTGTTTTGGCAAAGTGCTTGAACACATTCATAAGGTAGTTCTTAGGTAGACCATCGTTCTTTGCAGTTGACCTCGACCTCTTTCTTGTCTGCTTAGGCTTAGATGCAGGCAAACCCTCCCCAGCATGATGAGCAACCAAACTGATAATGGAAGAAAGAGTAATATGAAAGAATATCAGTAACTCATAATGACTTTCTTCACATAAAAACTAGCTAACAAATATAATTTTTAAAATCCAAACTTGAGATCTTACATTCTGCCCAAGCTGGACTGTAATTCTCAGCATGGAACTATACAATTACTTTCTTCAAAAAGCAAGAAAGAAAGGACATGATTTTTGATAACTTACCAGGATTGAGTATTTTTGTGCACAGACGGTGAGCTCAGAGGATCCAGGTTGACAATCTTTCTTTTTTCTCTGACGAATGCTGGAGTCTTGCTTGGGACATCTGATAATTTTAGGAAAACAAAAATTCTGCTTTAATCTTACTTACTTCACCCCAAAAAATGCTAACTTGAGAATAGAGACTGACCTTCATTCTCTTCATCTTCTCCATCCTCCCATTCATCATCCTCTTGCACATCTGGGTCCTGAGCAGCAGCTTCTTCATTGGGATCATCACACAGGTTCCCCTCATTCTCATTAGATGCATGAAAGTAGTTTTCATCACCGGCATCCGATTCTTTACGAGAAGCATCTCTCCGTCCTTGAAGAGAAAACTGATTACTCTCATGACTTCCCATTTCGGGCTGTTGTCTTCAGTTGCACTCTGTGCTTTAGACTTGCCATCAAACCATCCTACTTGCAAAATAGCAATGCATGGTGTTGAATAAAAAAGTTTACCATTTAAATACCTTCATATGGGTTAGCAGATATTCTAACTCCTAGATAACAAAAACCTCAGTGTTGTGATGATCAGACATTTTTGAAACCCTCACCCGACTCTGTAATAGACATAATTCCACTCCCAGAATGAAGAGCTCTGCGAGTTTCCAATCCTTGTTCCAGCTGCTCCGACACACGTTTGTCATCTTCTCCTTTTATCTCTCCACCATATTCATCTTCAACATGAGAATCAGTCGAACCACCCTCTGCAAGATTCTCTTGATCAATTTCATATTCTTCTTCTGACTGAGAATCAACAGCAGCTAATTCTTCAGTTTGAGTGTCTCGGTCAACCAGTTCATCATCAGACTGAGACTTGGCCACAGCATCCTCTTCAGACTGGACATCAGCTTCATTTTCTTCACTCTGTTCAACTGGAGAGTCAACCGCATCATCCTCTTCAGTCTGAGAGCCTGGTATATCCTCCTCCTCCTCTTCGTCAGACTGAGACACGGCAACATCTTTCTCAGACAGCATAATTCCACTCCCAGAATGAAGAGCTCTGCGAGTTTCCAAGCCTTGTTCCAGCTGCTCTGACACACGTTTGTCATCTTCCTCTTTTATCTCTCCATCATAATCACCTTCATCATGAGAATCAGTCGAACCACCCACTGCAGGATTCTCTTGATCAATTTCATATTTTTCTTCTGACTGAGAATCAACAGCAGCTAATTCTTCCGTTTGAGTTTCTCGGTTAACTCCCTCATCATCAGACTGAGACTTGGCCACAGCGTCCTCTTCAGACTGGACAAAAGCTTCAAGTTCTTCACCCTGTTCAATTGGAGAGTCAACCACATCATCATCTTCAGTCTGAGAGTCTGGTGTATCCTTCTCCTCTTTGTCAGACTGAGACAAGGCAACATCTTTCTCAGGCTGGATAACGACTTCACCTTCTATTGATCTCTCTTTCACCAACATGTCATGATCAGCTTCCATTAATTTCCCCTGTTTTACCTCCATCTCTCCCTGAAGCTGAGACATCATCACTGTGGATTTATCCTGAGTTGCGACAATTGAAAAGTTGGAGGTCATGGCATCAGACTTGGCATAGAGAGCCGTTTTACAGTGGATGATATCAGTAGTGAGATCAGGTTCACTGAGTTTGCTTATGCCCAAAGTGAAGCCCTCAGATAACGCAGTTTCACTGGGACCTTGCTCCACACAGCTGCTCACTTCTGGGTAACAAATAGGGAGAAAGAAAACCATGAATCAAGCACAAAAAATAACTATGTTACATATAAACTTTTGATTATTTTCTCATATATTACATTATTATCTCTTTCTAAAGAATAGCAGCTACAACTCTTTTCTTCAGCCTGCTTATCCAATAGCTGAGCTGTTGTTTAAGATACAAGGTATCTCACATTGGTCATTCTTATCTGGTAATAACTATAATTTCTTCATTTTTGATCATTTTTGACCAGCAAAAAGGAAAGATGTAGTTAGGGTATTTTAATCATCATAACTACCTTTCATTTGCCTTTTATTTACAGCGGCGCCAAATTCATCCTCTGTAATTTTCCGACGGTTAGAAACTCTTCTCTGCAGGCCCCTTTTCTCCGTCTGAACATCCACACATGGTGTTTTTAGACTTAGAGAAGTGGAACTGGAAACGTTGATTGGAGACAATACAGTTGGTTGACCATGCAGTTCACATGTTAACACTATAGACAGTAGAAAAATTATTTCAAAGAACAAAATAATATTTACTTAAGACCAAATATTGCAAATCAGACAAGACCCCATCAGAAAAAATTACTTGTAAATCACACATCACACACCATTTGAGATATTTAAGCAATGTACCTTGATAAGGAGAGTGAGGAATGGTCACCAATAGATAGTTCATTTTCTTCCTCAAAACCTACAAACACAAGAATCCATGTAAATTTACCAATTTATATTATTAAATATGCTTAGGATCTTAGAAAAATAAGTTGAAGCGTTAAAATTGTACCGTCTCTATCCCTTAGACGTTTTTCAAAAGCTGTTACATTAATGCTTCGACGAGGTCTCTTTCTGCTCAGGCCTTTTGCCATACTTGCCACATTCCCGATTGTAATATCAGGCAAGTCCAATCCTGACAGTTCAGTACTGAAGGTAAAGCAAACACAAATTCTTCATGCACAAAAAATGATAAACAATCACGGATGTAGTTGCTTATATCAGTTATAACAGTCTATCTATAACTGGAGACTGGAGTCATACCCAGCAATGATAAAGATACTGTACTTAGAAATAGAAATAAATCTCAAATATCAGAGACATCACAGCTATTACTCACCTTGGACGTTTTCTCATCATACTGGAGTTGGCTGAAGACGGCAATGGCTTTTCTGGCTCAGCATTTTTATGAACCACAGGGGACCTGGCTGGTTCTGAACAGCAAATGGCAAATTGGGTAGGTAAAATGAGTCACTGCTGCAATTTAAAAATAAAAGCAGGGTCGTGCACATACGAGTCTGCAGAATATTCATGAGTATATGTCTTGGTGTGTCTCCATCATCGACGAGCATAGAAGTTGGGGCAGGCGTGTTTGTCCGTCTCAGCACGACCGAGGCGGTTCTCCTCTTGGTAGGGGGCAGTGATTTCCTGGTTATACTCTGAAGAATAATTTAACAATTTATAATAATAATTAATTTAAGTAATTTAACTTTAAAAGCTTCAACAACGTATTGATCAGCACTGTTTAATCTGTTCATTGTCCTGACCTCACGTATTTTATGTCTCAGGCTGTGCCTCAGGATGTCCTGAGGGGTTTGGCCACCCGTGTCTTTGCTACCAGGTCTACCGCTTCGCCTGGGCGGGGTGGTAGTCCGTGTTTTGGTTGCACTGGAGAAACATTTTTTATTTAACAGTTTTATTATTTTACTTGCACGTTACCATCAGCTTAAAAATGAAATTGCACACGGATAACCTTAGCAAAGATAACTAATTTGGCTAGCTCCTGAAACAACTACATTACGGTGCTGTTGGGAGTGCATACCTGCGGGTGACTGGAGTCCTGGGTGTCTCGGTATTGAGTACGTGTTTCAGCAGGACCCGAGCAGACAAGTCCTCAGTCGGATCCATTTCGGACGTACGTTAAAGCAGATGGAGCTCTGCGTTAGCTAGGAAACGTTCGTGGCGTTGTAGACGTTAACCTCCCGTTTGTTAGGAATCTGGCAAATTTACACTGAATAACTACTAAATAACACCGAGTCCAACAACTGGATAAAAAACGAGGAAAATGTGGTTTATAAGAGCTTCCATCTAGTTAATAATAGTTCAATCCATCCACTTTCTGCCGCTGTATTCCACACTGTCCCGCGTTATTTTGAAGTGAAACCTAGCGAGATTATGGCTTCTTCTTCTTTCGTAAATACCTGTTTGCCACCAATTAGAACGCTTTCGCCACCTACTGGAAGTAACTGGGAACAACATGAGGTTGGGTAGATGGATGGATGGACAGACGGACGGACAGACATTTAAAACGTTGAACCCTACCATACTGATATTAAACCACCTTCTATCTGTATTACCATTTCCCACACTCTTATAGATTGTTTCAAGCGCGTCTAAGTGTTTCTTTAATACACGGGATTACGCTGCGTTCCGTGAGTCTCAGGACGCAGCGCACTTCGTGGATGCTGTCAGGCAATAGAAATCGCGTACGGTATCCCGTGACTGCTTACTAAAAACCCGCGATGAGGTGAAGCCAGGCATCTAGAAGCGCGAATGCGCGAGGGATTGCAGTACTTTAAATTTTTTGACTTTTTTATACAGTGTCAGACAAATGATAGAAAGTGTAATTATTCACATGAAAACAGGAGAGTGTAAATGCTAATATCACTGAATTAATAAAGGCCTACTGTCTACAAAAGGTTTTTCATTGAATGTAATTCTGATCATATCATAATGATCAATGATCAAGGATACAGAGCAATAAATACAATTTATTTCTTTGCAAGTCAATGATTACCATAACAAGATAAACACACAAATATGTGTCTGCTTTTGAAAATCCTAAACTCACCATCATAAAATGTGTTCTAGTCAAAGCAAAGCTGGAATGGCTTGTATTTAAAAAAATGCACATGCAAATCAGAACAATGTTTTTTTTAAAAAACAATTTTAATCATTTACAGAAATAATAAGCACTTACTTAAACAGGTGGTAACCTATTTCATCCATTGGTAAAAGAATGATCCCTTCCACTCTCAAAATTAAAGGACTGATTGAGTACATCACAAATTGTATGATTCAACTTTATTTCAGCATCGGAAGTTTAGAATTTGGAAAAAATGCAGTTTCCTCCCTTTGAGGACGTTGTCAAAGACTGAAGTGTGAACAAACGTCAAATTAGAAGTCAGGCCTGTCCTTCTTCAACTCGGAGTAGTCCGTGTTAATAGAAAAAAGCTGAAATACAAATACAAACACAATCACTGTAAGGGATACAGTGTGGACTTTGAGGCAAGATAACAGCAGAGATATGGTCGTTTATCCACAGAAATATGTTTTCAGTTTAGAACTAACCAAAGAGTCATGTGAAGTAAAAAATAAACAACAATACATTTTCAGTAAGTGTCACAGTGTTATACGTTATTTGTGCATCAATGTGTGCAGAGGCTCATACTTTGTACTGTTGGTTGTGCGCCAGTTTGTTCCAGGGCTCAGGGTTGTTCTTACGATCCCACCTGAGGGTGAAACATTACATGTTTTTACAGCGTTTTCCCTCAAAGTATTACATGTTGATGATTGATGGTTGATGAGAATAAGCAAATCGAATGGTAAAAAAACAAATCATCCCTTTTGTCTACATTCTTAGCTGTGATTCAGACTTACGAGACATCAGGGTTTTTCAGAGCCAACCGACCCAGGTACAGCATGCTCATGGTTGCCCCACCACCAATGAAGATGAAGAGTGGGATGAGCTAGTAAACGAAGAAAAAGATGAGATAGTCACAACCCACCCCAGGTAAAGAGGTATACAGAGAAAATACCATCTGTAAAATTTGCACCCTGAGTGACAAGGACTGGTGTTGTGCCATTGACATGTGGGAAGCGGTTCTGGGGTTCTGCACTGGCCAGTAACAAGTCATGACTCAAATCCCAAAGAAAACTTGTGGAGTTGGTTGATTGAGTGAACAACAGCACCAACATCCTCCACAGACTCCACAGCTGCACTGACTGAAGGGCAGGAAACCATCCCACAGGATGACACCCACAGGTCGTGGCAGTCGACGAGGAGAAGGGTGAATGCTGGAGTCAGTGCTCACGTTGGACACACTGATTGTGTACAGTTCTATACACTATGACTTTGTGACATAATCTTTTTAATCTTGTTTTTATTACTTAAATTGAATCAAATTCACAGCCCTCCCTCTTCAGGTGAAAATTGCATATGTTGATAGATAGATAGATAGATAGATAGATAGATAGATAGATAGATAGATAGATAGATAGATAGATAGATAGATAGATAGATAGATAGATAGATAGATACCTTAATAAATGACATTTTAAAAAGAATATATGGGTTGTTAGTTTCATACAACAAAGCCTACTGTACACTGGAAAATGTGAAAGACACTTTGGTACATTTTTATAATCTTTTTGAGTATCATAGAATCAGTATAATATAGTATAATGTCCCAATTTAATTTTCATTCATTCATTCACAATTTAATCATAATTGTAGTCTCTCATGGGTTTTTTTAATTACTGTTTACATTTTCCTATAATTGTAGTGCTAGTGACAAGTTTACCATCCATCATTTGAATGGGGAGTGCATATTTTAATTACTGACCAGCCCTCAGCTTAGTCCAACTCATTCCAAAGTCATATTCAAGCACCGCGTGATAAAATGATAAAACAATTACAGCGTCATAACGACTTCCACCGAGTGACAATGATGGATAATTTTACACATTGTCAATAATACAAGACAGGAGTAACAAATACACCCGGTGATCTATTATTACAGACCCGTAAAGTAAGCCGTTTCACCTCGTCGCCCTTGACTGAAGTCATGCATTGCTTCGGCCTAGAGTCATACCAGCATTGTGACTAAACAGAACTGTACGTGCTGCAGCGAGCAGCAGACATGGCAGAAGGCAGAGGTATGTACAGTATCTCTAGTAATGCTATTTATCCTCCCTTCCCATCACAGTTCAATTTTAACCCTACAAGCAAAAACAATCCCAAAAAACAACCCTGGCTCCGCTATTGATTTTATGCCGCATGTACTGCTTATCAGCAGGTGACTTTGAGAACTGCAACATTGATAATAATAATAATGGCTTGTATTGAAGGGGTAGTAATAAAAAATATGGATGAGGAAGGAATTTAGACGTGGTCTTTAATTTTTTTTTTTGTAGAAATCTGTGACTAATATCAAGAAATTAGACAACGATTAGAAATTATTATTAATGTACGTTAAATATCCCAAACGTTACACTAATCACGTTACCTGAGCAGAGAATGAAATAACAGCCGAGCGGCTAATAATTAACGTCAGATAACGGGCGCGCGCTTCACCGCACCGCGTCCTCCCACCACCTTCAATGTCATCTGGTTGTTCGTGTGTTCCACAATTAATTAACGATCCACACTCACGGCTGGGTGGTTCCTCAGCTGTTTGGCGACGACCCCCAACATTGACATGTCGTTCAGCACCCTCGGTGACGGACTTCGTTAAAGAGAATCTCTGCGGTATAAAAGGCGCTCCTCTCCGGAGGATCTCTGTGCGGTTTCCTACAGGCCTGGACGGACACTGAACTGAACACCACCTCCTCGACGTCAGCCAATCGCACGACGTAACGACAACAGCTGTATGCTCGGAGCTCGCCGGAACGTTTACCGTGCGTGGTCTTAAAGGTCTTACAGGAATCTCACCGGGAGTCTGACAATAAAATCTCAGACTTAAAAAGAGGCTGTGAAAAAAGGCTTTCATGTGCTTTCATGATAAAAGTATAATTCCATCAGCTCCATCACCGTCCATCATCTAGAACCAGAAAAGGCCTTTAAAACTGGACTCTCTCAAGGGAAACACAATCAACAAGAATCAAGCCAGTCAAAGCTTTGCACTACCTTTGACCATAGATCAAAGCTAGGTCTTACAAAGCTAGGTCTAAGGTCTTACACTGGCCTTCTCCCTCATCTTTCTATCTTATCCGGTTCTTGAGTGAACAAAAGTTAAAATTTGACCTTTACCTAGTTTTCTCAAGGTCAAGGGCATCATCTCATTTTCATCCCCTTTGCTGTCCGAGTAATGCTCTTTTTGCTTCATCTTTCTATCTGCAACGGTTGAAGATATTTGGTGGACAAACGAACGAACACTGACAATTACATCATCGCTTTGAAGAGGATGTGATATATTCTAGCCTCACTAGGACAAGCTTCATTCATTTTTAAATGGTCAACAGATGCTGGAAATACAGTGTAGGTCATTCAGTTATGGATTTAAGAAAGCACAAAGACAATAGTGTTAAATGTCATATTTATGTCAACAGAATACAGAACCTGAGATAACATCATGTCAAAAGTTTCCCCACCAATTCTGATTCACTGGAATTGAGGCTTATTTGGACAATGTTTCCATCTTGAATATTTGACCAGAATTCTAAAACTAGGATGAGTCAAACAATAAGACTAATACACTTTCCATCCATGTGTTTCCCAACAAACCTCTGTTCATAAAACCAGGACCAATGTATGGAGGAAGCATCTCCATCCACTCAGTACAGTATGTCGTGTAACTCCAGCCTCCTTACACTGACAGAACAAAACTAATGGGAACAGGCTGTTTTGTTTTTTTAGCTTATGTTTTGGGTAATTGAAAAGATGTAGAAAATACATATTTACTACTCTTAAAGTACAAAAGTGAATATAAAAATAAAATGTAAAAGTAGCAGTTAATTTGTGCAAACACGTCTACCAGAGATAAAACTAGCTGAACGTCAACTTGTCAGTTTGGCAGAAAAAAAATGAACATCTTCAGGAAACAAATCTACACCACTAAAACTGGTCAGGTAGTCAACAAGGCTGTGAATCCTCAAAACTATGATAATACCATCAAGCACACATCTAACCAAAAACAGGTGTCTAACCATCAACACGTGCACAACTTTTTTTTGCAAGTAAACGAGATAACAAAAATAAACTTTGTACAATTCTTAAAGCAGGAACGTGTGAACTAAGTGTTTAGGCACAAGGCCTTGAACCCACTCAGTATGAAGGAATCAAAAAGTGATTTCATGGTGGTTTTTCTTTTAAATCAGGTAAATAAAAACGTACGCAAGTGATTTGTCGTGCTTTGTACACCAGCAACCGCTGCAAGGTCAAGTTAGGCAAAACATTTCGGGTGTATAATAAAAATATTTGAATGCATGAAAACCAATAAGTGTTGTTTTTTTTTTACATTTGATCCAGTCTCCTGACATTTCAGGCAGAGATGACGCACAGTAATGACAGCTTAAAACGCAGCATCTACAAATACGCAAGTCATGGCTTCTTCGGGGAAAAATTTGTGCAGTGAGTGAAGAAAGATGAAATTCTGTCGCAAAACTGTCAAAGTCAGATGCGTTATACGTTTGGATTATGAAAACCAGAATAAAAAAACTTTAAAAAAAAAAAAAAAAAAAAAGTAAATTAAGGAACATCCAAATCCCAGAAATCCAAAGAAAATTAGCTCATTAAGCATATTCACTGGATCGAGTAGGTTTTTTTTTTCCCACTAGCAATTTTTTTTTTTATCATGGTCATTCTAACCCTGTATGGAAAAGAGCAATCCTTCCCTAAAATGAAGCAACATCCGCAAACGTGTCCCAGACCGCTAATATTTACATTCCATATTCTTCAAAGAAAAGGATCTGCCGCTGCGATCACAAAGTGAGTCCCTCCCCCGAGTTTTCTCCCGTGACAGCTGTGGCGTCATTAGGATCTGGAGCAGCGGGGCCGCTGGAGGACGTTGCCTGGCAAGGGTTAGTCCCCTGGCTAGAAGACCCGCCTGTCGGCGAGACGCTGGGGTTGTTAAGCAACAGGTCCATGGAGGGGAGCAGGGGCTTGAGGAGGCTGACGGGGCAGAAGGCCGAGACACCGTGGGGAGTGAAGTTTACCTTGTTGGGGTCTGGGCAGGAGGAGATGAGGGCTGGCTTGAGCTGCTGTGAGGAGCTGCGAAATGAGAGAAGGCGTAAAGACATGATTACATAAGTAAGAGTATGGAGATAAGGTCTGAGTTGGTGCACAACACGCACCAACTCAGACCTCTGAAATGGTAGATTTAATGCAAATAATACAACTACAACACATGGCCATTTGTCAAGTTTATGTACGATCATGTTTTCATATTTTTCTTAAATACCCGTACACCCGTTTTCTCTCTCTTCCTGCTCATGCTGGCGTCAGCATCACAGGCATTTTAAAAAAGTTCAAGGACATTACAAGTTACAGACTCCAGAAAAAAGTCAAATCAAGACTTTGAGTCCTTACGTGCAAGTTCAAGTCATATTTTAAGAAAATCTGCACTTTGACTCGTTGAATGAATGGATGTAAAGACAGGAGCGAGAATTGTGAGGGGCTATACCATTCAATATGCTTTAAAGAAGTGTTAGCAAGTGATAGGAAAAATAAATTGACTAGAATATCGTGCAACTTCTAAAAAAGTCGTTTTCACATGTGCACGTTATCAAAAGCTTCTTGTCTGAACTAAATGTCAGGTCGTGTCCAATTTGGGTTTAAAACCAAACACTTCACTATTAAAACCACAAGAGGGCGTCTACAATCACTTTGAACTGATTCACATTTGTCCAGTTACAAAAGCTTCAGTCGTTCACTCAAAGAAAGCCCTTAAGATATTTCTCTGTTAAGAGAAATATAATAGAAGGCTCGCATTAAAAGAGTTATCAGATTGCATTGTGGGTAATGGGTAATTCAAGCACCATTTTAAGAATAAATGTTGTTTAACATTTGGTTCTGCTGTAATTTGTTGCTTTATATAATGAAATTGTCCATCTAAAAATATTAGTGTTATGCTTAATTATTTGCTCCTTCACACTATTGTAGGTGTGAGCCGGAGAAAACATGAAAAAAGATTGTTGCTGAGAAACAAATCGTACCTCGTCTCCTCACTGGCTTTAACTTTTTCGCAGCCCTCTGGAGGCTGCCTCTGGAAGCAGAAACTTTTGTTGGGTCCTGGGGAGGATGACACCTGTGGAAGCAGGGAGTGCTCGGCCTCATTCTGGTAGGAGGTGGGAGCCGGGAGGCACATCTCTGCGCTGTTTATCAAACCTAAAAAGATAAAACAGCAACTATTAATTCAATAAGGAAAACATCTATACAGAGTTTTACAACAGGATTTTAGTATATTTATTAAAAGGAAGTTGCACTTAATTGCTTTCCAAGTACAATTATGTTCTTGTCAACTCTTGCAAACATATTTTCGAAGATCTTAAATCTATGGTATTAAAAAACAACATTGTGGGCAGAATCTAACCTTGCTGTAAATCAGGAGGTGAATTCTCAAGGTCGGACGGGAAGATATAGGTGATAGGGGAGCTGGGTGAGGAAGAGGAGCAAGACGAAGAAGACATGGTCGTGGAGGCATCACTCTGACACCCGCTGCTGCAGAGAGGAGGGACTGGAGCCCTGTGACCATCTGGAACCTCAAGAAACTGTCAAGATGACAAACAAGCATAATTTAATCCGTTTAGTCCATATTACCGGCATATTAAGAACTACCTCTCCTTTATTTAGAAAGCAAAACAAGTCCCAAATATATTCAGGTGCCACGTGGAGGGGAGGCGACCAGTACCTTGTGCTGGGGATGCGGCGGCAGAGAGATGAACATGCCTTCCAGCTCCTGGTTGAGGCCCTCCACGCTGCAGCGCAGACGAGGAGCCAGCGTAGACAAGGGAGCATGAGGGATAGGAATGGGCTGAGTCTAAAGACAGCGGAAACAAGTCCAATAGAAGTCATTACTCACCAGAAGCAACTCCAAGCACACCAACATGCATGGCTTGTTAGGGGGTTTCATACAGTTCAAATCAACTTTATTTCTACGGCACTTTTCATACAAGAACATGCAACACAACGTGCTTCACAGAAATTGAAAACTATAAAGACAATTAAAACAAGGCAGTCACAGACTGCAACATCCCGAGACACTCCTGAATTCAAAATTTTACCGTGACCTACTTGCATAGGTCAAAGATCAAAGCTAGTGCTCTGATCAACTTTCATCAATCAAAGCATTAGCTTTGATCTATGGTCTTACTCACACTGGCCTTCTCCCTCCTCTTTCCATCTTATCTGGTTCCTGAGTGTACAAAAGTTTAAATTTGACCTTGACCTAGTTTTCTTAAGGTCAAGGTTATAATCTCATTTTCATCCCCTTTGCTGCCAGAGTAATGCGCTTTTTGTTTCATCTTTCCATCTGCAACGGTTGCGAAGATATTTAGTGGACTAACGAACGAACAAACAGACGAACACATGAACGCTGACAATCATAATACACCACCGCTTTGAAGCGGGATGTAAAAAGAACAATTACAAAAGTCTCTCCCTCCCACCCTCCACAACAGACACACACACACACACACAATCACACACACTACATAGACATGGCAGTTCTGACAGGTTTTCCTGCCATCTCTTATTGCGATGCACTTGAACCACATTCTTTGTACATTATGAGAAGCGCTACACAATTAAAATTTGTTGTACAAAAATAAGCGACCAGCTCAGCCGTCTACAGGTTTTAACTGTATTCAGTGCCAATCACATTTTGTCAGTTCACATCACCAGCTTTTGGTCTGAAACCAGCTCAACCCGGCAGAGTGTGGTGCCGTGGAACAAGGATGGTGAAGACCAGCTGTGAAAAGCAGAACTACATATTTTCTATAAAAAGCACAAGCAGTGTGATGCAGTGGGTCTTTCCTGTTGTTGCTGTGTTTTATTTCACTCTCCTCCTCCAATGAGCTGCACTGGTTGGTTCACATTTAAAGCCAAACAGCTTGCACTGGCAAAGTAATACTTTGCATATGCCGTATTGCTTTTATAAATTGTATTCTCACGCACAGGCATGCGTGTATGAAGTAATGGTTTTGTTTATGTATGGTGCTATGGTACCCGGGTAGTTCCTAAGATGCCGCTCCCTTGAGGATAGCTCTGTTGGCAGTCTTTATCATGGCCCCCTGAGGCTGCAAGTCGGCTGCGCTGATGCAGGTGTTGTTTTAGTTTAGCAATCTGCGACAAGCAAAAGTTAAAAAGGGGGTTACTCATTCAAAATGCACAGTTAATGGAAACTTGGAAATGTCACAGCCTTAGTACCAAGGCTCAGTTTTGGGGGTGCATTGTCAATATTTATAGTGGTGAAAATCAAATCAGACATGTTATTGGTGAAGTTCTGGTTAAAAAAGGAATGTTTATTTACAGATAAGATCAGTTGGTCTCATGTTGCTCAATGGCTTTTTTGATTTTGATCCTTTTTATACAAAGACGTAATCTAGATCAGCCAGCCTGGTTGAGCTAAATGGAAAGAAATTTACTTCTTGAAGATTCTCAGCGCTGCCCCATGATGCAGATCGTTTGTGACTGCTGCCGCCTCTCCCACTCTGAGATTTATTAGACCATGAGTCTGGAGTCTGAAAAGGAAGAAAGCAATCATATGTATTAAAGTTTTTCAAACACGATCACTTGTGATTTACAGAAAAAAATTCAGTATATGTACACAGTCTAGATTCAGCCTGAGGCTCTCTGGCGATTGTTTGAAGATCCAAAGTCTGGACAGTGTAACACTTAAGTCGTGCATTGCATCAGGATTTCACACATCAGGATTTCACACATACTTTAGCAAAGGCTGCAAACTTAGCACAGCCTTGACTCTCAAGACTGATCTGCAGCCCTTACACCGTCCACACCCACAGACTCTTTGTGCTTAGAAGACTGAAAGAGCAAAAGAAACTAAAAAACAAAAAAGGGTGGGAGGATGTGGGCAACTGTCGCACAGAGGCAAGTATCTGCATAGAGGATAGGTGCAGCTAAAATGGCCTCATGAGCGGACTTCAGGGACTGTTCTCTGTGCTGAAGTTCTCACTCTGCAAAAGTTCCACATACTCATTCTCTCCATGCATCCATCTCCTGGTCTTGACCTACAAAAACACCAAACTGCACTGCTAACAGGAGCCGACCCCATCTGCCCATTGAAAACACAACTGATTGTTTCTTTAAAATTATAAATAGAGAAACATTTGTAGTGAATTAAATCAGCATCTTCATTTATTTCTGATGAAACAGCTCTAATTCAAATCCACCATTAGTATAAAAGTCACACTAAGCAAACATTCTTTATCTAGAGCTGACCTGGGTGGATTTGTCCTTTGTAGAAAGGCTGCTCTGGCCCTCTGGTTCTTTGGGCCACTGGCCCTGCAGGTACGGCCCGATGATGGCATCCAGAGACATCGTCCGCCTCATGCCAGAGCTCAGCTGGTGGAGTTTGGTCTTTCCAGCTGTCAGACAATATTTCTTTTAAACAGGCAGCAACAGATTAAACTGTTTTGCTATTAATCAAGTTTGTCTGAGTTGTTTGCAGAATTGTTGAAATTCATTCTGCTACAGATACCTTCCAATTGTTTATAACTGATCAAGGAGAAAATTACATCAAGTGTTTGGCTGCATCTAACCTTTAATACCATCTAGGGAATAAAAAAGCGAAAATATCATAATTTGAAGACAGAAAAGACAAGTCACAGACAAAAACATTTCATAACTTAAGTGAGTTCGTGATACATATAGCATGTTATCGATCATGCACCTTTTGCATCGAGGAATCACAAGTTGGTACAAACATTTCCGGGGGTACCGTGACGTCATACGGACAGGTGTGCAGCTCATACCTGACTTCCCATCCCTACGGTGGTGTCGATGCTTGCTGGCCAGCTGATAGGGAACAGTCGCCTTCAGGGGTTGTGGACCCAAGGTGGCTCCCCGGGGCTGTCCGACTCCACTTCGCCCAGACATCTTTCCAGTGGCAAATCTGGAACTCTTCAGATCCCGATTGACTGAAATTACAATGGATTAGCTGCCGAGCAAAGTTTTGGGGGCGCTGTGCAGACACACTGGTTGGTGGTGGCTGGCGTTTCCAGCTGCAGCCCTTCCTCCACTGGTGATGACAACCCAAAACCGTTACAAAACTCACTCTTGGGTCGTTTGAAGAATAATTTCCTGATAAGCAATGCTGTCATAAACACCTAATCCGTCAGAGGAGACGATGCTAACAGACTGAGATGAAGTCTTCGGCGATAAACATACTTTTTCCCCCCTTGTGTGTGCAGGTTAGCAGCTTAGCAAGCAAAGTTTCTTTGTGAAGATGTTGAGTATTTCAACGCGTTCTCGAACAAGGAAGAAGCTCCGGTTTTTAAAAGTCAGATTACAGACAAGTCCTGCGTCTCTGAGAAAACAATCTTGGATTTCTGGATAGTTTCAGGGATATAGCGTCTTATAAATGCCCCTTGAAAGTTGCGAAGTGCTTAGTTTTTTTTCTTCTCGTCGCTGTAACTCAAAATCCACTCCAGGAACCTCTAACACGCTGTAGTGGATTTAATGATATGTGGAGGCGGGCCTTACGCGGGAGCTCACTTCTGATTGGTTATGTAACCCCTGACTTCAATGCTATTGGATAATCCTACATCAATCTGTCAAACTTCTGACAATGAAATTTTGGTGTCACCGCCCCCAATTCCTACCTCCTCTAAATGTTTTTACTTCATGATAATTTTGTATGATTGTGTATGTTACCATTTATATGGTACACCTGGTGGACATGGGTTCATTACCTTCATTAATTTTTGCTATTTCATTTTTTAAAGCAACAGCAAGAAAATGAGAACGTTTACTTGTGTCATTGTCTGAAGATAAAATACAAGAGACAATTAAATGGAGAAGTCAGTACTCTATTACATCATGCAAAGATCTAATATGACGAAACCAATGCTGACTTAATGGCATCCCTTGTTGGATGGAAATACCACCAGTATTTAAACCATCCAAAATGAATGAAAGCTACTCGATAATCTAAAGCGGGAAAATTACAAAAACTGTAAAATAACATGCAAACAAGGACGACACAGGTCTGTTTTTATTCACAAATTTGCTTGAGCAGTATAAAAATAACAGCCTGTATTTTGTTCTTCACAAACTGTCAACAATCTTTTCAGTAACAAACGCAAAGAAAACGTATAACAAAAACCATAAGGATCATATTTTTGTCACCCAACTTGAACATACCACCATTACATCCGTTGTAGTTTGTCCTTCCATGAATGTCAACTTCAGCAGGAATCCTCTGTCGCATGAACCGGCAGGACCTCTGCATGTCACGGGATAGAACGAGTCTTTGAAGGACGATCATTCACTCACGTATTGCTGGTTTTTAGGCAGACACTCATGAATAGTGTGGATGTTCTGTTCATGTATATATATATATATATATATATATATATATATGAGTGTGAACTGTGGGAGATAAATGTTCTGAGTCATTGTGAAAGGGAGTGCCAGTGTTTACTCTTGAGTCGGGGTTAGAGATAAAATGTCATGCCCATGCAGGAGCAGAAGAAGGACTAGTGGTGGGATTCCCTGTGCCACCCAAACCCATGCTTGTTCATCAGTGAAACATTCCAATATATGCCATGCCACTAAAGGAGTGAGTGGTTTTATCTCAGAGCGGTGAATTGCTGAACCGTGAATCTAGAAGCATGATCATTTATCTAGAGCAGCCCTGCCCAACTATTGATGTCACTTTCACAAAACAGCCAAAGACAAAGCCAGATAACTACACCCAACTTTTCACAACTCTCGGGTAACCATTCGTTTTACAGCCAAGCAATTAATTGGACAGTAAGTCGATCTGGAATGTGACTGCTGCATAATGTGTCTCAACTCTTACCAAAGGACCTTCAGCTGCTGTTTGTTTAACCCTGTGTATTTGTCTGTGTTAATGAATGAATGATTGTAACCTATGACCTCATGGTAGCAACTTCAAACCAAAAGGGGAGGAATGAAAACAACCAGTGACCTCAGAACGAGGGGAATATATCTTTTCTTTCTTACAGTAAATAAAATGACTACGAAATCAGGAAAATATCTTTTCTTTCCATCCCATCATTTTTTGTGTCTCAAATAGTTTGTCATAAACTCATTCAGCCTTTCCTGAGGCTAAATGAAAATCTAAATTTCCCTTCTAAAAATATAACGAATGAATGAATGAATGAATGAATGAATGAATGAATGAACGAACGAACAAACTGTGGAGGCAAATACATGGTAAGAAGACAAGGAACCTTAGACAGAGCAGTGCAGATGTTCTTATCATGCTAGCATACAGTAGGTACTGCTGACCTGCAGACATTAATGAAGTACAGTGGTGAAGTATAGTGGTGTCCACCTAAACTGTTCTGTTAAAAGGCTAATATTTGACCATTTATGCCTGATTACAAACTACAGCCAAGGTGAGTTGAACAGCTGCTGGTTTTTAAACATGAACTAAAATACTGGAAAATTTTAAATCAACATATTTTAAGATCTTTGATCATTTAAATATATAGATTATAATCTGGGAATACAAATATCATGTCAATATCATTTCATGTCAATCCATCTTGTGAAGCTCTGAAGCTGATGATTGTAATTGGTTTCAGGTGGTCAACATGGAGTAAAAGAGAACTTAGGGTGACCTCCAAACCTTTGCCACCCTTAGGAAAACATCCATCACATAACAGGATTTTATGTTTAAAAAAAAGGCAGTTTTATTGCAATTTTAATAACATAGCATAACCCAACTCTCAACAACACACTGCAAGAGATTGCAATTTAAAAAATGGTAAATTATAAGAGAACATATGCATTAAAAAATCTAAAAGAAAATAAATTAGGGCAAAAGGGAATTTAAATGACATGTAAAGTGTACATACATTACTCATTCACTATTTCTTTGCTGATCAGTCTACTCTATCAAGCAAGGTTCAAGGAAAAAGACAATGAAAACATTCATTCTGCATAGTCACAATACATCTTGCATTTGTATGCCATATATATTATGTCTATATTTCATGTTCACATTGTGCTGGCACTGCAAACCTGTGTAGCAGGACAGATCTTTTATGTCACTACCTAGTTTGTTTTTCTCTTTGCTTCTAAACTAGCGTATGATTTAGCAAATCCAAAACCATCAGTCATCCAAACATCACAGAGCTGCATCTGTTAACTTGAAGTGATCATTGCCATAAAACCATTACTCTCACTTTGATCACTTTAAGTCAGTACAATTCTTTTACTTTACACTCGTGTGATGTAATCTAGCAAACCTTAGGCTTTATCTCCTGCCAATTACAAAGTGGTGCACGCTGTTCCAAAATTTTATTTCACACCCAGCACCCATGATGTTTAAGTGTTAACTTGTGTCCATCTCTGAGTTCATGGGAGTGTTGGGCTCAAAATGAGGTGTGGTCAGAAGCGTTGTTGGTGCTTTGCTATCTTGAGACAGCAGAAAGTGAATGCTCCGCTTGCCAATAAAAACTGATTTTAAGTCAATGATGTGGTGTTATTCTGCATCTGTACGCTTGCATTCACTAGTTTAGAGACTATGGGCACCCATATGGGAATTTCTCAATAATTGGATTGTGTCTGTGTGTGTGTGACTTTGGGGTGTTCAGAAGAATGCAATTGACAATGATATACAGTAATTATCTAAACTGGGATTTAAATAATTAGACATTAAGCTTTTCCACTTTCTGTATAAATGATACAGACAGAAGCCTGGAGAATTTCTACTGGTAAAGGATGAGAGGTAAATTATTTCAACAATTTTCCTGACATACTATTTCATTCATCTCCATTCTGTTCACGACTATAGAGAATACAACTCTTTGTATTTAATATGCATTTTACTACCAACCTGAAGACTTGATGGCTCATCCAACCTGAAGTACCAGTATTGTGCAGTAGTCAGAATAAAATACACAGACTGATAAGACACAGACAAATGAACAAGTACATGGGAACCCCCACATTTCTTATGAATGTGTCCAGTACACATACATGACTGTGGATGCACGAACTCTATCATTGTAAGAGAGGTCAAAGTTGAACGAATCATTTGCATTTCAAGAGGCTTAATCACAATTAAACAGTGAAACTGAGGGAGTTCATCAGGCAGTACAGCAGCTATTCCTGCATTGTAGGACTGTCCCCCAGACAAAGGCTACTTTTTCACTTAACCGTTTTGAGTTCAGCAGTGCGCAGACTATAAAGATGAAGGGACTCACATAAGGATCACAATGGGGCCACCATTTCTTTCCCTACCAAAAGCAGTCCATGTGTATCCATCTTCCATGTGGTTGGCAGTGTGTCTTTGGCGCCCCCTAGCTGGGAGAGATGGCAGGACTATTTTCAGTGCTGATATTGACCAGGCACTCACTGGACTTCAGGCTTGCCAGAGATTTGCAGCTCGGGAGGGAGATTAAAGACCCACAAAGACCCATCATGGAGGGGGTGTAGTCCTTTTCTGTAGGGGTGGGGTGGGCATACGCAGGGAGGGTAAATTCAACAATGTTTAGTTGCTTATCTTAGCAAAACACTGTGCTCTAGGCGTGTTAAAAATGTCACCTGTGCACCAGGCTTCTCCATTCTGTTTCATATGCATCCCCTGGGAATCTGAGTCCAGGCTTATCTCAACTGAGAGCAACTCTGTGCTGGGGAAACTCCTCCTGTAAATCAACAGAAGTGAAGGGCTTTTGGTCAACAATACAGTAGCATGCTTTAGTAGGATGAAAATATAATTTTGTGGTGTGTGTCTGTACTGTGTGCTGCATGCCCAATGACATAATAAAGATTTCTTCTTTCTTTTCATGCTGCTTGTAAAGTCAAATATTTCTGGTAGACAGACAGGCAGTCAAACCTGCGGAATAGCTTGACATCTTCTTGGTTGTTGTACGGCTGGACCGCCGGCCACTGGTTGATCAAAGGGATTGAAAGATTTTTGGCAAGGTGGTCAGAATCACACGGAACCAAGCAAGTCCTGACAAACATAAAGATACAATATGTGTGCAGGACATAATCAAATCTGTCTGGTATCAACAAACCAGCACCTTGGATGAACAGGCTTATCATATTTAGACAGTGAAAAGTTTTTGCTTCCCACAGTGTTCTACACTAAAGAACACGTGGGTGAAGATTTGAAAACTTCCATTTTTCCACACACTCACATTTGCTCCTGAAGCTCCAAGACAACGGCTTCAAGCTCCTTCTTCTCCTGAAGGCTGTGACTCTGGACCTCCTCCAGTCGGGCCTTCAGCCTCTTGTTTTCTGTTTCGGCATTTTTCAGCTGGGACTCACGCAGGCGCACAAGCTCCTCCAGGTAACCCTGTCAATGCACACTAAATGACATGAACCATCCATCCTTGGATATTCATATTACTCCTCATCAATCTGTGATGCTTTGGCATACTGGCCATATTATTTTGTGATGCTCTTATTTATGGTATAGTTTTCAGACAAAGTTCATTCATTGTGTAAGGCTCCAAATGCACTCGTTTGTCAAAGTGGAACCTCCCCACTGACTCATTTCAATTAATTAATATTCAGAAGTATTTCAGAAAAATACAAGAAAAGATTGTTACACTCCCATATTTGTTGATTAAATACAAATTCAAAATATAAACACAAGGTGCAAAAAAGTAGCTTGGCTCTGTTCAATATAAAAAAAATTGTGTTCAAATAATTTTATAAAACACACCAGATAACTGCAGCTGACTACAATTAAACGTTTTTAACAATATGAAATTTGACAGTGGTATCAAACTTCTCAGAAACTCAAATCAATCCTTTGTCCCCAAAGTATTGGACCACTAACAACAGACTGCTTCACACCTTCTGAGCATTGACTATCTTGAACCTCTGCTCCATCTTGCGACACTTGGTGCTCCAGCTCTCCTCGTCAGAGACCAAGGGAACGTAGGGGTGTTCAGGGACGCTGTCATCGCTGGTGCTGCTGTCAACACTCTGACGATCCTCATCGTCACTCAGGTAATCATAGCTACGATGGAAAAAGTCAAGTCAAAATATCTGCTGTGAAAAATAGGGATAGCCTAAAACCTAAAAGGTTTAACTGAGCAACACTAAGAGAAATATATATGTAAGTAATGTATGAGTACTCAAATAAATATCTCTGAGCAGAATATATCTTTCAATAGATTTATTTAAAAAATATATTGCCACAGGGAATGAAAATGACAAATTTTATTCTTTTTATTTTAACTTACCTTTGGGTGAATTTCAAGTATGGGGTGTAATCAATCACAGCAGCAGATTTCCCATCCATTGCCTCTCCTTTCAGACAAAAACTATGTACAAGAACCCAGTTGAAGCATGTGTACATACACACCCATCCATCCAAAATGTCTCTATATGATGGTCCTCCTCACCTGAAGTCTATGGCTCCAAGGCCTATGAGCATCCCGGTGAGGACCGTGGCTTCCTCTCTTAACACTATGGCTCCTTCTGTGTAGAACCTCCTAAAAAATACAACCAGATGAGAACACGGTACCAGCAGGGCTGGAGTGATACCGTTCTGTATGTAGTCAGTTATGTGGGGCTTTTAACTTGGTTGTTCTGCTGTCCCTCAGAGCTGTGGCGATGTATTCAGACAGCCTCTTCTCCATCAGGGCTATTCTCATCCAGGCTCGCCCCTGAAGAAAACAGCAGAGGTTCATTTATCTTAGTGTACAGAACGACGCTCATGTCAGTAGAGCAACTCTTCCACAGTCAGTACAAACAGCAAAAAATAGAATACAGAATAAAAGTCACTAAAATAAACATCTGAAATTCAAGTCAGTGAATATCAGTCAACCATCAAGACGGTCGTTAGAGGTTTGGACCCAGCTTGCCTTGGCTCGTGAGGTGCTGATGTTTTCCATGCTCTCGATGCTGCTAATGCAGCTGTTGGGGACTTTAGCACAGGCCAGACGAATGTAGTCCCAGTAACTCCTCTGACCATCAAACCAGCTCCCAGAGCCTATACACAATATTGTATAGAAACCTCAACTGTTGCATTTCCAACATGCAAATTTATTTTTCAGCGTTTTATTGGTCCAATTCCCGTGCAGTCTGACCCTCACCTTTAAAACGATGGCTCAGGATGTGTTCAAGAATAGCTGAAAAGTTGATGAACTCCTCAGATGAATCATCAATGGGCTCTGCTGTGTACTTCTCTAACAGCGTTTTAACCGAAAATCTGAACACAAACATGAGAAAAAGAAGTTTTAAACAATAATACAGTCAGTTAGGGAATGGATCGAATTAACGAATGATTGATTTCTTTGATTCATTTATTGTGAAGAAAAAAAAACACATACTACTAACATAAGAAGTTGTAAAAAACAATGATAATGAAAGAACTGACCAATAACCAAATAAATCAGAACACATGTTGTTAATTTACAACACAGTCATCTTACAACATCACACACAGTTATGTTGTATCTCCAGGTAGACCCAACTTCAACATTTGAGTCTCTGTCATGTGGATATAATAATATGGATATGTGTGTAGGATATACCTGTGAAGGTTTCATGCCAGTTGTGGTGATCCCCTGTATTGATATATAATCTCAAAGACATTGCAAACCTCCTTTCTCTGCTAAGTCTAACTATATTTACTACAGTAAAACCAGACAAATGCTATTAGACCAGGGCTTAAAAGGGTCAGATAGATGCGGCCTGTAAATAGAGAATCTTTCTCTTATATAGGCTGTTTTGCTGATTCACAGTTGGATTTTTAATGGCTGAATAAATTTAAGCGTGTCCGAGTAGCATCTATCTGACAGCTCTGATGTTACCACAGACCACCAGGGTCAGGAATTCCACTACCCATTGTTCTAAAGACAACAAGGTTCTATTCAGACACTCTGACTGTGGAAAGACACTGGACAATAAATGGTGCAGAAGGAGCAGAATCCCCCCCACTCCCACCCCCCGCCCCCCTCCTTCATGTTTTCACTGTATGACAGATAGAGGAGACGTGTCATGACCCAGAAAGGATTGTGAGGGGCTTTAGAGAGGTGCTGTCTTGTTCACCTGTACCGATGTCTGAATGAGTGTGTGTGGTGTTTGTCTAACAGGTGTTCTACTTTACAGTCCGATGTGACTTTGCATGCATGCACAGAGAAGACACCTTTGCTGTTGTGTCCTTTTTTAAAAAAAAAGTGCCTTTATGTCAAAATATGTTTAGTTGCAATAGCATCCTAGATATATTTAACTGGCACCAAACTTAAATCCTCAACATGTTTAATTATTATAAGACTTTATACTGTAATCATATTCCAGCCTATCCATGACATGTGAAGGTTATTTTATGTTGTGTTTATTCAACCTTGTTAGAACTTTGGATCATGTTATCAAAGGGCATTTAAGGGCAAGTGTCTCTCCGGATGCCCCAAACTGTCTGATCAGGACTTGATGTACCGCCTATTACCTCACTGTCAACTGTCCCTGGGGTGCCAGCTCTTCTTACCCTAAGAAGGTTGTCGTCATAGCAACCACGCCATCAGTGGGGTGAAAATAAATCACTCTGACAAAGATGACACTGCTAAACTCTCACGGAGAAGCCACTTTGTCTGTGGATCGCTTGAAGCCTTGGCTGGATGAAAATGTCTTCATTTGAAGGTGAACGCACGTAAAGGTTATTATGAGGTTGAAATAAAGGCGCATGTTAAAATGTTTATGAGTGTTCCTTCTCCTGTGGTTAAAATAAACCCACAGGACCTATTCTTTGTTTTAAAAAAAAAAATCCTCTTCTTAATGCAGCTGTTCTCCTACTAAACCTTTATTTCTATCAATAATAAACCGACCTGCAGACGGTAATGAGGTTTTGTCGCTCCACCGCAACGTTCCGAGCCAACGCTAATTTCGAGACATCTTCCATGGCCATCGCTGCCCGAGTACCGCCGGACTCCATCCAGGAGGAGGCAGCCTGACATCAAAGGACCCCTCCCTGTCAGCCTCCTCGTTCACGCACGGAGGGGACGCCGCCTGCCCGCATCAGAGCCGCTGAGCGCCCGCATCAATGGTCGGTCCGTCGGAGGAGAGCAGCACCGGAGCAGAGAGTGTGTTTGATGATCTCTTAATATCACTCCTATGCACACAAATGATTCCCGTCCTCCTCCTTCTCCTCCTCTTCCTCCTTCTGTTTCCCTTTCCCCGCCTACTTTTCGACTCCATCATGACGTCATTGATCCGGCCCTCATCACGCATGACGAATCACCTCCGTGACTTCAGAGATCATCACGTTTCTGTTCTTCACAGAAGTCAGCTTAGTAAAATGTTTGCAGTGCTTATGAACAAACAACAAACTGATATAGGTGATCGATATTTTCATTTGATCAGAAGAATTTATTAAATATTAGAAACGTCTTCAGCTTTACTGATGAGGCTGTTGAAGACGAGATCAAAACACAAGTATTTTACTATCCTGTATCTATCCTGTATCTTCTGTATCCATTATGATCTTTGAGCTCGTAATAATTGCATTCCATGTTCATTCATCTATTCATGCTCGACAACAGCCTTTAGAATTACGGTTAGAGAGCAATAATGATGATCTCATCAACCCCTCTGTCATCATGCTAAATCATTTTTGCTCTTGCAATTTCCGATCAGGATCCTCCTGACTCGCCTCCCTCCATCCCTTTGTTTTCCTCCTTCCTCTACCAGAAAACATCTGCCCTCTTCTGATCGTTTATCTGGAGTCTGAATTGTAAACCATCAAATTATGGCATTCCGGTTCCCAATATTTTTCTTTCTTGGAAACTGACAGGTGGTTGCCACCATATGGTTTTTTCCTCCTTCATGCTGTGGAAATTACTCATGCATAGCTGTGTCTAGTACCCCATCTGTTTGAATGTTTTATATCCCTGTTATTATGACATTACTGCAGTGAATGTCTTTTGGGGAATACCAGTCATCAATCAACTGTTTTAACCATTTCACTATTATTTCATGTTTGCATAGGCATTTTTTTTAGTTTTTAGTTTTTGTTTACGGCCTTAATATTGATAAATCCCAAATCAAGTTTTCTATTTGAAGCCCTTCTGGGATTGGAGTTTGTGACACAATACTAGTGATAAGTCAAACAACAAACTATAACTGAATATCTACCACAGTACATAATAATGCACTTTATACATTTCACTTTAAAATATAAATTATCTAAACAAGCAAATTCCTAAATCAAGTGCAACACATTCATTTCCTATGTGTGTTATGGGTTTAAAGGTTTCATATTCTCATCATGCTTATATTTCTCTAAATATTCTGTGTTTCTGATGTTCTCGACTGAATATTCTGATACTGAAACACTGGTTTGATGTTCACAGTAAGGCATGAGAGACTTAAAGCTTGGTGTCATCCGTTTTAACAATATAGATTTGGTGAGCTATACTAAAGCCACGGAACACATTGACTATTTAAAACACACACACACACACCTTTGGAAATGTACTCTTGCAATTATTTGACACATTTACTAATTATGTGAACACTTCTACCTCTTAGGAGCAAATACTAACACAACTTCCCTGAAGTAATGCAATGGTCATTACATTGTGAGCTCCAACAAATGAAATGCAGTATTACATGCAGTACGGTGTCTAAATGGTGATTGTCACAGATACTACAAGTTTATCTGAAAAAAAAAAATTATAATGACTGGTGTATTGTAGGACTTTGATGAAAGCAGCACAGAATTTCTCTACAGACATGAGCTAAATCTTCAATTTGGGGCAATTTGGGGTTCAAAAAATATGTTGATCTGCTCAAGATCAGCAACCAGAAACATGCGTGATTTCTTTCTGTTCCAGTCAGATACAATTTTATCTTAATTGACTAATTTATTTATCTGTTGTTTCTGGCAGATTGCAAGTACATTTCTGATGTAATTTTGTCTGTTTTTGTCTATTATTTTTGAGGCTGTTGTCATTTACTACTCCTATACGGTGTGTCCATATGCAGCTCCGGTGCTTCTCGCTTTAAGCTGAGGTTTATAGGGATTGTGTGAAATTCTGGATGGTGTCGTGAAGGCATTTAGGGGAGAGGTCACACACAGGAAGGATCTGGGGTTGGGTCTCCAATGGTTTAAAGGTTTGTGTCTGTCCTGAGGCTCCTGTCAGACTGAACATAGGGCTAAGTAGCCAAAATGGACACGACACAACGGTGGACAGAGGAGTCCAACTTGTGTCTGGGAATTACCAGCTGTTAAAAACAAAATTATGTACAGTTATCATATCAGGTAAGTCTTGGGGGAAACGGAGGATTACATTATCGTATTCATTGACATTAGCTAAAAACATACAACTTAAGGTGACAACTGAGGTGGAATCAATCTGTCTGGCCTGGAAAATCCAACACAGAAAAATTACAAATGAAATCCACATTCATCTTTTAAATTTCCATTCATCATCGTGTCATAACCCATATTTTACTTCTCTTCACCTTTACATTAGCATCAACTATACACAGACAAAAATTAAATACATAAGACGTTTATCAGGAAATTGTGTCTAGAAGAGAAAGGTGACATTACAGCACATGCAAACCAACATAGTCCACATATTAATTTGACAATGTATTATAAATAGTCCTGATCTGACATGTCATAAAGAGTCAAAGCCTTCAGTGTCATTTTACGATATAATGGATTTCACTTAGAATACATCAAATTAAATATCCAGAACATCCAGTTTGGTAAATTGCCAGTCTTGTGTTCACAGATGCAAATGAACCTGAAGGATTAAATGCTTGTGTCAGTCAGCTAGAGTTAGAAAGGGATAATCACAAGCTTGTCTCCAGCTCTTTCAGAGTTATGGAGCTATTTGGATCGAGTGCTCCAGGGCTTTTGACTCGAAATACTCCCTGACATTTTTGGTCATGACTTCCTTTGCTGACATGTCTGGCAAAAATTCCACGCTCCTTACTCTCAGGCTTTTGCACAACCAACTCCTGTTGCGGGCCGCAGGTCTCAGAATCACCTGACATGTATCCCGGCAGGCTGGTTGGAGGATGGAGGGAGCTTTGGCATGGCAGCCTGACCCCTGACCCTCCCACTGCACCTCCAGTGAAGGAAAGTGACCTGGCATTGGTAGCAGACAAGCTGACACTGTGGGTGTTGTTGTGTGACATCATGCCGCCATAGTAGCAGCTGCCCCCGCCGCCGCTGCTGGTCATTCTGGCCTTCTGTTTGAAGTCCTGTGTGAGGCTGCGTCTTAACCACGCCTTTTTCACCTCCGCCTGTACCTGAGAACAAGAAGAAAGTTATGGTTGTATTCATAAATTGAAAGTCTAAGTGAATTTATGTGATTTCACTAAAACTGAATTATAACTTTATTACCTCCCCATTGCAGAAACAGTAGATAAATGCCACAAAGAAGCCCTGAAAGAAGACATTTGGATTTTGCATCACATTACTGTCTGTAAATACTGAAAAATGTGTCTTATTGCCTAAAATAATGTAGGAAATTCTTAAACATTCAACAAACTATTGTTTTATTGTGTTCAGTTCTTGGAATATAAAATGGAATAGAATGGCTAAAGTTATCATTTATCCATAATTTTGTATTCTCTTTATTATAAAACTGTATAGTAGTTTTATGTAATCTTACATCAAATTGTTTTTTGTGGGGGTTACATTCTGACCTGGGATGAATTGAAGAACATTTCATAGTGCATTTGCACTTGCCACAGAAGCCCAGTGACCTCAGTGTAGGGAAGAGCCATGAACACCATGTAGTGAACTCCAAACAAGGGCATGAGGACTAATGTAGACTTGAGCAGCTTCCTACAGATTCACAGAATAAACATCACGCAGTAAATAAAGGCTAAATTTTAGTCTTAGCCAATTCTGAGATGGTAAATGAAAAAAAAAAACCTGTATTGCTGCCGTGGGTCCAATTTACCAGTGTTTGTTTCCCACAGCTTAGATGCCAGCACACGTATTATGTTGACAAAGAGGAGGAAATTCACCTGCAGGGGCAGAGGTGTACAGCAAAAATACTCAAGTGTCGAATGTAACTTAACAGTGTAAAAGTAGAGTTTTCTTACAACAATGGCTGCAAGAATGGGGACTTGGTAGATCCACTTCAGGTTTCCTGCGCTGATGTCCCAGCATCTGAACACAGGAAAAAGAGTTGAAGACAGCATGTGTGACATAAGTGCTATGAATTAGATGAGTGAATGCAACTTATGACTCACTGTGTGTCTGCCAACGATGCTCTTGCACTGACCCAAATCGACACAAACACAGCTGGAACACCTAAGGTCATTTTTGAGAGAACAGGAAAGAAATCAGCAACTGTTTGCCCCACAGACATATGCATGGTGCAATGTTTACCCCAGCCGATGATGATAAGAGCCCAAATGTAGTTCTTGTCAGAGAGGAAAGCCATGAAGATGAGGCTATGTAAGTACAACCCCTCCACCAGGATCCAGTAATGATTGGTCGCCAAGAAATAAAGGAAGACCGTAACAGCAACTTTACATCCGGCCTGAAGCAAAAGGTGCAACAGCATTCAAAAAAGTCCTAAAAGATGGTACAGTGCATGAAAAAAAACAGTAATATGTATTGTCATTAAATCATTAGATTTATATCTTGTTCTTTTTCTTTAAATAAATTAGATTTTTCACATTTATTTTACATTGCTCCATTTTTCTTTTATTCTGTCTAATATTGAACTTCATTTTGTAACACTATTTACTTTTGAAAAGTTCTGCATAAATAATACTTTCTTCTTTCTTTTTCTTCTTTATTATAATTATTGTTATTATTATTATTATTATTATTATTATTATTATTATTATTATTATTATTATTATTATTATTATTATTATTATTATATGTATTCTTTAGTCTTTAGTAATTTAACAATAAAATCTAACAAGCTGCTCATGCCAGCACCTCATTTACCATACAGAAACAATATACTATAATAACAATATAACTTTTTTCTCTATGACAAAAAAAAAATGAGGGACATTACATGTATAAAGTAAACTATGGCTAAATGGTGCTGAATTAAGAACTTTAAGTTTACCATATGGGGCTTCAGCACGCTGAAATCTGTCTCTGCATTGCTGTCATCAGAAATGGCATTGAGCACAGCATCCTTCACAAAGATGCTGACAGCCCGACATATGAAGGAGGTGAAAAGGTGAATGTGGATGTAATTACGTGTGCAGTGGAGACGTCTTCACATATGTTTTTGTGTGAGAAGAAAAGAAAATGTCAGAGAGAGAAGAGCTGTCAGAATTAAAGAGTAATCACATCCTACATGGGTGCAGATTATATCACTTCCTTGACTTTTTTTTATGACTCATTCAGGGGTTTATGAATCGACTGCTGATCACCTCTCCATAACACGAAGAAATACTTTTGTCTGAATACAAATGAGGTTTTCTCTTTCTTACTTGAAGTAGCAGAGGATGGAGACAGCCACTAACAGTGACGCTAGAGACACTGAGTAGCCAATGGTATACATGAGATGAAGTCTCTCAAACACCTTCTAGAGCAAAACAAAGACACATTTAGGGTGTGCAGATGCAATAGACAAAGCATATTTGCAGATCATATTTACTATATTCAGTAGGAAATATAAAATGTATGCAGTATATATGCCATACTTTTTTTCTCCATGTCACCTTAGGGGCTCCGTACAGTACATAGCATGATTGATAAATATTTCTTTTAGTGTAATGATCAATATGGCACTACACAGAGGGCAGTGAAACCCATTCTAAGTACCTCCTCTTGACTCCTGCGGTTGGAGATCAGGAATGTGGTGCATTCTGTGTAGTTAGCCCAAGTACGGTTGATACTGAGGACCTGCTCCCAGTTCCCCGATGCATCACACTGGCGGTGGGCTTGCCCTAGACAGCAAAGCACAGCCCCAATATTATCGGATGTGATACAGGAGCAATGCCACAGAAGTTGGTCTCACAGGTAGACAATCAGCTGGTGCATGCTCATATGTTTAAATCCCATTTGGTAACTCACATACAGCTTTTTCTCTCATGTTTCAGAAAGTATCAGGGCAAAGCTAGCACAACACTGATTCTTATTGTCCCTTCCTACCTCTGTGGTTGAAGTCATAGATGTACTCTGGACACATCACAGAAACCAGCTGCCCCGCTCTGCTCTTTGGCCAGCAGATGATCCCATCCCACTCCGGGAAGCAATCGCCTTCTGCACAAAATGTGGGAAAAATCTTCATTCATACTGAGGCTCCATTTTATTACATTTCTTTGAAAAAGCCAATGAAGCACTTTATCAGTTTTAATATTCCACACAATTGCCTGCACCCAACTCCCCCTCTGTAATTACAAAGATACCCACCTGCAGGATATTGGATGACTGTTTATGTCCGACCCTTAATATATGACTGATGTGTGTGTCTGTTTAATGTTAAATTCTAATGCTGCACATGTGGACAGCCTTTGAATGTTTGGGGAAAAAAAAACCAAACGTGCTTCAAGTCAGTTGGATTACTCATTACATTCCTGATAATGACTGAAATAAAATAGAGTTGAAAGATCACATGTCAAAGTTAAAATAGTCTGAGCTATTAAGAAAGTCACATTTTATTGGCACTTCTAAGGGTTCAGCTGATATAATTCACTGTAACCCTAAAAGATAAGGGAAAGATTGAGGTTCTATATTAATCTTACTGTTACAAAGCAGCAGAACACAAACCTTTGACAAGGGCAATTTGTGCCCGGATGTTGTTTTCGCACTTGACACGAGCACCAATCAGAACATAGATCTGCTCATCTCGTGTGATGACATCATCAGCGTCTATCTGTAGCAAGTGCATAGAAAATGAGATGTGAAATTAAGATAAGAAGATGCAATAAAATGCTAATTTTAGAACACAGGCAAATAACACATCTTCCGGTAAATGTGATTAAATCGAAAAGTAGAAATTAGTCAAAATAATGTAATTGATATGATTTCTACAGGACATGTTATAGGTTCTAATCACATATTGTCAAACACTAATATTGTTGCTCAAGAAACCAAAAGCTTGTGATTCTTGGGATAAAACAGATTAAAACTTTTCCTAATACAAGTTGATGTATCTCATGAATAGAGGCAATCTGTCAACCCCAAACCCTCCTGGGGGTTAGTTCTGATGTGCTGCCTCTAGGTGTTGTGAAATACTTGTGTGAGGGTGCAGTATGTGATGATCCCCTGCCAACCCCTTTTTCCTCCAGCAACAGGGCTGCCAGTGGCCACATCGGGGCCTTGGCCTCTGGACCTCAGCCGTGCTGCTCAGAACTAGTCCACACAAGGACCTTTGTGTTCCGAGGTACATTTCACAACAGAGCGTCAGAAACAGCAACTAGAGATGAGGGACCTTTGCTCGCCAGAGAGCAGTTTGAGAGATGATGAGGCAAAAAGATGCAAAGAAAGAGAGAGACACAATTGAGAAAAAGTTGCATCCATGGGAGATGAACCTATCCAGAGGAATGAGCTCCCTCTTTGATGGATAAATTCGCTTAGATGCTGTAAATATGTGGATTCTTGTTCTTGATTATAGCAAGTTTATGCTGCTTTGTACTTTTATTTTACCAGGTTTAGAAGGAAAAGGTTTCCTGTCATTAAAGGTAATTACAGTTTCTTTTTAAGACAGTATTAAACAGAAATTAATATTAGATAATATTATATAATGAATTAAATTGCAAAAGCAGTGACCAACAAATGTTTGGCCTTAAACTCTTTGTTAACAAAAACCACTGCAATGCAAGCGACCCTGTGAAGTGTGCATAAGCATTGCAGTAGTGTGAACTCTAATACTAGCATGCTAACATGCTAACAGTGACTAGTGCTAATATGTTAATGTTCAGTCAGTTTAATTTAACTACACTGACCATTTTAGTTTAGGACATTACCATAGGACACAAACAAACAAACACATTTTAATGTACAGATTTTGTCAATTTATCTGTGCAAGTATTTAAATCAAAACAAGCATATAAGTTGATAAGTTGATAAAACATTCACCATCACTCATACCTTGTGATAGGTTGTGGAAACACTGTGTTGACGGAACCAACAGTGAATAGATGTGTGTCTGTGTTTGTATTTTGTTGTATTTGCAGCCCAATTTAACAATTTTGTGCCAAACCAAATCCAAACCTGCGTCTCATAAAAAAAAAACACAGATATATTGACATGCAGCATTATTGAGAATTTAAAGGAGGTTTTCTGCTGATGTAGAGGGAAAGTTAGCAAAACAATTAGGCACAGACATCACCTCTCCTTTGTCTCATAATTGAATTTACTCTTTCCAGCTTCAGCTTAATCTAAGGTGATTTTAAGGCTGACTGAGCAGGAGGTTTTAGGTTTGCCTTAGGCTGACACCAAGGATCAATGAAGAGATGAGATTTTGACATTAGCTGCAGGAGGGTCATGATTATGGAGGTCAAAGGTTAGAGCAATAAGAGCTGATGGAAGTTTGTGAGGCAAAGCTGATCAAAGTTGACTTCTGATGGTGGAGATTGAGAGTGCAGTAGCTAATGTGGCTGATTTCTATAGATTTTCTCAATTCAGTATCTTTAAAAATAAAGAATAAAAATATTGAAGGGAAAACTCAAGTAACACAGGAACACTCTGTTGATATGTCCTTTTTCAAAATTATTTGACTACTTAGACATTTTGCAAGAAATTTTGCAGTGGTTTTCCTTTTAGTTATATTCTATTCTTAACAAAGGTTGGTGTAAGATAATTAAGATAAATGAGTGATAGTTTAGTCGCCATTTAAAAGTCTGATTTCACTTTGTACTACAATAGGAAATACTCTACAAATGAAAGTTTAAAAAAAATCACCAGCAATGCAAAAATTACTTCATAATGCCTTATTTAAAAACAAAAGAGTGTTGCACCTCTCATTTACAGTCAGTCTCCCGATTTAAAACTGAGTTGTGCAAGATAAATCTATGTCCAGGGTTCAAATGACTGAAAAAAAGTCACAGATGCATGAAACCTTTCTGGCCCAAAGTGTAGCAAGATTGAGCTGATATTTCTGACTCAGTGTCATCTGTTACATGATAGTGCAAGATATGATGCTACCGTGTGAAAGGTTTAAATTTAGAGCATGAAAACCAGAGTTTGATGAGTTACGACTGGACCAACATTACAGATTTGGATTAAACTGTTTTCACCTTATTTTGTTTGTTGGTTTTCCATAGAATATCACAGCCATAGCAATCTAATGTAAACAGGTTAGTATGATTCCAATGAAAATGACTAAAAACAAGGTTAGAATTTTTTTTTTTTTAATGAAAATTGCTCAGGTTAGAGCAATGAAAATAGAAATGATTCTGCCTTGAGGAATCAGGAATGCTTTTAAAAACTGATACAAATTTAGATGACATCAGGATTTGTTATTTGAACAAGTCAACCAATAAAGTAATTGCTCAGACTTTTAGGATCAACTTACCAGTGCAGTCACTATTGTTACACAGTGGAAAAGAGCCAAGGAACCAATTCCGTGTACAAACAACATGATGTATTTTCAACTGCCGACATAAACAGGATGTGTAAATCAGATCATCTTGTTCTCCTCATTGAAGGAAACTGCATCCCAGAATTAAAGACTGTTCTTCTCTGGTTTCCCATCAGTGCTTCTTGTGTTTCAAAAAGTGTATAATTATTTCAGTGGTCAGATGGCTGCTTGGATTGTCTTGAACTTTGACATCCATTTTATCAACGCTTCCTTTCTGCTGTTCTTCCTCGTGGCTGATTGAACACCCCGAATCATGTTTGAGGGATGTTCTCTTCTAAGTGCAGTGTGAGGTGATTCCTGTAGGGGAGAGAGAAAGGAGAGCACTGTCGAAGGAATCTCCTCCTTCTAGAGTTCTTGGGACTATTGTGTATCAGAAATGGGTTGTCCTCCATTGGCTGTGGCTTCCATCTGACTTAACTCTTCGCGCTCCTCAGCCCTGTCATCTTCTTTATGTATCTTTATTTATATATATGTTTCTTATTTCATGACGCCACCGGTAGGCAAAGTCCACTTTTGACCTTTTGATAATTACATATATATTGATTATACTATATATGTATTTTGTTTAAGGATTCTGTACATGGACCTATTTTGTTTTTAATCCACTACAGTACATCATACTCCACGACAAGCCTGTTATTAATATATTCTCTCCTTATAAATAGATGTATGATATAATAGATTTTGATCCCATGGCATGAGACCAACTTTTTCTTTCCAGTTCCCATCCATGGGAAATTTTAGAGGACTGATATAAACCAGATTGGCCCTGCCTAATCTGTGCTAATTAGATTGTATTTATCAGATCGAGTGCTGACCTCCTTGAACTAACAAGTGATCTTGTGATTTTGATTGTGTGTACTTGCATGTCCTTCATTCATCGCAAACTAAAATAACAGTGGACCTTCTACAAGACCATAACTGTCTAGTCTTCAGCCTCTTATGGGTTATGGATTATGCTGGTGGCTATCCCAGCTGGCTACAGACTACACCCAGAAGAGACGCCAGCTCGTCGCAGGGCCACACACAGACAACCACTCTTGCTCACACTCACACCTATAGGCCAGACATGACACATGCAGAGACAAACAATCACTCACATAAGGTATTTCAACCACTTCATGACAAGCTTCTACTGTGTAGAAACCTCGGTGAAGCTGTGACCTGTTGCAACTGTAATGCATACCCTGCATTTCTGGGGTGTCTTTGCTCAATGATCATAAACAAAGACTGCCGTTCTCTAATATTCCCAGATTACAGTGTATCCTGCAGCTTCCCGTTTCAGCCTCACCAGAAGTTTTATGAATTTTGTACAATGAATGTAAAGGTCACACTGAACGTCTCAGTCCGTTCTCTGTAACCAATACATTGTTTCCAGTTATGATTTATTGCTCCAATAACAGGTTACCAAACCCACATTTAGAGCCTTCTTGTGTGTTTTGAAGGGTTTTCAGTGGGACAAAAAAAAAAGGAGAGAGAGAAAAAGTTTGCGACTGATAAGTCAATGAATGTTTTCTCAGTGTTTTAATAATGTCTGATTTGAAAACGTGTGTTCTTGTGAGGAATGGTATTGATGAAGTTACATATCTCGGAATGTAATCTCGGTTACATATAACGGAACCTCCTTAAGAGATAAATAAAGTTATACTCTACTCTACTCTGAGACTGCAGTAATCATTAAAAATAGTTTTAAGTGGTAATGTGGCAAAAAATACATTAAAATTTGGCAAAAATAACTTTAATTTGGGTTTTATTGAGAAAATCTTCTGTATTGCAAACAACTGATAAATACTATACAGTATTTTCCCAGTCAACCTATTTTATGGGTGAATATTTTCGCTTACTGTCAACGATAGCCTAACTGACTTTTATTTTGAAAAGCGAATTGGTGACGTCATCACAAAGCAGGAAGAGCAGCTCCTCAACCGATGTGGGAGAGGGTTCGCTGCTCCCTTCAGACCAATTTTAGCTTATTTATCCGTCTGGAAGGTGTTGTTTTCCAAAGGTAGAGGCTTCCTTAGCAGTAGGACACATGTTGCGGGCTCTGCTCTCCATTCACACGTACCTCAGGTGACTAAAATGTTTCATTAACACTGGTTGTGTGGCTGAAGGGCATGCTGTGGCCCACGGTGCTGAAGGCTCTCCGTCCCCGCTTTCTGACCGTGACATCAGGGAGACTCCTGGCCTCAAAGGAGCCCGTCCATCCGTCGACTTTATGCGGGCTGTACACGCCGTGGAAGAGCCCTCCTGTCCGGCCGCTGTGGCTCTGCTCCGCCCTACGTGCCGGACACAACAAGTGGTCAAAGGTGAAGAACATCAAGGGTCCTAAAGATCTGGCGAGGAACAAGTTGTTCTCGAGGTTTGCCTGGATGATAAAGCTAGCAGTCAAAGGTAACCCGAGAGAAACTGAAGGAG
The DNA here is from genome assembly GCA_013358685.1 of Antennarius maculatus. NCBI lineage: Eukaryota > Metazoa > Chordata > Actinopteri > Lophiiformes > Antennariidae > Antennarius > Antennarius maculatus. Next base: position 9,679,310 of record CM023626.1, on the reverse strand, counting down.
GCAATTTATTCACAACAGATGATTTTCTCGCCACTCGTGGCTGATGCTAATTTTTTCTCTGCAGAGGGGGGACCCAACCCAGACTTCAATGTAAATTTAGCCCGGGTACTGGAGCAGTGCAAAGCCAAGAACATGCCCAAAGGGTCCATTGACACAGCCATCAAGAAAGCTGTAAGCTGACGGGGCCTCATGCAAATAAGTGGGGGGGGAAATATATAAAATAAAGTAAAAAGTAACTTAAGAATGTTGTCTGTTTGAATATAATTATTTGCTATGATAGACTGTCCATTTCTCTCATTCATGTTTTTGTGTTTGTTCTCCATATGACAGAAGAAACCGTTGTCCCAGGCCTTGTTTATCGCTCGCGGGCCTGGAGGATATCTGCTCATCATAGAAGTCTTGACTGACAACGTCTCACTCTGCCACGTCGAAATCAAAAGACTGCTGAACAAGAACGGGTATCTTCCTTTAACCTTACTCTGTTATGATCGTCAGCCAATGACGGTTAACTTACACAATAAGTAAAAAAGTATTTCCTCAGTTATCCAAATTATTAAATCAGGATGTGTCAGTCGCTTCATTGGCCACAGGTGTATAAAGTCAAGCGTCTAAGCATGCCGATGTCTTCTGCAAACATTTGTAAAAGAATTGGTCACAATGGTTTGTGCAGTTGCCATTGGACATGTGGTATTATCCACTAGATGTCTCTGTTTAGAAAACATTGTCTTCACCAAGAGGCCAAAGCAAATTTCAACAATGAAGCTGTGGCTCTTCTTTTAATAGCATCTGCAGGGTCTTAATTTAAGGCTTTCATTGAATAAAAAAAATCTTTAATACATTAATAATTCTTTTACTAGCAGCTGCATGTCATTTTTGAAAGTAAGAAATAATCAAAGTTAACCAGTGAAGTTATTCATATGATTTAATGTAGAATTATGTTTTTACCCAGAAATCCAAATCTCTATTCATCCACAGAGCAAAGCTGACTGAGGGAGCTCATCACTTCGTTACTCAGAAGGGGGTGGTGGTGGTACCGGCACAGAATATCTCAATGGAGCGAGCTTTGGAGCTGGCCATTGAGGTGGGGGCTGAAGATGTCCAAGAGACTGAGGATGAAGAAGGGCAGCCCCAAATACAGGTCAGACAGGAAAAAAGCAGCTTGTCTAATGAGATTTGGGCAGCATGCGTTATTATAGATACAAATAATAATTGCATCAGTGATGGAAACAATGCATGTGCTCAGACATCCTGTGTGTGGAAGTTTAGCTTTGAATAAAAACATGACATAAATATTTCAGATCGTGAATTTTTATTCACGATCCAACTGTGTCCAAGCTCCACAGTTCTTTTTCTTTCAGTCTCATATCTAGTGTGAGGTTTCTGAGCTATGTTATTAATGCCAGTATATTAATAAACAGTATTTGGCATAACCAATAACATTTAAAAATAAGACCTAAGACGACCCCAAAATCCACCCTTGCTCTCCTGGAATGCTTTATAGACTCTGTATCTCACCTTTCCCTGAAAGGTTTAGTCTAATTTATTAAATTTATTCAAGGGGCAAGTATTAAATATTTCTGAAACTTGAAGCATTCAGATGACATTAATCTTTACCAAGGCATCTGAATTTTTCCCATTATATAATTGTATGTAAAAACAATCATCCAATAATAGTTTGAGCCTCATAAAATGACCCCTAGACCTTTGAAACATAGCCAATGAATATGAAAGCACATTTTTATTTTTATTAGTTTGATCGTCATTCAAGATAAACTATAGAATGCTTAATTGGACTATGTAATAGTTTCAACCCTACCACTAATAATTTGATCTGTGTCTCTCTCCTCAGTTCATTTGTGACACAAAGGGCATGGGGATGGTAAAGACTTCACTGCAGGATTTGGGGATGCAGATAACATCGTCTGAGTTGGAGTATTTTCCCAATACCTTCGTATCTTTGGACCAGGAACATCTGGATGCTGCTTTAGCACTAATGGAAGCCCTCGGTGAAAATCCGGATGTATGTCGATTATGGGACAACATCCAGGCAAACAGCTGAGTTGGCCTTCTGGGCGCTTGGTTGACAATAAATACAATAAATACATTTTATTTCTGTAGTTTCTGCACAAGCCAACCACCCTGCAAGAATAAATGTGTGGGAAAATGTTAATAACCTCCCTCTGCTTTTCTTTTATGAATAAAAATCATAATTTGGGTCTGATATAGATTTTCCACTAAAAGACCAATAAAATTATATCTATTGTTTTTCCATCATGATCCAGAATTTTTGCCCTGAAAATATTTCCTGTTGACTAGATGACTAAGTATTTGGAGAGGAGGTTCTAAAATCAATCTTGTCTTAAAGATAGATTAAAAGACAGAAATCCTCCTTCAGCAAAAAATGTAGAATGTTAAGATTGAAATAAACAACCGGTAAAATACTTTTTCTCACAACAATCTGCTTTGTTGACCTGTCAAATATTTTCTCTTCTTGAAAAATGTCCACAAAAAGCTTTAAAAACAGACCATTAAACATTAAAAGAAGACGTCATTGATGGTTATAGCTGAAGGACATTTTGAATCAAAGGTCATTGCTCTGCTACATTATTGTGTCAACGTTGTCAATATAATCCCACATTAACAGAATGCATGCAATGTATTGAGCGAGTAATGTACCTTTGGCTTTTACATCAGTGCAAGTAAGTCACATAGTGAACTAGATTTTAGACTCGAGTTAAAAAGCCGAGCTGCGTATGTTGAAAATGTAATTTGACGTGAACAGGGAATTCCAAAGTAATGGCTTGGAGCCCATTTGCTGCAATACTCTTCATCGATTTTCCTGTCACTTCTGCTCAGTTACAGCATGGTATTGATTGTTTTCCTGTGATGGTGAATGTTGCACGACATGCGAGCTGCAGGCCAGTCCTATGCCTGTGTCTGAGTGAAGAGTTCCAACACTGATGTCTGAATGAAAGAAGTGTGTTTTGGGTTTTTTTTCCCCCAAAGATGAACTAGGAATGATATTTTTTAACAGCATTTTGAAGAATGGATATATGATCCATGACTCTTGATTGTTCAAGACTGCAAGGGATCTGATACCCTGGATTCAAATCAGGTATGCTTTATTTATTTATTTTGACTCTGACTGACCAATGACAGGAGTGAGGTTTTTCTTTTACTGCTTCCATCACAGCCCAGCAATACTGAGTCAAGTAGTGACAATTTTTTGGGAGGGGTACTGATTGATTGACATTTTGGGAAATCAGACCAGAAGGGAATTTGTTTGGAGGGGTAGGTGGAGATTGTAGTAAATATTATTAAAGGTAAGTCAAAAGTTCTAAAAATTTCAGAAGAAAAAAAAAATCATGGGTTTGTGAATTCTCTTCAGGCTAAATTTAAATATCAACATGCTTTTCCAATCACCTGTAGGCCAGCAGAGCTCCATGTCTGACTCTGAACCTATGAGGAATGTGGGACCATCCAGCAGGGGCCCCGAATGTCGTTCACCTCCGACTCCCAGGTTGGAGCTTCTCAGTCCCTCAAAGGTGAAGGAACGCTCTCAGAACGTCACAGAGAAGGTCACACAGGTACGGGAGCCCAGAACCATGTGGGTTCTGGCTGAATTAGAACCACATAGTCCCATTTAAGAAACCAGGTCACTCATCTCCAATTGCCAAACAAGAAGTCTACAATTACAATTTGAAAATTATTCTAAATTTTCAAAAAATTTTAAATGTTTGGAGAAAATCTTCCATCCCTAGTTTTGTTTCTGGCAAACAGACTGTTACTTCAACAACATCAAACATAGACAGTTTTGTCAAACACAAAATCATTTCTCTTTTAACAAGAATGTACACTATTAGGTATACTCCACTATACATTTATACAACAAACAGCTGTTTTCTGGTATACAAAATTTAAAGACCTTATGTGTTTAGGCTTTAAAGAGCACAAGGTAGTCACTGTTGATTTCTTAAAAGTCTTCGACAGGACTGTGGCTTATCAACCCGCTGGTGGAAAAATCAGTATGTGGTTTGGTGGCTGGATGTAAAGCGTACTTTCACATTGAACCACAGTTCAATTCAAACCCACTGCTGCTGCTGCTGCTGCCTGAGCCCAGGGGCTCGGCATTCTGCATCACTGCCTCTGCAGGATGGTGCAAGGGAAGCGATCACAATGACCTGTGACCTTCCTGATAGATCGCTCTCCATCTACTATGTCTATGAATCTATCCCTATTTCTACCTGATAGGTATATATTTTTCAGTGAGATCTGTCTGGGTAGTAAATATTCATTTGAAAATTGTGCTAAAGTTAACATGAGGACTGTGGCAGCACAAAGTTATGTGACTGACTGTGACCATGACGCCCCACTCATTGTTATAGACCTCTAGTCCACAAGCATCCTGCACTCAGTAGCCTGTGCTTGTTTGATTACAGCGCAACTACAGAATTGTTTTCGCCTCTCCTCAAGGGTTTTTATATAATGTTAATATTAGGGTGATCAAGGATGTGTTGGATCTAAAGGGTTGAACCAGAGCGCTCGGTCTCCGTCAAGAACAATATGTCTTCTGGAAAGGTAGTTCAGGGAGAAGCACTTCTGAAAATGTTGCTGTTTGTTTCAGGAGATGATAAGTTACAATCATGTAACAGATTGAATTTTAGGTTTTCCCTAAACAAAGTTAATGTTCAAAGGAAATGTTCACGTGTGATAATCCATTTATACTAAAGCATTCTTTTTGTTTAGGTACTTTCTTTGGAGTCAGATGTACTTCCTGAGTATAAACTTGAGTCTTCAGAGACAAGATGGTGGATCTTGCTTCACTACAGCCCCTTCAAGGCATTTTGGGACTGGATTATTCTCATCCTTGTTCTCTACACAGCTGTTTTCACTCCGTACTCAGCTGCCTTCCTCTTGGACGAACACGGGGATTTACGTCAAAGGCGCTGCGGCTACACGTGTAACCCTCTGAACGTGGCAGATCTCATGGTGGATGTGCTGTTTATTGTGGACATAATCATCAACTTACGGACAACGTACGTGGACCAAAATGACGAGGTGGTCACACAGCCAAGCCGGATAGCCAAACATTATATCAAAGGCTGGTTTCCAATAGATCTGTTTGCAGCCATCCCTTTTGACCTCCTTATTTTTAGATCTGGATCTGATGAGGTAAGAATTCTGCCTCTCTGTTCATTGTCAGCTTAAGATTCCACATTATTTTGCTTATTCTATTATGATTCCTATCATGATATAATTGGAGCGTCATTTTTTCATTAAGTTGTCCAAAGTTGTTTTACATTGCATAAAGACTTCCCTAACTAACATGCTCTCCCCTTTGTTACTGAATACCACAGATGGCCACCTTAACCAGCCTCCTGAAAACAGCTCGACTGCTGCGATTGGTCCGTGTGGCAAGAAAGCTGGATCGATATTCTGAGTATGGGGCTGCTGTCCTCTTCCTCCTGATGTGCACCTTTGTGCTCATTGCACATTGGCTCGCCTGCATCTGGTATGCTATTGGCTTTGTAGAGAGGCCATACACAGAGACCGGTTGGTTGGACAACTTGGCTGAACAGCTGGGAAAGACGTACAATGACAGCGACTCCTCCTCCGGTCCATCGGTCAAAGACAAGTACGTCACTGCTCTTTACTTCACTTTGAGCAGCTTGACGAGCGTCGGCTTTGGTAACGTCTCTCCAAACACCAACTCAGAGAAGATCTTCTCCATCTGTGTCATGGTCATTGGATGTGAGTTGAAAAATAGTGCAAGGGGTAGGGTGGGTGGATCTGAAACACATGCTTCATTTAAAAAAAACAAGAATAAATCTCCAAAGTCAGTGTGTGGACAGACAACTTCAATAATTAATTGAAGGAGGAGTTGTTGTTCTTTATTTTCTTTTGTGTTAAGACAAAACAGCAAGCAAATGTTGGAATAACATACAGTACTTATAACATTTTCAGCAAATGTAAACCTCCACTTTTTGATTGATTAATATGCAGATCGTAAATTAGAGACGATATTGTTATGAACTATGTTCTCATTACTTCTTTCATCTCAGCCCTCATGTATGCCAGTATATTTGGAAATGTGTCAGCAATCATCCAGCGGCTATACTCTGGTACAACCCGCTACCACACCCAGATGCTACGAGTCAAAGAGTTCATCAGATTCCACCAGATCCCAGGAAGCCTTCGCCAAAGGTTGGAAGAGTATTTTCAGCATGCCTGGTCCTACACAAATGGCATCGACATGAACGCTGTAAGGAAAAGGGACATGATTGAGTGCTAACTTGCAGCTCCTGCCAAGGTTGTCTAGTATTTCTGTTTTGTGTCTTATGTCTAATATGTAGAACAATCTTGTCGTCTCATATTCAGGTGTTGAAGGGGTTTCCAGGATCTTTGCAGGCAGACATCTGTTTGCACCTGAACAGATCTCTGCTGCAGAACTGCAAGGCTTTCCATGGAGGCAGTCAAGCCTGTTTGCGTGCTTTGAGTATGAGGTTCAAGACAGTCCATGCTCCTCCAGGAGATATTTTGATCCATTATGGAGACATCCTGGACTCGCTCTTCTTCATCTCACGAGGTTCCATTCAAGTCATAAGGGATGATGTGGTGGTTGCCATATTAGGTGAAGTCAATTTGACTGTCTCATAACTGCTCCAAAAGCATACTTCAATAAACATCATCCATATATGTAAAAACATTGATGCTCTTGCAGAAAAGAATAACATCTTTGGGGAGTCCATCCATCTATATGATGAGCCAGGGAAGGCCAATGCAGATGTCCACACTATCACCTACTGTGATCTGCACCGGATCCTAAGGGACGATCTATTGGAGGTCCTTGATATCTACCCCAGCTTTGCAGACAACTTCTGGAGAAACCTGGAGATAACTTTCGACCTGAGAGATGTAGGTTGGCAGAGAGCTATGGAATAAAGGCATCTTTATTGTACGAGTTGTAAATATTTTTCTCAGCAAGTCACGAAAAAAGATTGTTAGTTATACTAGGAAAGCATATACTAGGAAAGTATATGTCTATATTCATGACATGTAGACACAAAGGAATATTAGACAGCAAGGAGTCCTTGAATTGAACTATTGCTAGCATTTAAAGTACTGGTAATTTTATAATTTAATAAAGACATGATGTCTCCAGCAGAGCTAATTCTTTAAGAGCTATGTGGTATTTGTAACTATTATACTGGGTAAGAAGTATTATTCTATCCTGTTTTTCCTCTTTTAATCAGGCTGATCAAAGTCCACCAATAATAACAGCTGATAATTGTGGTGATGAGTGTGATTGTCACCACAAGTCAAGACACAGAATACACACCATGGACTGCCGGAACAGACCAGGTGACACATCCAGAATCTCATTCAAACAAGCTGCCACACTGGGGTTAAAATTAAGTTAATGACCTGAATGCTCTTCTGTGAACAGATGGAATTGATCATGAAGACTCGTACCCGCTTCAGTCCTTTCATCATTGTCATCCATCATCTCAAACCCACTGGGATGACTGCTGTAGCTGCGGATCTCCCTGTTCCCAGTCGAGTGAAGACCTGGCAAAGCCTCTTTCACACAGTGCAAAAGTAGAGCTTTACCCTCCAGAGGACAATAGACGGGACTACTCCCCGTCTGTAGTGCAGCTTCTAAATCCAACTGGTTCCTCAGTGGGAAGGGAATCTATGTTGGACGTCAACCACCAAGGTAGAGGATAGGTTTTACCTGAGGTCTGTTCTGGAAACACAGGACAGTCTGATTAACTAATGGTGTTGATGGCGTACGGTGGATTGAGCCTTAAAAGGAAAATGTTTCACATTTCTAAGTTCAGTTTTAGCATGTCTTGATATTTCTATTCTATATTTTTGAATGTGCCAGCAATGTATCGATACTGGCCAGACCGACAGTCACAGCAGTTTTCCAGTCATGCTTGGCGGTCTTCCTCGTGCCACCCTCCCCCATTTACAGAAGAACGACCCAGTGAGCTGGAGTCTCGGCTTGAGGTTTTACACTCACAGCTTAATAGGTGAGTTTTATGATGCCCCGTATGGAGAGGAATGCAAAATTTAAGTAGAGTAATTCAACATTGTTTTCTTTGTAGTTGTCATATTGTTAATCTGGATCTTATTGTTCGATTGCCTAATTAATTTTATGCACCGGATTCCTCAGGTTGGAGACTCGAATGACGGCTGACATCAACGTTATTCTCCAGCTCCTCCAGAGGCAGATCACTCCTGTACCTCCTGCTTACTGCACAGTATCATCTAACACCCTCCCCACTGACTCACCTGGTCTGTATGGAGCTGGAACACAAGTGCTGCACAGCATGTACCCCATTTCTCCCATGCAGATGGACAATCGGGCTCCAACACAGGTATATATAATTGTAAATAACAGAGTGAATGATCTTTGCATGCATTTGCTTAAATCGATGCAAATGTCTGATTTCTTTACTACAGAGCTCTGCTCAGACTGAACTTCAAGTCACCAAAAAGTCCCAAGAATCCTTGTCCAGTGGCATCCATGTGACTGTGGCGTCAGAAGACACCATGTTCATGACCCCAGACACCGACATATGTCAAGGGTCGACTCCACAGCTGCCTCAACCTTCAGTCAAAGCCTGCCTCATGGAGAACCAGAGAGTGAGCGGCAGCCTCCGCTACCCTTCGCTGCCAGGGAACCTGGACATCAGCTCAGGACTGGTGGAGATCCAGAAGCATCTCTCAGACCCAGTGCTGCCTGTGGTTTGATGGTCACAATAAAAAGTCACCCTGACAACCAGAGTGACTTTTCAAGTGGTAATGCAGATTTTCTGAAGGAGCCGAATGACTAGAGCAATGTTCAGGTATAATTACACAAAATCAGATACTGGAATACAAGGGTTTCCATTTCATTGTCTTATGGTCATCGTATAACACAGGTCATACTCAGTCAAGACATTTATAACACATTTATCATGGTCTTTAATGACAATTGTTCTTTGTGAAGGCTTAAGAGTGCATACATTTCTTTACATCTCATCCCCATATATTTTTGTTCTGTCATCCATCCATCCATCTGTCCATCCATTTCTATCAAGAGACATGGCAGGTGTTATGGATATTTTTTTATATTTTTTATCACTGCTATTATTGCATCAGATATGGTGATTGGTGCCATTCTTATCAAATGTCATCTGTTGGTCAACTTTAGTTAATACAAAGACAGAAATAGGGAAATGGAATGCTCTAGCCAAAAGCTTAAAAAAAACCCATCCATCAGATCTTTATAAAGCTCAGTTATTACACTTTCATGCACATAATCTGCAACATAAACATACTTCTAGTCTATAAATATAAAGGTTTTGGTTTCTTTACCACAGATGGTAATTTCCTGCAATGCAGTCCAGCAAAAAATTAGTTCAACCCTTAAACACCTTTAAAAAAACTCCTTTCTAGAATTTATATGTATCATATAAATAAGATGTGTGAATTGATAATTTAACCATTTCTTGCGTGAACTTTTAACGATGGACACCAAAAACCACACCAAACAGTGACCCAATCAGTATTGATTACTGCTGTAATCTTCCTACTCATGAACTGGCACATCCTCCTGATGTTATCCTCTGGGATGATTGTGATGATTCTGGGTCATTACACATGATCAAACAGGGCACACACTGTCTCTGGTTGTGTCTGGTTACATGGTGGCCTGTCTGGTACACCAACCAGCTCTAGCATTATTGTAGATCCATCAGTTTGTTCCTGGTCTACAAGCCCTTTCACAGCGGCAGGTTACTTTCAGGAGGAAGTGGACATTAGGGGCTATTTGTATTTTAGGTATTTAACTAAAATGTGCTGACAAATAATCTGCTCACATAAAAATTTACAACCAATTCAAAAAGAAGAAAAAGTTAAAAGAAAAAAAACTATTTACTATTAATGAGTTTTGAAACTCATCAATAGTAAACAGTAGGACGTCATTGTTAAATGAATAAACAATAAAATTGTCAGTGCTCTCCGGTGCATAAATGATGTCATGGTGGATTTATTTTCCAAATTACAGTAAACATATCTCTTTGATTTCTTTACTGCATTTTCTCACTTATTATTGACTGGCATAACCGACACTCAACTTAAAAAAAAGGAAATATGCCTCAAAATTCCAAGTAAAGTAGATTCATATTATGAAACCTTTAAGTTATTAAAGCTATAGTTTTCTCAGCCTTGAATTATCTACACTATGTTATTTAAGTCAATCCACGTATAACAGGTTACAAAGTGGACTTGATGTGGCTCTGGAAAAAATTAATCACCCATCATAAGCCCACACAGAAGCACCTACAGGAGCTAAAAATAGTGGCTAGCTTGTCTTTGACATCCTGTTCTAACCTTGATGTCACAGCAGGGGCCCACAGGATGTAGTTTCTTTTCTTGGTTGTTTAATAAAAAAAATTATTTCTATGAAGGAGGGGTCTTCATGATGTACTTAAGGCAGTATTTTCTCAGTATTATGAAACTGGAAAAAAACTGGGATTTCCACCATTTAATTTCTAACAGTAAACCTGTTTGTTAGATTCTTATCAATTTGTTCGTAAGTCATCTCATTGTGAAATAATTGAATTTGTTGTCTGAATGTATGTATGGGAAATTGTTCTGTAAAGGACTGCATATATGTACTAGAGTAAAGTGACTAAATAAAACATTATATGAATAAAAGAAGTACATATTCTATAATTTAAATTAGCCTTTGGGGATGATTTAATGTACCGCCATTGAAAAGCCTTCACCAATCTGCAGAAACATGAATACAATAGAAGCAGGAGCTGCGTCTACATTAAAGCCACTCAGACTCTGAGGATTTCCAGGCAGATATTACAGATGATAGGGATTGAATCAGACAGGGTGGGGACCCACTGGGCATTATTGATCGTTCTCATTGCTGTTCATGCCATCATGGAGTCCTCATTAGCCTGTGGCATCTGCTGGATGGCCCAGATTGGAGCCTGGTGGTCCCGTACTGCACAGAGTTGGGGAGGATGTTGGGTTTGAATTGATTTATGTATTTAAGAAGGAAGAAAATAATATCACTGCCATAGTTTTATCCTGGACAGAACCAGATCCTGATTCCAGTATGTGCTTCACTTTAATTTATTCCTACTGCAGTCTTCTTCTTTTCCTTTCGGCTTTTCCCTTCAGGGGTCGCCACAGCGAATCAATTGCCTCCATCTAACCCTGTCCTTTGCATCCTCTTCTCTCACACCAACTACCTTCATGTCCTCTTTCACTACATCCATAAACCTCCTCTTTGGTCTTCCTCTAGGCCTCCTGCCTGGCAGTTCAAAACTCAGCATCCTTCTGCCAATATATTCACTATCTCTCCTCTGGACATGTCCAAACCATCTCAGTCTGGCCTCTCTGACTTTATCTCCAAAACCTCTAACATGTGCTGTCCCTCTGATGTACTCATTCCTGATCCTATCCTTCCTGGTCACTCCCAAAGAGAACCTCAGCATCTTCATCTCTGCTACCTCCAGCTCTGTCTCCTGTCTTTTCCTCAGTGACACTGTCTCTAGACCGGACAACATCGCTGGTCTCACCACAGTTTTGTACACCTTTCCTTTCATTTTAGCTGAAACTCTTCTATCACACATCACACCTGACACTTTCCTCCACCCATTCCATCCTGCCTGTACACGCTTCTTCACCTCTTTTCCACACTCTCCATTGCTCTGGCCTGTTGACCCTAAGTACTTAAAATCCTCCACCTTCTTGATCTCTTCTCCCTGTAACCTCACTCTTCCACTTGGGTCCCTCTCATTCACACACATGTACTCTGTCTTACTGCGGCTAACCTTCATCCCTCTCCTTTCCAGGACAAACCTCCACCTCTCTAGCTTCTCCTCCACCTCTTCCCTACTCTCACTGCAGATCACAATGTCATCTGCAAACATCATTGTCCATGGAGATTCCTGTCTAACCTCGTCTGTCAGCCTGTCCATCACCATAGCGAACAAGAAGGGGCTCAGAGCTGATCCCTGATGCAGTCCCATCTCCACCTTGAACTCCTCTGTCACACCTACAGCACACCTCACCACTGTCTTACAGCGGTGAGGTGTAAGACACCTCACCACATTGTCCCTGATACATCCCATGATAGCTGTTTCATCTGCGTACTTCTGGATGTGACACAGTTCTGAGTTGTAGCAGAAGTCCGCTGTGAATAGGGAGAAGAGGATTGGAGACAAGACAGTCCCCTGTGGAGCACCAATGCAGCTGACCACAGTATCAGACGTGGCGACCTTTAGCCTGAGGAACTGTGGTCTGTCGGTGAGGTAGTCATGGATCCAAGCAACCAGGCCGGGGTCCACTCACATTTGTAGGAGTTTTTCCTGTAGGATACAGGGCTGGATGGTGTTGAAGGCACTTGAAAAATCCAGAAAAAGGATCCTCACAGTGCCGCTTTCCTCTTCCAGATGCGAATGTGTAGCATGTGGAGGATGGCGTCTTCCACACCGACCTTTTCCCGGTAGACAAACTGTAAAGAGTCCTCGGCATGTTGCACCTGAGGCCTGAGGAGACTGAGGAAGAGCCGCTCCAGAGTCTTCATCAGATGCGATGTGAGCGCCACTGGTCGGAAGTCGTTCGGTTCGCTGGGCTGGTTGTCTTTGGGAACTGGAACGATGCACGATGTCTTCCAGAGGGTGGGCACCTTCCTGAGATGCAGGCTCAGGTTGAAGACCCGTTGTAGCGGCTCCCCGAGTTCAGCGGCGCAGGCCTTGAGTAGATGGGGGCTCACCCCATCTGGTCCTGATACTTTTCGGGGCGAAGCTTCCGCAGTTCTCCTCTTACATGGTCCGCCGTGAAGATGGGAGGAGGCTGTGATGATGGTGGGAGCTAGGGGGTGGAGGGAGGGTGTCTGTGACAGAGAGTAGGGTTTGCAGGTGAGAGAGTGGGGGAGGGAGTTTACGTACACACGTGGTTTACATTTAGGAGTTTACATACTGTTATAAAGTTAATTTTTATTTAACTTTTTTCAGAAATGGATCACCAGAAGTTGCTGTCAGGAATTCCATAATTTTGAAGTTTTGGGCTTACATATAAGAAACTGTGACACACTAAAGGGTGTGCCATTTACAAGGTATGACTTACAATACTCAGGAATCGGATTTCAGTGATTCTACATTCATTTAGTTGCATGAATTTAATTCATTTTTACATTTTCCTCTGCAATTGGTTATTTCTACTAAAAACATTTTCATTTTTCCAATGAGTTGTTGGAAAAAATTCTCCTTTCCTTCCAGAAAGGAGAATTTTTTTAGCAGTGCTGGTAAGCAGCATTAAAAATCTGCCATTGATAACGGTAACAATGTCCAGTGACAGTGAACATGAAGGCAACACTTGCTCCTCTCAGCTGTTGCTTTAATCTTTTGTCTGGTTTCTTTTCAGAATTCCACTCGTGACTGAGATAGGTCATCTCACCCAGTAAACTCTCATTAAACTCTAGTAAAACTCAGGATGCAAATGTTTGTCATCAGCAATGACAGCTCTGACAGATTGTTGTCATTGTTCACTTTGTGGTTGGGAACAGGGACAGATGTGTACCAGACCTACAGTCATCTACCTTTCGATCCCTGGCTCCCTGAATGAGCAAATTATTTCATTATGTTTTAGCTCAAAAACCCCAAGTAATTAAGTAAATAGTAATTTTTTAAAAATTATATACTGTATATACTGTATATTTTATATGTATAATTTTTTTATCAGTTGCGTTGATTGCTGTTTACTTGAGAAAGCTCTCCACACCTCTGTGTGTGATTTCTATGTTTAAGTTGACGTCTTTGCCTTTTAGTGAAAAAGAAATGATTAGTAAGTCCCATGCTTCAGATATCCACAGCTCTCAGAGTGTGAATCCTACACAACTTTGTCATTATCTTCATATTTAAGTGAATCAGAGATGTCAACTGAATAATTTTAGGGTGTGTGCACTCAACTAACACAAAGCTGTATATCTTAGTCACTCTCTGTTCACACCCTTGTCAGTTCTGTGGGTCAGCTCGTTTGCATTTTTTATGCAATTTGCAAAACTCCATCTGACACCAATTGTGTGATTGATGCTTGCGCTCCATGACTTTAAACTGCTCACTTGGATGCTTCAGTCTTGCCATGTGAGAAAGCCTTCGGGTACTTCATGAAGAGGTATGTGCCTACCAGCAATTCAATTTCAAAAGAACACACTTTCTGAATAAAAACTGAAATTCTTCTTCCAAAATAAATGTGGGATTTTTAATATTTTTTACCAAAAATGTTCCTCATTCTTGCAGCATTTCTTCCCTCAGGTCCATCATCCTCCAAAGTCCTCAAAGTCAGAATGTTTCTCCAGAAACATCTTCGTTCCAACTATCTGTCCAACAGCTCTGCCACATCTGGCGTTGTCTTGGAGACATTTGATTTTAACATCTGTAATGACTTTTTTGTTACTCAAGTGATTTGGGCTCTTTTTACAACGCTATGCTTTGTTTTTGGTTTTCCTCCTTGTATAGTTATCCTCTGGAGGATGTTTAAGATACACAGCAGAGGGACTCCCTTATTGCCACACAGCTTTCTCATGCTGAACCTCTCCATCATGGATTTTCTCTTCTTGTCCTTCATCCCACTTGGAATATTAAATCAGTACATCTTTAAGAACTGGTTTATCGAAGCAAGTTGGAACACCACTTTTGCATTTAGTACATGTGGGAGACCCCTCATGATGGCTTGCATTTGTCTGGACTGTCACCTGGCTGTGGTTCATCCCATCATCTACCACAAGACAAAAAATCTCACTCCCAGAGTTGTGTTAGTGTGCATTGTTTGGGCTTTTACACTTGCACTTGGCATCACTTACTTTCTTTTTTACAAGGCGTTCATCTCGTACTATGCCATAGTTCCATTTTTGATATCACTTTTGATAATTGCCGTCTGTGATTCCTGCATTTTCCATACATTATTAAAGTCTGACCCCGGCAGAAACAGCGTCCACCCACAGAAACAAAGAGCTGTTCAGACCCTCATCAACAGCCTGGTGGTGTCAGTGATTTCTTACCTTCCCCCAGTAATTATGATATTATATGGGAAAACCACAGCTCACGATGTTCGTGCTTTTTTATGTAATTTTGCTATCCCGTTAACCCTTAGTACCACTCTGGGATCTACTGTCATGCCTTGGCTCCACCTAAAACAAGAAAATAAACTGGATTGTTTGAAGATCATTAATGCAAAGATTCTAAATTGTTATAAAATAATATGCTGCAGAGACCAGAAAATATCTGTGCTTTCAAAGATTTCATCATATCTGACACGTCAGACGTGAATTTGTATCAGAGTGACTCTTGGCATGAGACTGTCTGCTGTCATTTTTAATGTTATGTTATGTGTGGTTTGTCATGAGAAACTTTAAATGAAATATGTATGGAGACTATTTGAACAATTGTACGTTTTGTTTTACTCATTATTTCAAGTTATGTCGTATACTATTGTAATTCCAAGAAGCATATTCCCTATCCTTTTTTTTTTCAGTTTGCACTTCTCAGCCCTATGTTTGTAAATAGTTAAAAGTCTGAAAAAGTCAAACCAATCTGGGTATGAATATGGATTCTGGATCACATAATAAGATTTAATAAAAAGTTTATGAAACTATTCATTTTGTCAAAACATATGGTCAAACTCTTCTATCGTATATGATGATCCCATACACACACACACACAAACACACACACACACACACACACACACACACGCAAACACACACACAGATTCTGTTATGTGCAGTTTGGATGTCGTCTGTCTGTCTTGTGGCCCCGTAATGAACTGGAATTTGGTCTGGGGTGTACCCCACGTTTTGCCCATAGCCAGCTGGGTTAGGTTGTAGATGACTCGATTGTGATCATCTCATCTTTTTGTAGCAACAAAGCCTTTTTTTCCATGATAGATTTGCGTGGTGCCCTTCATGACTGATGGATTACACATGTAAATACTGGAGGCAGACAGATCATCTTTCATGACATTTGTGGCTGTGCAGGTGCAAGCAAATCATTTCTGCCTGCATTCTGTGATGCTGCACGTAAGCTGGAAAATGTAAACATGTGTTTGGAAAGGTTTGTTACATAAATTCTATTTAAATCATAACTCCACACAAAGGAGGCTCTTCGGTGATTATTTAGGTGTTAATGGTGTTAGTAGCACTGCTGCTATATAAAGTCTTTCACAAGCATAAAACATAAGTGGTAGTTAAGGTTAGACATCAATGCTGCTCCATCTGATGCAATTAGTAAATTTAATTTTTTTTAACCTCAGAAAAGTCCCCATTGTGGTATTCTCAAAATATTTTGTAGAAAAAGCTTTTCTCTACTTCCAAAAATTCCAGTTTCACTACTGATAGTTTTAATTCAAATCTGGATGAAGAAACATGATTGGAGGATGAGAGAATGAAGCCTCGTGGTGATTGGTTGTAAATTTGTAATGAGGTAAAAGAGACTCTCTATTTTGGATTTAAATTTGAAATCTTAGATCAGATATTTTCTCCTGTATGTTAAGGCAACAAAAGTATGGTTACCATTGTAATGGAGGCAGCTTCTTTAAATCTCACCTATTTTTCCATTATTTTTATTTTTCTTATACATTCATAGTCATAGTCAACTTTATTGTCAAATGTACCATATATGCATTGTAATGTTCCTGTAAATTCCAGTGTAGCTAGTGAAATCTAATGAAATAACTAGTGCACACTTTGCATCTTTTTTATTTTCCTGTTAAAATCACAAAACTAACAGAAATCATTAGAAGTTAACTCATTTAGAACTTTACACACATTCTCTTTAGCGTGTTACACCAAACAGTAGGGGCCCCGCAAACTGCCCAGGTTCCCCAAATAGAGCAGAGACATGATTACACTCCCTGCAGTCGGGGTTATCAGGACCGGCGTTGCTAACAAGCAGTCATACACCTTTCTATCATGAATAATCAGATCCCCGAGGACGTATGCCAGCAATGGGGGAACGTATGAGATGAAGGTCATGATCATACTATTGATGATGATCTGGAGAGCCCTTTTCTTCCTGGGGTGGAGGATTCCCCCTGATGGGTGAGACGTCTTCAAAGTCTGGAGGATGGACACATCACAGATAAAGATGATCGGTAGGGCTATGGCATACAGAAGCATCACCCAGGAACTGTGGTTCAGATCATCAAAGACTACAGACAAGGCTCCTTGAGCCAATGTGAGGGTCCATACTGTAACAGCCATAAGGACCTGGGGAGTCAACCCCCTCCTGGTGCGGTAAGTGACAGGATGGACCACAGCCAGGTAGCAGTCCAGACAAATACATGCCGTTAGAAGAGGACGTCCAGCCAGGTTCAGGGAATACAGGAAATTGGTCAACATTTCAATAAACTTGAAGTGCCACACGAGGAAGTTGCACAGCTTAAAAGGGACAAAACACAGGAAGACGAAGTCCATGATGGTGAGATTGAACATGAAAAACACGTTGGGGGTGATGGGGGCTCCTGGTTTTTGTCTCTGAAACAGCTCCCATAGAACAGCAAAACATGCAGGACATCCAATCAGAGAGAAGAGAGCGCTAAGAGTGGCCCAGACAATTATACCTGCAATCATGTCACCACAGTGTTCAAACACGTCCTCTGAAGATTCACTGAGATTGAAGGTTAGATTCTGAGTCACAGGGAGAAGCATCTCTTACCAGCAATCACAATTCGATTGACCCCAGAGGAATCAATAATTATCTTTTCCTGAAATGAAACAGGGAACTCTGCTCATGAAGCAATACAAAGTGGATGTAAAATTTCTCAGGTATTTTTATACTTTGTGAAGAAGCCAATTTGTTTATCTCATGAGATGTAGAATTTGAATATGCAAGTGACACTGAGGATAATTTTTCAGTCTTGACCTGTATAGATATTCCGAGAGTTTGCGTTTCATGGGTTCATGTATTATTGAAAGCACAAGTGGAAGCAAAGGTAAACCGAGTCATTAGATTTTAATCTGCTAATCTGTGTTAAAATAAAATGTTCTCTTTCATTGTGGAGGTAGATGTTAAAGATCAAGGTGCTCAATCCAGATCAGTCAACCAAACTCTCCAGATACCACGTTTTCTACGGGGAGATTCCTATTTTGGGTGCACACACACACACAATGTCTACTCCGTTAGGAGTAGCCAGAGCGACATAATCCCAGTTTGTTTGAAATACAAAAATATCAAATAATATCAAAACTACATTTATATTTAATGAAAGGACCAAAAATGCAACATGAAAAAAAATTAAAATAATTCAAAACGATACGTTTTTTCTTTCTGTTGCAGTTCCATTTATTGTCACTAGATGGCAGAGGAGGTTTTCTGTAAACAACCTATTGTGAATTACAGTGCAATTTATTTATAGCTGAACTTGAATAAACACTTAAGACATTTTAATTCTGGTGTCATTAAATGAATATGAAAATAATTTAGGTAAATCCAGGATTGAATGAGTTTTCTAACCTTGAATCATAATAGTTCAAGACTGTAAAATCTGTCTGGCACGTTTTGTACCAGGCAGATTTTACCTGTTTGTGAACTACCATGGCCCTTCAGAAGCAAAAAACTTCAGAAGCACAATATTTCACAAAAGAAAAAAACAAACATAAAAAACCAGAGATATGTTAGGAAACAGATCAAACTTAATGGTGACTTTGATTTTTCTGTCTTATGTGCTACTTGATTCAATGTCAGTATTTTTTTTTTTGTTTCTAGAAATAATCTTTGCATGCTTTAAAGTGCTGAATTTTATTGTTATTATGGTCCTGTCTTCTATTGCTGGTGTCTGTTTTAGTGTTTTCTTTAAATATCTTATTTTTTTGAGTTGTTCTTTTTTGTTGTTGTAATTTTGTCATGTCATACATCTAACATTTATATTGTATTTATGTCTATTTGTTTAGATTTTTCACCTCTCGATCATTGTAAATAAAAGAGGCTTTGTTGGAAAATTAGAAGCAGAAAGATCCTTATTTTCATCCCACAAAAAGATTTTTAAAAAAGATGTTAAAAATGTGGTAATGGGTTTTATATATTTTAATGACACACATAACATAAGCAAACAATTCCATATAAAAATGACCATTTCTTCATATTTTTTTTCTCATGTATTTACTCCCCCTCCCCCCATAGTAGAGCAACTGGTCACAATTTGTTCAATCAAATTAGCTACCAAAGTGATTTTTAATATATTTACAACATTTACATTATGGGACTTACTGACCAAAAAGAGAAAAATGCATTCAAAAACTCCCAATAAAATTAATATTAATGTCACAATCAAATAAACTGGAAGGTAAAAAGTATTCACAGAAAAGTACAAAAGATATATTTTCTTCCAAACAGGTTTTTCATTTTATAAAACCATCAACACAATTCTGTTGGTCAACTATTCCTTCCGTCCTCTTGGGTTTTATTCTGGAGGGAAAAATGTAGCATCTTCCTTCGGACTTTTAAGGCACATGGGTACATGTTTCACAGACTCAGAAAACAGGCCCCAATTTCATTCACTTCAAGTGATCTACAATTTAACTGGCCCAACGTGCATTGATTATTTAGATTTACCTGGTTCCAATCAGAAACTGGCATTTGCCCAAAAGCACTTCAAGAAGAGAATGGCAGGAGCTTCCTAATGTAACCATAAACCACTAAGCCACCAGCCACCGCAGGTGTCAGTCCTCAGGCTCTGTACTGGTTTAGTGCAACTGAACGGTTTAATGTCAAAACTGTCAAAGAAACAAGACAAACCAGACAAAGGACATGGATTTTAAAGAGGACAGCAGATCCGCACCTCATCTGTGAGATTTCTGTCATGTCTCAGCTACGTGACACACTTGAAACAACAATTTGCACTAAAGTGTAAACATAAGCACATTAATCATGATTGTGCATGATTGGTGGTCTCTAATATCCAGGAGGACAACAATGGGTACACCTGTGAACCGATTTATCGCTAATATAAGCATATAAATACTTTGCAACTCCAGCAAAGGTACCGGTAATCTTCATGTTCATAGCATTTTCTCAAATTTACCCACAACTTTTATATTTTCAATGTCTAAATATTACGTAGCAACATAATCGATCAGGCCATGCACTATTAGATTCCAGGTGAGTAGTCACAAGCTTTGCTGTGTTTTTAACTCTTTCAAAATATCACAAAGCAAACACACATTTCTGACACTCTTTTATATGAATCACATCACTCAATATTTCCATTAAAAAATTGTTAGCGTATGTCAAGTGAGGGTATTAACATCTAAAAAAACCCTTTCAAAAGCTTCTCAACCCGTATGAAGACATCAGGACGACAGACCCAAATACGCTCAAAATAAAGATAGCCCAGTGGCGAGGGGGTGAAGGTGGGGGTGGGGGGGCTGGGGGAGTTAAACATACTGCATTTGAACTGTTTCAAAACTCTTTCAGGTTTTCTAGATCCAAACCTGAAGTCAAGTGCTTTTGCAGAATTTTAAATCCACTGCAGAAGAAAAGCATTTCTCCCTTTTCCAAGCTGTGACATCAGTCACTGGGATGTTGGAGTTGGGAGAACATTGACTTTCAAACAAAGACATGAAGGTCAAACAATGGCTCCATTGACTGGCGTCTGACCTCCCCCTGGCCCAGCACCAGTTAGCATGAAAGAAAGAAAAAAAACTCTTCAAAACACATGCCATTGATTATTAACTGGGATGCCAGTGTGTTCTTGCTGGGCGGAATTTAAACTATGCATTGATTATCTAAACTGAGTAGGGCATTTTTTTTACCTCCTCAGATTCACATTCAGTTCCAGTGTGTAACACATGGCTAACATTTCGCACAAACACTAACAGTGCAGCTCTTCTTCTGACCGAAGGTAGCAAGCATCTGTACATACATGCAAATTCTTCACTTCTTTAGGAATGCACTCACTAACAGCTTGTGGTGCTTTCTTGCATAGTGAAAGGCTCCTAAAAGTAATGGTTCATTGTGACAACACATGCCTGGGAGGGGAAGAAGGGGGTGCATATGCAGCACCCTGACATTATGCACATTATCTCCTCTAACCCCTGACACATTTCCTCTAATATAGCTACCAGAACACAGATTTAAGGTTGTTTGCATCTTTGAAAGTCTGCTAGTACCTCAAACCTCCTCTGCCAAACCAAAAAGTAAAGGCAGCTACACACACCAACAAAAGCATCCATCAGTGTGACACAATGCCCCTGTCTTCTCCATATAGGAAGTCTTTCTTTCAGAGAGCATGTTCACTGGCCAGATGGGCTGCAGGGCCTTCTCTGGCCAAAACAAAATGGCTTTGAGTGTGGTAGAAGACCCCCATCAGGTCAGAGGCTTACCAGAATACTAAACATCACCTCCAATGCAGATTATGGAGCACTTTGTCTTGGAGTTCTACATGGTTTTTTTTTTTACATAGCTGGGCTGAGGTGCATCCCAAAACACACAAGGGAACCAAAGGGAATGCAGAGTGACATCAAATGTAGAGGAAACAAAAATGAGCTGTAAAAATGTATCTGTGTGTGAAACCATTTGCTGCTCATGTACTGAGTTGCATACAGAAGCTGATAGTTTGGTAATTTTGGCACTGTGGCGAGCGATGGCGGCTTTGAGAGAGACGGGAATACGAATGTTGCCACAAACACCAGATTAACGTGAGCGAGATCTGGATGATTTAGGGACTTTTCACATCCTTCACTTGATATTGAGAACAGACTCACGACCACACGCACATAACATCCCCAACATCAGTAGTCATCTTCCTCCTTGTTGCTCGTTTCCCTCAGCAGAAGACAAACTGTGACTCTTCTTGAGTTCATGGCTTTACTTCCTCAGGTATATCCAGTCCAGGTGTCCGCTAGTCCCAAATACTCGGGGTTTTCTGCTGTGGGGGTCACAAACCCGTTCACATGCCTGGGAACTCCTCCATCCATCTCTGGTGCCTCAGGGCTGTCCATTGCTGGAACGCCGGCTACAGCTTTGCCTTTAGGCACAAGGTCCAGGTAGTAGGGGTTGTCAAAGGCTGGAGAGGTGGAGGTGTTCACAGGGACCAGGTATCCTGGGTTTTCCACACTATGACCGGAGCTCAGGCCATTGGGGACCCGTCTTTCTGTTCTGGAGCCTTTGCGAGGCAATGTAGTGGGCCGCTCAGGAACCCCCGGCCTGAAATTCTGAATCTCTTGGTTGACGTACTCTAAAAACATAGTAGAGAATTCAAAGCAAAACATTCAGAGTCTCTGTTATAAAACACATAATTTTAATGTTTTATAGAGAGTCAACAGGGGAATAAATGTCCCACTCACCTGGCATGGCGCGATTTTGATTGTGTCCGTGAGCCCGCCTGGGTAGTGAGTGATGAAGGTTTTGAGGATGAGAGAAACCGTTCGGTCCGTCCGTTTCCAGGTCACACTGACTCCCATTGGAGTAGGTGGGGTCTTTGCAGTAGCGCCCAGGACTGGCAGGGGGCAATGAGGGGTCATCTGAAGGGCCATCCAGGAAAACATTATCAGACTGGCCTCCTGCTGAGGGGCTACGGTCCAGTGTTGGGTACTGAGAAGTCCACAGGCCATTGGAGGTGCTGGCTCCTAATGGTAATGTAGGGTACTGGCTTCGGCTTAGAGTGCTCAGTGAGGAGTACATACTCCGGGGGCCGTTGATTACAGAGGGCTCCACATCTAAGCCTTGATCTCTGCTCTGCAGGAGGGACAGGAGGTATAGATGTGAAATAGCAAAGACGGGTTGAGTTCAGCTACTTAAATGTGACCACATTCAAACAGAGAAGACAATAATAAGCAGTCTACAAATCACATCCTATTTTGAAATTAAATTTAGCTTAGAATGAAATCCACCAAAAAAATTCAATAAACAACAACTCCTATTGAGACACTTTAGGGTTAGTTATCTAGCAGTAAGGTAAAAACAGTTTTAAACTGAAAACATTTCATCAAACAGTGTCTACGGTTATGTTAGCAGCCTTTTGGATATGCTAATGGGCATGAGCCAAATGTTCATGACACCATTTTAACAATAACACCTTCTTAGTGTAGCCTGTCAATGTGCTAACATTTGTTCTTAACATTTCAAACAAAGCAGGTATTTCACAATAAACCTCAAAGTCAGGGGTAATTGAAATTTTGAAGTAGGAAGGGAAGGCTCACACATGAGAGCGTGTGAATCTCTTGCTTGGATTTGAACAGCTAAGACCAATAAAACCCCAAAATAAGAACAGTCAGAGTGAGAACTGTATTTCCCACTGACCCTGTATGACTGGTGTCTGGATGGCCCATTGGACGGAGCCCCTTCTCCCGGAGTCCTGGGGAAGGCGTTTGGCTGAGGAACCAAATACTTCTCAGCATCCAGCAGTTCCCTCATGTTGTTCCCTTCCTCTTCCAGAAGCATCCGATAGAACCTGCTGTCCACCGGGCTGGACAAACTCATCTGGTCATCATTCTGTGACAGAAAGATAAGAACATGGACGAGAAACAATAACATAAATTGGTCTCCAGGGATGCATTACAGGGCAATCAGGCCAACATGATGCAATGTACACGACATGAAGTAAAACATTTCCAACATGAAACACACAAACCTGAATGACTACATAACGGGGAGGATCTCTGGCCATGGCACTGAAATCATTCACCAGATCTTTGAACCGTGGCCGGCTGTCTGGGTCAATCATCCAACCTGTGACCAAACAGAAGATCAGCACGTCAATCAATCATCTTCAAGACTACCAATGAACCAGCAGCTCTGTCACGGACAAATAAAGGCAACTATAAAAAACACAAGGTTGCAATGAACACTGATTGTTTTTGAAGGACTTAAACTGAATTGTAAGTCTTTCATCTTGCCGTATTTCTAAATTCAGGCATTACTGACATTTGACCATGATCATGTAGACATCAATGGTGCAGATGAGAGGCTGGGGAAGCCGTTCTCCTTCCTCTAAAACATCTGGGATTTCTCTGGCTGGGATCATGTCATAGGGTTTCGCACCAAATGTCATCAGCTCCCACACTGTTACCCCTGACAATAAAAGGCACAATTAACATCAACACTTTGATTCTGTATAAAAATATCCAAGAAAATGAAATTTTTAAAATTAAGTTATTAAAAAGAAAGATGACAGTGTCCGTTTCTGTGACAGAAACCACTCTGTTGTTTTTGTACAATTAACAGAAAATCAGAGTACTCATTAACTCAATAACATTTAATGGCCAGGGCGTCTGCCAGCTATATGAAATTAAATAGAGTATCTGGGGCCTTTAAACCTGGCTTACACCTTATAGTACAATGTGATATTAGAAACTCAGCAATGTCAAATGCCAATAGTTACTTTTTGTTTATTAAATGTAATATCTTTTCAGCTTTGACTGGTACTGACCGTAGCTCCACACGTCACTCTGATGAGTGAACTTCCGGTGCAGAATTGACTCCAGGGCCATCCACTTAATTGGGACCTGAAAACGCAGAGAACTCTGGTATTAAGTATTATGCTCCATCTTACAGTGTTATATAAAGAAAAAAAATCCTGCATTTTCACCGAAATTTATTGGAAATCTCCTAATCTGTATCTCACTTCACTTTTTTTGTGGAAATCAATTACATGTGTTTTGTTGAACTAGGACAAACGCTGGAAAAACTCTTTTTTAGCATTAAGAAAGAAATAGGGAAAAAATTCCTTAATTTTCTTTTTCCAGATCTACTTCTAACCCTAACCCACGCACTACCCTTCCAGTGTTCTCGTGCTTGTGTCTTTGATACACATTTTCTGACAGGGACACAAACAGCATGCATCCCTGGGCCGCAAGCTTTAAATGCACTTCCGTTCAACAAAAACATTCACAGTTTCTCCCTTTCTCCACTTAAAATTTGAACTCGCAAATCACCATTATGTTTTGATCTCGCGAGTTTCTCGTCACGAGACTCACCTGCGTGATTCTGCATGATAACTACCAGCCTAAAAAGGCTGGTAGTTATTTTTATCAAAAGGCTTTAGCATTTTGATAAAACTAACTAATTTTTCTCTTTTTTCTTTTTACTTAAACAGTTATGTTATTTGTAAAAACTTAAAGTTTGTTTAGTTTTTATATGATACTATTGGCAAAACTCAATCCTTGCGTACGTTTCTACCATATATTCTGTTGTTACTTGTGGGATGCATAAACGTCATGTTGGGATGCACAAATTTTTATTGAAGCGCATCCCAGGGATGCACTACTTTATTGGTGTAAAATGAACTCTGCCCTTCCACCAAATTCTGGTGAAATCTGCTGGATAATATATCTTAACATAAATGCACCAGTGCTGCTGTCCAGCAGTCACGGCCCTGCCTTACCTTCCCTCCATCAGCGTGGTATTCAGTCTCATCTATATCAAGCAGACGGGCCAGACCGAAGTCGGTGATCTTCACATGGTTCGGGTTCCTCACCAGAACATTGCGGGCAGCCAGGTCTCTGTGGACCAGCCGGACATCCTCCAGGTAACTCATTCCCTAGACACACACACACACACACACACACACACACACACACACACATTTTCAGACTGTTTTGCTGAGATAAAAAACACGTTTCTATAATTACAAGTAACAGTAGAGTATATGCACCTAAACCAATGAGGCGAAAATGACTTGTTTTGTTTAAATACCTTAGCGATTTGGACACACCAGTTGAGGAGATACTGAGAGCCAATGCGATCTTTGTTCTCCCTGACGTAGTCGAGGAGGCAGCCGAATGGCATCAGCTGAGTGACCAGCTGCACCGTGGAGGTCAGACATATCCCCAGCAAACGACACACATAGGGACTGGCTACTCCCGCCATCACATAAGCTTCCTGAGGAAGATGAAAGCAATATGTGGTTGTTAACTATCTTTATTATGATATACATGAGTG
The DNA here is from genome assembly GCA_013358685.1 of Antennarius maculatus. Classification (NCBI taxonomy): domain Eukaryota; kingdom Metazoa; phylum Chordata; class Actinopteri; order Lophiiformes; family Antennariidae; genus Antennarius; species Antennarius maculatus. The sequence goes on along the minus strand of CM023626.1, from coordinate 9,653,358 downwards.
TATCTGACTTCCGACTCACATCTAGGATCTCTTTGTTGGCTCTTGGCGAAGTGTTCTCTCGCAATACCTTAATGGCTACTGGAATTTTCACATTTTCCCCATCAGGTGCCCACACTCCCTGAAACAATTCAAATACTTATTAAAGATGTAAAGCTAAACATTTAAATAAGCCCATACTACAACATTGTGAGAGAAAGCTCACAGACCTTGTATACAGTTCCAAACGCCCCTGCACCCAAGACCCTGAGCTTTTTCAATTCAGTTTCCTTCAGGATGCGCATCTGAGCTTGATTGGGCGATGCACCACTGGGTGTTAGAGGCTCCACCAGCTATCCAAAAGAAGCTGTCAGACTTAGCAAGTCTTTTCACCAGATGATGTAAACATCAGTGTTTTTTAGCCCACCTCATGTTCTTGCAGGATCCTCCTCATTGTCTCCTTCCTCTTCAGCTTCTTTTGTCTTCTCAGGTAGAAGACCAGCAGAGCCAGGAGGATGAAGAAGAGCACCACACCACCCACTGCAGCTGCAATGGTTGTACCTGGTCTACACAGAGAAATTAAATGTTCAGCATAGTTATGATTCCTTCAAACAAGGTTGAATTTGTTCAATTTCATCCAGAGGGATGTTGAACTAAATGGATAAATTGGAGTAAAAAGTATCTCACCCTGTCCTGGTATCAACTGGACAACCTCTGTCATCCATCACGGTGCAACTGAAGCAGAGAAAGAGATGATTGTGAACACATTCTCATTTTGTGTGCAGTTTCACTGCGCTTCTGTGTCTGCGACATCTACTCACGACAGTGTGCAATTAATGTTGCATGGTAGACAGTGTCCTGTAGCATTGCTGTACTTCCACACTGTCTGTTGATCCTCTTTCACACCACTGGGACAATGATCCACGCAAAAGTCACCATCCTGAAAGTTTAGACACTCTGCACAATGATCTGCACCCTGAAGTCAGAGAAAATTTACAAAATTACAATATAATATATATATTATAATAAGGTAAACTTCAATGAGGTAAAATCCAAATTATTTTTTCATTTGATATAATGTATTTATTTTTTAATATAATATTTTACTAATCGCAACTATCCAACCAACACATTCTAGAGAGAAAGTAGCCATGAATAATTCACTGTTTACTCAAACAGTCATTATTTCTGCAGTTTTTTTGATAATCCAATTATTTATATTATTTATATTTATATTTGTTAACTACAAGGACACTACCATGAATGAATGTCATAAATAAAAAAAGTAGTGTTATAGGTAATTACACTGACATGTTCTGGCAATAACTAAGCACTGCTTGCGTTCCATCGCAAATTGAACTAACCACTTTTGTCAAATTAGAAGCTTCATTTATTGCAGTGTCAGAAATTATGATGGGTGAATACATGGTGGCATTTTCAGGATTTATTCTGTTGTGACACCACTGAACCTTATCTTACCGGGCCGTAACAGGAGGCAGAGCCATTGAGAGGTCGACACTCTGAATGACAGACAACGCATCGAAATCCATCTGCAAATTCACGCACAGACCTGCAACACAAGCGTAGCAGCGGTAGAACAAACCACTATATTATTAAATTTATTATATATATTATATAATTATATACAGTATGACATTTGTTGGATGAGTTCAAGCACCTGATGCTTTCATATGGACATACATTTTTAGAAAGTGGGGCCAATGTTAACCTTCCCACATGACCTGCATGGGATAATTTCTCTGAACCATCAAGAGCTGGGAAACAATGTATAGTTAAAAATAACTGTCTATCAAATTCAGTGAAATTAGTGTTTTGACCCTCCTAAACTATATCATGACATTCATCAGCTAGCAATAAATTTGGCTTCTTTCAAAAAATACTCTCATTTACTCTTTTTAGATGAGTGATCATGTTCCTCACACTCTTATTGAATATCTTTTTTGGTGTGGCAGAATGTGTTATCCTGCTAATAGAGGGTTGCATTACCATGGGAGCAAAGTTTGTATTTGGTCTAAGTGGGGTGCAGAAGGAGTTGGTCTTATTGCACTCACACAGTACATGTCATACCAAAGTCAATCTCAATACAGCACAAAGAATATCTGCTCAGTAACATTACATGTAGTTGCTTTAAAATTCTCTAATGAAATTATTTAGTTTAAAAGTATTAAAAATTATTAGTTGTGACAATCACACATCAGTTGCCAAACCAGTCAATGCTACATGTGCTGTTGGCAAGATTATTTCCATTTTATTATACTGGAAGACGACTCAGTAACTATAAAGTAGTCTTTACTGTATTCCTTGGAGCACTATCAGGTAGTTTTTTATTGATATAGCACAGGCACACCCACACAAATGCAAAAACATACAACCCGTACCCCTGATAGATGTCACACTGCTCCACACACTCAGTGCCACGTTGGAAAGCACTGCAGGACACACACTGGCTGGGCCCTGGACCCCAGCAGCCCCCCTCACACAGTGGGTGACATACATGCCCCTCTGCCTCTGAAAACACACATGGAAGCACACGTTTAAACCAGATTCACTGAGGCATGTTTGAAATTATGCAAAACTAAGTGTGTACAATGCACAAATAATTCTAAATTAAATTTGCAGACAGATTCTGGCCAGAAGAATAAATAAAATAAAATCCTTTATCTAACCATCTTATTAAATATGGATAGAGACTGCTGACAGGTAACAACTGTCTAAGTACAACCCAGTAACTTAAGTGGACCGCAACATTGCTGTGTTCACCTACCACAGATCTGGGGGTCCTGGTTTTTGCTAACAATTCGGTGAGGTCCCTGTGTGGGATGTAGGAGACTCTCCCAGGGCAGAGAACTGGTGTAGCACAGTTGGGAGTTGTTGTGCAGCAGGACTAAACCTCCACTGACACTTCGTAGTGAACGCAACCCAAGGGACTGGATGTGCAGATTCTGGACTGCAAGTGAAAAAACACCCCTGAACAGAATAAAAGTTAGTGAAAAAACAAATTAATAATGAGTAGTGCAATAAAAAAGGCAAGAGAAAAATACCAAATGTCAAAAACAAAATTCCACTTGACAAAAACAAATGGAACAAACTGAAAACATAAATTAAAGCAAAGTAAATCAGAGAAACAGAAATTTTAACTAACACCAAGAAACAAGCTACATGACATATATACTGTGCCACTGACATTTACTCTTAGCCAGGATGGCATGTGGAGGACATTTGAGCACTGTTGTTGGCTAATAATTAGCCTTTATAACCCTGAAAGGGAAAACAACTGCCTCAACTGACAGAGAACAAATAACAAAGCAAAACTATCATTGTAAGATTTTCTGTGGTACATTAAGCTGAACCAAAGGCCAAAATCATTAAGGTGAAAAAAAAACTTAACGGTAGAGGGAAGGAATTATGATTTTACTTCAAGACAACAATATGGACACAGGAAGGTTGGGTTGATATGGTGGAATGCAGAGAAAACTAAAAGACAAAGTATGACGGCACATGGGTAATGCAGAAAGTTTCAATATCTTACTTGTAGAGCATCTTGCCTCTGATCACCTTCAGGTTCTCAAACACACTCAGATTAGTCCACTCATCTGGCCAGGCATCAATATATAAATAACCTGCGTGTCAAAATTAGGCATTGTAATGCAGGTGACATAGTAATATCTGTACATCAAGATTTTGTGCACTTTTTATGGAACACTTGTGAGAACTGGGCGATTGCATTTGCAACATGTCAGAATCAGAGTGAGTCTCCTGGTTCTCTCTCTTCAGTGCTCAGTACCTGTAATCTCCTCTAGATTCTTAAAGGCTCTCAGCTGCTCCAGGGTTAGGCCTGATGTGTTGCTCACAGGGTCCCTAGAAAAAGGCACCACAAGATCAAACCTGGAAACTAATACGACTCCTACTCGTGAAGACCCGAACAAGCCGATAACAGTTTCCAGGCGACGGCAAAACAAAATCTCGCAACAATTGTTGATCGCAGGCGTGTATCACCAAAACAAACAGGTAAGCACTCCACTTGATAACCATGTTTTACTTGGAACTGCTCATGCCAGATTAAGAAAGTCATTCATTTCCTCTTGAAACCTGCTGTTAGTATTTGGAATCATGTGGTTTTTATCTGAAGTTTAGGAGCTATCAATAAAAATAAAATGTTCTATGATGGTGTATACAAATGTGGTTGCTTCTTCCTGGGTGTTTACTGCACCTCTTTACAAACTGACATACAGCAAGATGTGAAAATACTTTCAGGATTATTTTCTACTCATGTTTCTGTGTTCATGGAAGCAACCTGCACTGAGGCCCCGTCCACACGATGCCGGAATTTTTTGAAAACGCAACTTTTTGAAAATGATTCTAGTCCACACGACAGTGTTTTCAAAAAAATTTCCGTCCACATGTAAACGCATCAGTGCGTTCATCAACACGTGTATAAGCAGAACAACTCCGAGAATGACAGGAGAGAGGACCAGGACGTGCGGAAATTCACGGTGTTCCTCCTGGAGGAGAACCTCCATCACAGAGTTCCCCCACCAGCAGACAGCGCATCCCGGTCTGACCCAGAACTGGCGTCGGCGTCTTTGGCGAGGAATGTGAATGAATGAATAAATAAATACATATATAAACTTTATGACACATAAATAAAGAAACAGGCAAACAAATATTTAAGTGCAAAGCATGTTTATCAACGCGTCTTCGATGTGGAGCTGTTATACGTCAGAAAATAGCCGGTTTTAGCTCCGTTTGTACATGTAGATTCGGGTCACATGCATGACGTCACAGCGGTTTTGGTCCAAGGGACACGCCCCCTGGATAAAAAAAGTTGCGGATACACCGTCCACAGGACAACGCAGACCCAGCATTTTCAAAAAAAATCCACGTTGGCCAGCGTTTTCAAAAAGTTGCGTTTTCGTTCCGGATATCTGCGTTGTCGTGTGGACGGAAGGCGTAAACGCAACAAAAAAGTTGCGTTTTCAAAATGTTCCGTCATCGTGTGGACGGGGCCTGAGAAATCTTATCTCAGATCGGTATTTACATTTCACACTTTGTGTGTGTGTGTGTAGGCATGAGCAAAATAATCTAGGATTTGCGTCTCAGCATCAGATGGGTTCATGGAGGCCAGTCCAGAAAAGGGGTGACTCATATTCATTAATATATTTAATATATTTAATTAATATTTAATTAATACATGTATTGTATATTATTACGATGCATAAATATAGACGTTCACTCTAAACCATTATTTTATGACCATAAAATCTCAGTTAAACAATGACAAGAAGACAATGCACAAAAGAAATAGTTTTCTATTTGAGATAAAAACAAGGTGAGGGTGTAAAACACTTATATCTTAGCATAAATTACATATGACTAAAGTAATCTAACAGCATCTTCCTGATTTATACTGAGAGTTACTGCAAGTTCCGTCAGAGAGGGAGGACAGAAGTCTGCAAACTCAACTGCTTCACCTGTGAAAATGTCTCCCTTTGTCATGTGAGACAGATTTGTATCAGCCAAGGTTGTTGTTACACTCTGAAGAGAACTTCCATGATCACTCATTCATTTTTGTTTTATTGAGAAATTTATGCCTTACCTGGTCATTTTAGAAGCACCTATGTGAGATAAAACAATGTACATGTTCTACTTTTTGTCTCCCTTACCTTGTGAAGCTCTGAGGGAGGAAAGCCAGACTACCAAAAATCTTCTTGCACTTGTTGAACTGCTCCACATTAGAAGCGGTCACCATTGTTATGCCATGGTAATCCATTACTCCAAGGCTGTCAATACCCAGGCCATAACACACTGCAATATGGACCATGACAATATCTTCCAGTCAGCTCAAGTCCAGAATACTCAAAAAAACCAAGATATCATTCGTGTAAATAGAATATACTGCATTAAACAAAAAGGGTTAAAAGGTGAACGATGCATTGCATGATTAATAAGTTGATCCACAGTGTCTGGAGTCCCACTCACCAGACACTATGTTTGACTAAATCATTTAAGTGTTTCAAATGAAATCTACACCTCTTAAAGTCTACAACTGGAGTAGGATTATTTAAATTATCTAAATTTACCTATCCTGATTAAGGAGACAACCTTAGCTGTAACTACAACAACATACTGAAGAAACAGGTTAGTTCACTTTGCACCATTGTTATTATATGATGCACGAGAGCATCAGTAAGTGCAGCATAAATTATCAGCTGGAGCACCAAGTCATGTACATGCAGAACGCATAACAATAATTATGGAACATTTATGATCCTTAATGTTATATTCTTTTTCCATATAACTAGTGCACACAATCAGTGTGCTTATAACAAATTAATATGCTTACTGCACACTAAATGACATGAGAGTCAGTGTCTTCCAGACTATCTCCACTTTTGTCTCCTAAAAAGGACTTATTTTTGTTTGACAACTTATAAAATCTTAGTTTAAGATTATTTTCCTCATTTTGGGAATGTGTTCTATTACACTGCAACTTAAAGGCATTTTGTTGTTTGCTAGCAGACTGACGTGACAAGGAGGTACCTCCATGCAAAATGAGGTGAATGGAGACACGTTGTTTCCCCTCTAGGGTGTCGGGGATTAATTGCAGTCTGTCTCTGTTGTTGAAATGGGTATTTATTTGAGTTATTGAGTCATTTTCCAGTTAGCATGAACCAGTCTGGTCATCCTTCCTCCTTTCTCTTGTGTCTCTTTGTGTTTAAAATCACTCAGATCACATTTTCAACCCAGTCTCAGGTGAACAACAATGGCATATGTTCATTTGATCAGATGTGTGCACGAGCAGACAGCTGAAAAGGCCATAAGACATGATCCCCACCTTTTGGACAGTCCCCTTCACACTTCTCACATTTCTGTGTCTCACTTCCATCCGGATGGGTGATGGTAACTTCCTGGGTGGCTATAGGACAGACCAAGGTGCAAGCAACATCCATGGGGAGATAGTTATCTGAAAACATGGAGATCAAATTTTGAAAGGGCATTTCAACCTTTGCAGCAAATGGGAAGAATTATTTAGGTATGATGGAATGGGAACGATGGAAGCTGGAGAATTACAGAAGCAGTAATGTTACCCAAAATCTGTGTGTGTGGGAGAGGAGTGTTGGAGATGTGCGTACGGAGCGGAGCTGCTCGGCAGAGGATTGTAGCAGGAATGGTAACTACACCTAGCCGTTCCCCGAGATACGAACATCCTAATGTTTGTAGGTTGGACGTCTCTCTCTCTCTCTCTCTCTCTCTCTCTCTCTCTCTCTCCCTCTCTCCCTCCCTCCCTCTCTCTCTCTCTATATATATATATATATATATAATTATATAAAGGCTCTCACAAGGACATGTCTTGACACAGGTGGCTCCAAAGTTGAACTTCTTGTTTGGGTTGGGTTTGGTCTGAAAGGTGACGGGGTCGTAGATGGTGGGTTGAGGACAGTTCTCATTGCACACACCACTGTCGTTGAAGTGACGGCAGGCCTGAAGCCAAGAGGAAACAGGAAACATGTTTCTCCAGAAATGACAAAGATGTGTCTGACAGAAAGATTACACTGAAGATCACAAACACAGCAAACATCAGATAAATGTGTGTGTCTGTGTGTGACCTGTACCAGACAGTCGGAGTCTTTTGGTCCGGTGCATCCTGCAGCACACTGCATGTGACAGCAATCATTGGGAAGAGGACCTTTACACCGCCGACAGCCAGACGCACACTTAATACGGGTCACTTTGAACAAAAAAACATCAAATATTCAGCTGCCGGTCACCTGCTTCAGACTTTTTCCACTGAAAACAGTCATCAGGTCTACGCATATTTACTCACAGGTCTGGCAGTCCTGATCAGTTTCTCCCCAGCAGCTTTTGCCACATACAGAGGAACAATCTGGACCTGTATCAAAAGAAACCCCAGAAATATCACAAGGAGAGAAAGAAAACTACAAGTCTACAATTATGCAAGTGTTTCTGTAGGCTGTAAGAGATACCAGTGTAATTAGACCCAGCAAACTGCCTGTTAGATAGTCAAATAGCTTTGGAGAGCCCCTATCCCAACATCTATCCAATGTCTGGGGGGGTTCTGTAATTTCCCCAAACCAGCAATCAAAATTTACACCCACTCAAGAGAATGATTTGCAAACAATCCATTTCATTAACAGTCAAGATTGTTCGCCATGGTGATGGACAGGCTGACAGACGAGGTCAGACAGGAATCTCCATGGACTATGATGTTTGCAGATGACATTGTGATCTGCAGTGAGAGTAGGGAACAGGTGGAGGAGAAGCTAGAGAGATGGAGGTTTGTCCTGAAAAGGAGAGGAATGAAGGTTAGCCGCAGTAAGACAGAGTACATGTGTGTGAATGAGAGGGACCCAAGTGGAAGAGTGAGGTTACAGGGAGAAGAGATCAAGAAGGTGGAGGATTTGAAGTACTTAGGGTCAACAGGCCAGAGCAATGGAGAGTGTGGAAAAGAGGTGAAGAAGCGTGTACAGGCAGGATGGAACGGGTGGAGGAAAGTGTCAGGTGTGATGTGTGATGGAAGAGTTTCAGCTAAAATGAAAGGAAAGGTGTACAAAACTGTGGTGAGACCAGCGATGTTGTTTGGTCTAGAGACAGTGTCACTGAGGAAAAGACAGGAGACAGAGCTGGAGGTAGCAGGGATGAAGATGTTGAGGTTCTCTTTGGGAGTGACCAGGAAGGATAGGATCAGGAATGAGTACATCAGAGGGACAGCACATGTTAGAGGTTTTGGAGATAAAGTCAGAGAGGCCATATTGAGATGGTTTGGACATGTCCAGAGGAGAGATAGTGAATATATTGGAAGAAGGATGCTGAGTTTTGAACTGCCAGGCAGGAGGCCCAGAGGAAGACCAAAGAGGAGGTTTATGGATGTAGTGAAAGAGGACATGAAGGTAGTTGGTGTGAGAGAAGAGGATGCAGAAGACAGGGTTAGATGGAGGCAACTGATTCGCTGTGGCGACCCCTGATGGGAAAAGCTGAAAGGAAAAGAAGATATTTCACCCATGACCACAAATCTAACCCTCATGGTGGCACAAGAGTCAGGAGATCATCAAATTCTGTTAGTATCTGTTAATAATAGTATCTGTGTCCATTTAATCCACACAACAGAAATATTACTAACACGTCCAGTCTTGACAACAGACTTCTAATACATTCACATAAGTCTTGACAACAACTTCTAATACATTCACATAAGTTTTTATTGCAAACGGTGATAAAGTTCATGTTGGTTTCACACACGTTACTTTGCTTTTAACTTGTGCTTATTTGACAGTATATTTACCGTTTCAAAATTACAATGAGTCAGTGGGGTACTCACAATTAGAGGCCCGAGGCTGCAGTCGATGCCTCTTGGCATGGATGTTATTCTCGTCCAAAGTGTCCCTCCAAACAATTTCCTGGGGGTCCGGGAAGCACAGATGGGGGTTGCCCCAAATATACACCCCACCCAACAGGATCTCTGTACAGAAGATGACACATACTGTTACAGAGATGCTGATGACAGGCGTCACGCTGCTGGGTCTAAGCAGCAAATCTGGCCTCTTGTGTTTCAGTATCTGACCTGTGAGGCTACGAAGCCGGAGCGTCTGGAGCCCCCGTCCACTCATCGTGTTATCTAGCACAGCCAGGGCGTAGCTGGAGTTGTACAACTGGCTGCCTCTAATGATCCGAAGGCTGTCTAAAGGCACCAGACTCACCGACACATGGGCTACGAGCACATAGCCCTGCACTTCCACAATACCCTGAGGAAAAGGTGAAGACACACAAAAGCATGAGACGATTGTAACAACAGATATAAAAACAAGAGTAACTGATAAAACATCTGCGATAACAGAACACTCATTATCTTGACTACCTCATTTATTATAACATGCTAATTGTGTCACGGCTGCACTAGGTTTCCATACAAACACTTTCTTTTGCCTCCTCGAGGAACAGAAACATCGGTCCCCTTTGAAATGTAATATTCTTGGTTTCTCTTTCTTAACAGAAAGTTTTTCACCTGTAGGAAGGAGAGGTCAGGGGTCCCATGAAGGTGTGTAATCTCCAGGTTGCCGTGAACAACCTGGCATCCCGTGTAGAGCAGCCTCAACGTTTCATAATGATTTTCCAGGCTGGAAGGCAGGGCCAGCTTCATTTCTGTACCCAGGCACACTACAACACAGAAAAAACACAACCAACTTTATTCTGCTTGTTAAAAACCTCTTCTTTGTTCTAAATTCTTGCTGACTTATGGATATGGTATTAAATCTGTTTGCAAAATAATTTGGAAGGCAACTATTATCCGTAGAAAAGTAAAATTATCAGTAAAATAGTTGCTTTCACTTCTGGGCGTCAATTGTGTCAATCTGGGTGTCAATTGTCACACCAGTCAATTGTGCTCAATTGACTGGTGTGTGAGTTTCTGTCAAGTGTGTGAAATCTGAAGGATCCCATTCAAGGATAAGAGAGAAACCAAAGCAGTTAGAAGAGTAATCAAACTTGCAGGGGTCCCACAGACACATTATTTGTTCTCAGCAGCACCTCGACTAGATTGAAGTCACTAAGCTGCAATAGAAAATAACTTAACTTGAACTGCAACATAAAAACTAATTTTTTAATGGCCTATTTTAAATCTGTTTTCATATACAGAGTATAAGGCACACTGGATTATAAGGCGCTCTGTCGGTTTTTGAGAAAATTAAAGGCTTTTAGGTGTGCCTTATAGTGTGGAAAATACTGTATACTGCATATATATATTGTATATATATTCATAATGTACATGCATATGTACATGTATAACAAAATGACTAATGCTAAAGGACTATGACTTCCATGTGTTTTGACTATAAGTGTTTTAAAGCAGCCTTAAACGGGGACTGTGAAGAATAAACCAGCTGCACTGCCTCGGCCTGTCTTAGTGTGTATGATATATTTTCCACTGGCATACAAGTGCACAGATTCCCCACAGCGGGTCACACACAGCATTATATTCAGGGTCATGCAGCACTACAATTCATGGGGCTTGTCTCACACACATAGCTCCCATGCTTCAGCAGGCAGACGATCCCTCCTTTGCTGGTGTTATAAATGACTTCCTCTGGCTCCTTTCCAACAAGCCTTCAAGAATTAACCCCATGATATCTCTGTCCCTCATTTTGGGGAAGATGGCTGAATGGACTCAGCCTCGATCATTAGAGGAACATGAAGTGATGTCGGGCAGGACGGGGAGAATGGTTTGCAAGTTACACTTTCACTTAAGGCAAGCTTTTATCACATCGGTGCATCTGCCACGTGTAACATTTGCCAGCAATGAACAATCATGCTAAATTTTACATCATAAAGTATTGGGTCATAAGGTGGAATAAATGTCTGCATTAAATTCTGGAGCTATAGAAGCAAATGAGTAATAAACAAACTAGCAAGCAAAAATCCAAATGTAGCTTCTTTAAAGCTTGGGTCAAATATCAAATCAAGATGACGAATCACAGCCTCCTTTGGTGAGAGGAAAACGGTTTTACATGTCAAACCATGAGGGGAAACAGAAATTTAAAAACAGCTCTAGACATGGGATTAGGTAAATGTGCTGCAACAGACAACAGAGCTGAACAGAGCATTAATTTCTTAGAAGAGCATCTAAAGCCAGTTCTCAGCTTCCTCTCCTTTTATTCCCTCGTTGTTTGCTCTCCAAAAGTCTCTCAGCAACGTCTTTGTGTGTGTGTGTGTGTGTGTGTGTGTGTGTGTGTGTGTGTGTGTGTGTGTGTGTGTGTGTGTGTGTGTATGTGTGCGTGTGTGTGTATGGAGACCCCTTTAGCCACACAGCCTACACTGCACTCTCTTTTATCACTATCAGAGCCAACTGTCATGTCACGATCCTTGCCTACCTCCTCATAATTCATTCCCTTCTTTTTATTACCTTGTTTCAGAGCCAAGTTCCCACTGAATTCATCCTGACAGACTCAGAGTCCATGACTTGTTCCCAACTCTTTTTTGGGTCCTGGAAAGCGTCATTTCACAGGAATGTGTGTCTTCACATATCTAAAAGATGACACACATGCACCAAGAGAGAAACCAGGTCGTAGTTCACTGTCTGGCTGAACGACCAGTCGGAAGCCTGTGACCCTGGAGGTCATGACATCATCACACGTGCATGCACGCGCATGCACACACACACACACACACACACACACACACACAGTGTGTTAGTGCTGGCTGCTGCACTATGTATCTTGGCAACTTGGCAATGAAAACTTCCACTGGTCAGGTCCATCTGCGGTCACCAAGAAGAACGACAGAAAATATCTCTCTCTCTCTCTCTTACCCTCTCCCTCCCTCCTGCTCATTCCATGCTGAATTTACATTCTCATCTACAATCTTTTAAACTTTACCCTTAATTTCATGCAACAGTACACACATCTTTGCAGTTAGAATAGTTTACTTAGCAGTGGATTGGAACAAACTGAATTGGTAACTACTCTGATAACTGGCATACAATTTTTCAAGCCAAAATGTCCAACGTTTGGTTGTTTCTCAATTTTTGAAGATTTGCTGTTTTCCTTGAAATTTGTAACAGCAAATAAAAAGTTTGGTACAGTTTGAGAAACTTCAATGTTCATTTTTCACAAATATAATCATGTAATAATCTTGTTTGCCACATTCCTATCATAATCCATAGTGTTAACATGTGATCTGCATTTTATTTGGTAAATATAAGCTGAGTATAAGAATCTGAATTGGACGTGATTGTTCAGTTCCTGTTAAGGACAGACAATCCTTCATGAATTCAAATGATCAACTGATTCCCACAAACGTAATAATTATTACGTTTGTGAGAATTTATTACATTTGTGAGATGGTAATAACCCCACAAACGTAATAAAAAATTGCAGCTTTAAATGTAATAATCCCACAAATGTAATAACTTTCCCAAAAACGTAACACCGTCGCCTACCATAAACGTAATACCTAATTTCCCACAAACGTAATAAATGTTAAATATACTGGCTTCGCTCTGTTTTATGTGATATTATATTTAATGTGAATTATTATCTGGATTTGGATTCTAATGTTATGACTGTTAGCCCCACAAATGTAATAACTCCCACAAACGTAATAAATATTACGTAATAAATATTACGTTTGTGGGAGTTATTACGTTTGTGGGGCTAACAGTCAAAACATTAGAATCCAAATCCAGATAATAGTTCACATTAAATATAATATCACATAAAACAGAGCGAAGCCAGTCATATTGTTTTTGACATTGCAAGTTATTTTAGAACAATAGATTATATCTTGCAGGACTGGCTGTCCTGTACCTGTGTGCTGCTCTGAACTGCATGCAAACTGAAAGGCAGCATGAAGCCACACCTGTGTGTGGCTACACACCAGTTAACACAGGGAGTGAGTGTGTTTACCAGAGTATGTGTGCACTAAGTGACAGTGACAAATTGGCAGAGATGCTACTGCAGGAGTTGGACTGACCACGAACAGAAAATCCTGCAGCATGACATGATACAAGAGTCCAAAGGATATGGAGCTCTCCTCTCATGGATCAGATCCCTTCAAAACACAAACCGAACGAGACGATCCAACAGGACTTTTTCTGCCAGTTTATGATCCCTCGGATTTAACACGTCAGTAGCACTTCTAGCACAAAGCTAATCCTACCGACCGGTCTTGCATAAACTTCAAATTTCTTCCAACCTTGCTCAGTCTATTTTTCTTCCCCTCGTCACTGCCGAGGAAGAAAAATCAGGTATTGCTCAACAGACAAGCAAAACAGGATTTGCGCTGGTCTGGAGCCACATATATGAACTCCTCACTCAGTCACATTACGTTACAACAAAGACAACACCAGTGGATCACAACATGTCTCACATGTTCTCTGGATGTTACACTGAGGCATTGGGACTGTGTTCATGTGGTGATGTAGTACACAAACTAGAGCAGATCAATAATCAGCTTTCCAAACGCTTCTTTTCATCATGTTTACAGATGAAAAGAAGAACCTGTTAAAATCTGATGATGCATCACAATCTTATGCCTTCAAGCTTGAAAATTAATTCATCAGAATGTCTTTTGACAGCTTTGCAATGCAAAAAGAGAGACATCAGTCTCACGCTGCAGTAGTGATAACAAGGAACCATAATATGACTTAGCTTCACAAAGAAAAGTAGAAATCATGCTGGTCATAATGTCCATATAAATGATAAATGATGGATTCTGTGCAATTGATGTATTTGATATCCTTTATCTTGTGTTCCAAGAACATAATGCCAAACAGTCAGGCTCACTTTTTCACTGTAGGTGATGGTATTATAAAAAAGGTCAGTTAACAATCAGGGTAACTCATCTCTCCAATCACCGATCAGTGAATCAATAAAGAATCACACCGATAACAAGAATCCATCACAACTTTTTCAACACCACCTAAGAGAAATGATAATATCTTTATTTACGATAATGAACTTTAAAAAATGGTCATTTTTCTCCTTCAATAGAGAAAGTATTACTGTAGAATGTTGAAAAATAATTTTAAATATTTATTCAATTTAATTCAAAATAATTTCTCAGCAGTGATGCTAATTTCAACAAAAAATATTTAACACTAATGTGAAATTGTTAAAAATTAAGTTTTAAAACTAACAACTTAAAACTGAAAGTTAATTTTAATAGTAATTTAGGAATTTTATAACTGATAACAAATTATATTTACCAATGACCATTATTAAATATGTTTTCTAATTAATAACACTACATTCATGATGCCTTTTAAGAAGTGGTGCCAAAGAACTGAAATACTACAGCAGCTCTGGATTATTATCTTATTACAATCTGATTCCACTGACAGGATGACAATATTGAAGTGCAACACTCATTTCCTCTTTTCTTATCATGTTTCTTTTGGGTGACTTCTTTCTTAATTCTTGATAGTGACAATGTAGAGGTAACAGGAAATGAGGTGAGAGGAAGATGAGATGTGATGAAGATCCTGAGACTCCCTGCAGAAGAAAATCGACATGCTCAAGACTGTAGTGGAAGGTACTGGTGATTAATTTTGAAACACTACAGATGTGTGTCCATTTCAGTAAAGGCCTGTAACTTAAACATGAGAAAAAGTACAAGAGATGTTGACCATTTTCTCTGAGGCTGGTAAATGTCTCCATGATGGCCTCAGCTCAGAGTTAGATCACTGACACGCAGCCCAGACTGGTGAGTCATGGCTGGCTGAGTTAACCTGCCACTGAGGGCGATTCAGTGGACTTAATAAATCGACCCTGTGTTTGTCTCAATGGGTGCACTGGAGTGTGACAAGGACATGAACTCTGTGGATACCGAGACCATCGAACAATCAGACAGGAGCACGCCGATGAAACCGTTCACTCACAACAAAACAGAAGACAACGACTGACCTTTGAAATCATGCAATTATTGACCACACGATTTGTGTGTGTGTGTGTGTGTGTGTGTGTGTGTGTGTGTGTGTGTGTGTGTGTGTGTGTGTGTGTGTGTGTGTGTGTGTGTGTGTGTGTGTGTGTGTGAAAAAACACTGTTTACCAATTGAAGGGAAATATAACCCTTCACAATGCATAATAAGTGCATGTAAGACTGTTAAAGTGATCCTGTGCATGCTGTACCATACTGGCTGATCACTCATGAGTGAAGTGCACTAACCTGTTTGCACCAACAATGTAGTTATATTTGGAAACTTCTTCACCTGTGATTATTTGCTTGCATTTGTTTTTGTGTGTGCAGCAGCTGATAAAAGTCAACAAAGCCTCACTGTGATGATTTTTAACTCATATTAACAGCGACATGGTTTGAAGTCTCGTTATGATGCATTGGCCTATTTTCTGTAGCAGGTTTTGATTTGTAACAGGGGTTTGTCAATAACAGCTGTCAAGTCTATGTCAATGGAGATTGAATATGAGTAATTTTTAGATGCCAGTGGTTTTCCATTAGCCTGTCACACATCAATGGGTATAAAAATCATCTGGATAGATTTATCCGATGTCAAAAAGCCTTCAATTATTAACGCCAGTGCGATCACGTCAGTTTGATTTTGGTAAAAAATTGACCAAAGAAGCTTTTAATGTGCACCTAGACAAAATGTTTCATTAACAGACTGGAATTGTCAGATGTTTGACATTTTCCATTTGAAATGTAACCATCTTCATTTAAAATGTTACCTGTGTTACTTTTTAACCTTTGTTTTTTTTTTTAAATAGTGAAACTGAAAAAAGTTGAGCTTCAACCGCTGATAGTAAGATTGTCCCCAAGTCATGAAGAACTGGAACGACGTGTGCAGACAGATCTACACAAAATCCTGTCATCATTCTTATGCATGGGGACATAATTTACTAATATATACATTTTTACAAAAAAACACTCCCAGTCTCATTATGCTAAAGAAAGGGACGAAGTGATCTAGAATTCATATCAATACATGGTTCACCTCAAAATATACTCACTTCTTCCTTGACATATTATCCATACCAACATAAAAACTAACAAAAGCATCCTTCATCCTCTATAGAGGATTATAAAATATGCAAATACTGTTTTCTTGACTGTGAATACTGTACTTGTTTATTACCAGGTTATTATAATGTAATATTATAATGCAAATTATCTAAGAATGGTCAGATATGTGGTATTTTTGCTTAAAAATAGCCTTCTTAAGTTGACTCCGTGTTTCAAATAACACGGATGTTAAAAACTTCTCCACAATAAGATGGTTCAACATGTAGTTGAAATACATCCAAAAAAATAAAAAACTGAACCTCTTATTGAGCATCACCAACAATAACACACTGATTTGTTGGACTGTCTTGCAAATATGCACTTTCAGTTAGATCTTATTTCACTGGCATGCGCTCAGGCTCCAAGTGTGGTAAGTGTCTCTCTCTCTCAGACAATGTCCTCTTTGGAGCCACAAGTGAATAATTGACATCGTCATGTTCGCTGACACACAGTGTGCTTTCTGTGTTTTTGTTTACGCGACGCGCAAACCAGCCAAACGTCCTCCTGCGCCTACAAGTCAGTCAGCGCCTGAGCTGCAAAGCAGGTTCTCATATTTGCTACCTGTTTCTCTGTTACTACTACTACGATTATTATTGCTATACTCAAGTAGCGCTAAGTTGTGCGACAAAAGCGTTGCGTCAATCCGCAGCACCGAGGCTCCTGAGCAACAGGTGTGATTTTTCCTCCTCATCAGCGCTCCGTAAATCCCACCAGCCCCCGCGGTAACGACTCGGGCTGCGGACTCACGGAGGAATGCGGTCCTGGACAGAAATATCAACCTCTGTGGGGGCCAAGTTGAAACTTTAATATCTATTCATATATGAAACACGCACCCTATGTGTGTATTCAAGTTAGTCGCGGTGTGTGTTTACCAGAAGGTGGAGACGTTAAAGCCGAAACGGGCTGTGAAAGTTACCCACCTTCTCTGCCCAACGCGCCCGTCACTCCGAGCAGCACGGCCCCGACGAACAGCAAACTTCTCGCCGCCTCCATGTCCCACGAACCGAGCGTCTCTAGTCCATGTTCCACACCTACACGTTTTCACTTGTTCCCAATGAGATACTGCCTTGTTCAAACTTCCTATTATCTTATCTTCAGGTAACTTTTAGAGGCACCTTTGCCGTCCCTTTCCCAATCTCAGTGACTTCCTCCCTGGAATTCCGTGCCTGTTGGTAGTAGAGCGTGACCGCGCAGGAGCTGAGGCGCGCTCCCGTGAAGGCCTGAGCGGGGAGTGGCAGGTTGACTCACCCCCCCCCCCCCCACACACACACACACACGCACACACTGCGTGCTGTGGGTCTATATACTATACTAAACACTACGTGTTCTATCTATTGGGTTACTTATGGGCCCAGATAATTTATTATTTTATCCAGAATGTTACAGGAATGCATTTTTATCCAAAATCCAGCGTAAGCATCAGTGTGCATGTTGTTTGTAATGTGAATTAAACACAACTATAATCTAATCAGTTTGTTTTTAACCCAACTGTGAGTAAATATTGTACGAACCCACTGCTGGCCCTGTTATTTTATGTCAGCATGACTCTAATATTCTGTTTAGTATGTTAAACATTAGATTTGTGCATGCCTAAAAATATTCATGTATTGTTCCCTACTGAAAGCAAACATTGGCTAATATTAGCAATCAATATAATTAGCTGGTAATCTGTATTTTTATTCAGTGATAAGGTATTAAAAGTAAAAACAAAGCTTTATTTGGATCAGTTGGGAATGTTTCCGTTACTTGTAGTGTACATATTTATACTGTATTTGAAAATGTTGACTCAAAATGTTGCTTTGAACATTTTTTGAAAATTGTCTTTGCTTATTACTGTGAAATGCTTAAAAGCACAAATGTGCAATGTTTTAACAACTTTAGTCTGGGCTTGTCATTATTTACACATGCAGAGTATGACCTTATTGCCATAAAAATATGTTGCAAATGTTCAGAAATATAGGTTTAAACTAATATTTTTGATAAAGTATCTCTGCATTTTTAAAGTACAGTTCTTTAACTAATATACACCTACCACAAACATGTTATCCCATGGTTTATTCCATCTATAAAGATATAAGTAGTACTTATAGACTGATATTATCTGTCACATTTTAAACTGAAATGTCATAGTTGAACATACTGTATAGTTAAAGTTTGTAGGATTGAATGGAGGCTGGACTGGATCCCGGCTGACCCTTGGCAGGAAGGGTACATCCTCAGATGGGTCAGTAGTTCATCACACAACTGACACTATAGAGAAAGAACTATTCATACCTGTGACCAAATTCGTGACCAAATCCCCTGCAACTTGTTGAGCTTTAGAGAACAGAATATTGTACAGCAAACAAGTTTTTGACTCCTATATATGTGACATCATCACTTACCACAGTTCAGTATGCATCGAATGAGAATGTGACTTGGAAAACTGAAGGTTGAGTAGACAAAGAATTTAGAAGGACAACATGATTCCAAGAAGGTTTGGTCATCCTCACAAGTCAAGTGATCAAGGTACAAAACATGAAGACTTAACACCAGTAGTTTCCAACCCTTCTGTAAAAAATAATGTAAAATTGTATTTCAAAAAATTTTAAGTGATAATTAAATGGGTAAGTGATCTAGAGTACACATGAATGTTGTTCATGTGTAGCTCATACATTTGCCTTTATCTACAGTTTGGTGGTTTTATTATTACATCCCACTTCAAAGCGGTGACATATTGCAATTATCAGTGTTCGTGTGTTCGTTAGTACGTTTGTTCGTTCATCCATTCGTTTTTATGTCCACCAAATATCTTCGTAACCGTTGCAGATAAAAAGATGAAACAAAAAGCACATTACTCGGGAGGCAAAGGGGATGAAAGTGAGATGATGACCTTGACCTTGAGAAAAGTAGGTCATAGTCAAATTTAAATTTTTGTACACTCAAGAACCGGATAGGATAGAAAGAGGAGGGAGAAGGCCAGTGTGAGTAAGGCCATCGATTAAAGCTAGTGCTTTGATCTACCTATGCAGTAGCTTTGATCTATGGTCTTAACTCACACTGGCCTTCTCCATATGCACTAGTCTATGCACCAGTCAGGTACTACTTTCAGGGTACCCTGACCTACCCTGAAAGTAGCGTAGGAAGTCGCGGGATGTTGCAGTCTCTGACTGCCTTGTTTTAGTTGGTATTTGTTTTATAAAGGCTATAAAATAATTGTGCATAACCAGAACCTACAGTATAAATGTCAAATAAATTTAGCGTAGAAAAGAGTATGATGGAATAGATCAATTAACCCGCTGGAAAATGAAGTGCTCCCATGAAAAGCACAAATATGTCAAAATTTTAGTGATGTGCAGATCCCTAATAAATGTTCACCCGTCCGGCAACATCAAAGAATTGTATAAAATGTTAAAATCTATTATTTCCCACTTCAACTGGTTATGTAGAACTATCTTGCACAAAGACATGCCTGCCGATGCTAATGATGCTAATTTTGTTTTTATTAATCATTTATTGGTCAAGCCAAGCAGTTTTTTCACGTGCATTACTAACCATAAACCCTAACTTCAATCCATAAAGCATTGATCATCTGTATTGTAAGCACATGTTACACTGTTTGCAGTTTAACTCAAAATCATGATATTCCAATTCAGCATTCAGCTGAATTGATATTCCAATTCAGCATTCTGCACTTTTGGATCACACCAAAAGTGCATCTTCTTATTCTCCTGCCCTTCATTTCATGGTCACAAATAGAAAGCTGAAGAAGGAAGAATAAACTCTATTCATCCCAGTCTGTCTCCCCACCCACAGCAACCAGGGTCAGAGTCCACCCTATTGCACATAGCTGACGGGAAACAACCAAGAGCTCCACATTGAGCCACACCAAATGCATGTTCATGGTCTTTTGCAAGTATTATCATGGAGTCATGGAGGTGGTCATGGAGGTGCTTTCAAGCTTGGTTATCACATAATCTGTCACTATTCTGCTTTAAACTCCCGTTAAATGAATCAATTGCATTTTATAAGATGTCATGAATTATGTCTTTCTTTAAATGGGCTATGTGTATGGAATCAGTGGTGTCCTCATATTAGTAATAAATATGATATACATTGAATCTGGGTTTCACTCTTTAAGGACAACTAGAGTAGATTATTGAAGGGAGACATACTGTATTTACGGGCAAACAAGCAAAGTATTTAATACTGGAAGGGAAAGACACAGTGGAGTCCATTCCTTATCAACAAATAAAACTTTATTTGTTCAGTTTCAGATTTTTTTGGTCTAATATTGATGCAAGATGAGGAAAAGGTGCACTCAAATGGGTGTAGGGGCACAGGGCAGCAGGCAGGGGGCAGTAAATGACTGAGGAAACAGGATGTCTGCCGTGATGAGAGACAGACGCTAAAAATTAAAATCATTTATGAGCAAAAACTTTTGAATTTGTTTTATGCAAATCTCCCAGGGAACTCTTTAATAAAACAAATATGAAGTGATTTTACAAATTCTGAATCAACAGACAAACTGTTATCGTTTTGAGAGTTTTTTGATAATTAGAAATTAAAATTTGTTCAAACCACTGGTTTTTTAATTTATATATTGTTATAACTGGCCCCAGACTCTATGTAATGAATAATGGTGATTAACTCATGCTCGATAATATAACCAAAATGTCCAGTGATAAATAATATAATCCAGTGATTCATAACTGTTAAGGTCAGAATCTCTACCACAATCTAAGGAATCTTCTTGCAACCCATACCTTTGACAACCTCTCCACATCTCTCACCCCCCACCTCCATCGCAGGCTGTCAGCAAAGCTAAATTTACTCATCATCTCACACACATTCACACAGTAAACCTCCAACATATACATGTATACGCACATACACACTGCAGTGGTATCACAAAGGGATCAAGCATTATTTAGGTCTCACACAAAAACGTGGGTTCAGTTTATGACGGCAAAAACAACACAATGTCAAGTCAAGGCAACGTGTACTGGTCATTGTTTTCATGCTCATACAAAAACAACAAAGGTGTGTGCAGAATTTCAAACAAAATGCCTGTCAGTGTATATATACCCGTAAAGTGCACATATGGAGGGGTAACTCTGAGCATGAACACATACATGGTATGAATTCATGCATTTTGGTGGCAACCGTCAAGAGGAGAAAACTGATTTAGAAAACAAAACATGGTTTTTGATAAGCAGGCAATGATGCGGTGTTTAAGGCAGACATGGGGGGAAATCAGTGGAATATTTTGTATGAC
This sequence comes from Antennarius maculatus, assembly GCA_013358685.1. Lineage (NCBI taxonomy): Eukaryota > Metazoa > Chordata > Actinopteri > Lophiiformes > Antennariidae > Antennarius > Antennarius maculatus. The sequence continues at coordinate 9,631,580 of CM023626.1, read as the reverse complement.
AGGGCAGTTATTTGTGAAGAAGCCGGTTGTTTGTGCATCATTCTGGGAAATACAGCAAAAAAAAAAAAAAGCAACCAAATCATATTAATGGATGTCAAACTCTTAAACATTCCTTCACACACATCACTGAACCCCAGAATCAGAGGCAGTCAAAAAAGACCTTCTGACTAGCTTCTTTATGCAGCTTATGTATCCTACCTCAGTTATTTCCTGATTTTTCTCGTGCTAAAAGGCAATACAGGCGCATAAATATATTATCATTTGATGATCACAAGGTATATTGCACAGAAATTTAAATTAAACTAATCAAAATGAAAATGTCAACATAATAAAGCAAAATTGGTAAATAAAAAACAGAGGATTAAAACCACAAAGGCAACTGGTGTGAATGGAAATATGAAATTAGAAAGAAGGGGAACAAAAGCACGAGTGAAAACAACAGAGGCACAAAAATAAAGGTGTGATGGTGAGAAAACAAAAAAACAGTGTCAGCTGAAATGACCTCCAAACATAAAGCCCTTTCCCACTCTCTCTGGAACAATCTGTAGCCCCCTATACCCCTCCCCTTCACAAGGACATCTCTCGTGTCTGCCAGTTCACTTTAGTCAGAGACGGACCTCAACACATGGTGGTTATGATGGTCTGGTAAAGTGATTTGGTGCCATCTATTGTCAGCCACAGCCAACTACCACTTGCGAGAAGCTTAGCGTGTTGGAATTTCAAGAAGCTGGTGAGAGTCGAATTACAGGTTCAGGGGAGAGTCTAAAGAAACAGGATAAGCGTTGCAGTTGGAAGTCAAAAAATGGGGTCTACTGTGAAAAGAAAGCCGTTTCCCTCATTGTGTGTTGCAGTTACGTCAAATGGCAAAAGACACGAAGAGCACATCAGTACAAGGCAAAGTTAAGTAGAGCAAGAATCAAGCATAATCATCTTAAAAGAGAGAAAATTTACTCCCAAATGTATTAAAAAAAATAAAAATGTGAAAAATGTAAACAATGTAAACAATTTTTGTAGTCATGTAGGTCATAATGGTGTCATGCATGTCATCTGGGAGGCTGAGCTACTTCCATGTTTGGGTGTCTGGCTGCCCTGATTGGTGAAGTGCAAGGGTGGAGGCATGATGATGACACGATGAACTCCTCCTACTCCACTTTCACACCCATCTTCTCTGTGTTTAGTAGGTAGAGGCTGTCATCTATCAGGAAACTGGAGGAAGAAAAAATAAGGATCGTATCGGAGGTATTTTTCATACAGACACACACCAAAATGAGACTTTTTTTTTTCATTTTCAATGACAATTCAAAGAAAGAAATCTCTGACACTCTTTAACCTAAAAAAAAAAAAAAGCAATGCAGGTGGGTGGCCGAACCTGAAGAAAAGGAAATGGACTGGTATGGTGCTGAGATGCCACACAGCATGAGCATCTAGAATCCAGAGCACTGGGGGGAAGTCCAGCAGCTCCAGCAGGGCCAGACCATGAAGGAGCAAAACCACCAGGCAGCACTTCCACCAGTATGGAAGCGTGCGCCGGTTCTGCCAGCACCAACACAGCCACCAGAGGAGGTTCACCATGCCTTAAAAGACAACATAACATTAAAGTATAAGAAAAAAGTCTTTCAAGGTCTGTAAGGATTAATGACTGGTAGTGTAAAAACTAGAAATACAAAACATCCACCTGTAGGTTGGCTAAATACATATAAATTAAAACTATAACTGGCAACCAAAATACAAGCCTTAATATGACTCTAGTATATCCTGTACCGATGGTAACGTTGGCAGCCATATTGTAGCCGTAGTCAAAACTGACGAAGGTTAAGTAGGACACATGTGAGGTAAAGACCAGGATTAGCAAGGCTCCCACCATGCTGGACACCCCAGGTCGTCTCAGGCCCAATGTTCTGACAAAGAGAGAGAGAGGAATAAACTGTGGATTAACAGAAAGTATTATGACAACATTAGAGTCCAAAAGGATTTATTTGTTGGCCTACAAACATCTTGATGTCAAGAAGTGATGTCTGTGGAAGTGAAGTCCGATCGTAACAACTTTTCAGTCAGGAAATACCATAAAAAAGTGACCATTTTTAAGCTCTTATCATGGGACACGTAAAAACATTTTTGGACGTTTGGAATACAAAGAGCATACCTGACACAACATAGGTAAATTGAGTAAAGAATGACTGCTGTTGCACAGAAATAATCCATTTTCTGAAAGAGAAAATCACAGAAAAAAAGAAATCAAGATCAAGATTAAAACAAGTTGTTGTATCGCATGCTGTGACACAACTGGGGGGCTTGTCATTAATGCATTAGGATGCTACTGATCAGCTAAACTCGTTAGCCAATGAAGGAGAAAACCATCATCTCAGGAGGTGGTCCAGAAATTGGAAAAGAAGTTCAGCAGTTCTCCATTTAGCATCCAATAAAGCATCAAGAAGGCATCAGCTGTTTTCTCAGCTTACACTACATCATCTGACTGATGAGAAAAAAATTCCTTTTAGCCATGTTCAATTTATTCTCTTGCGTTAATTGCCTGCATATCGAGCTCCAACCTCTTTCACAAATTTGCCATTTAAACAGAAAGTTGACCAAACAGTCCTGTTTCCCAACAGTAACTGGACAACAATGAGGTTCAAGGTTAATAAAGTGCTGATCTTACATCTTTCGTGTCAATATATCAGAAAGACGACAACTGCAATCTGTTCTACTTCTTTCGAAAGTGTGCGACTTTTCAACTCTGATAACATGTCAGTTATAAAACATGATGAACCAATTACATTAAATGCAGAGGGTTGCGGCAGGAGGGGCATTCAGCATAACTTTACGTAAAAAATATGGACATTCACCTAAAATGGAAAAATATGGCACGCTGGACAAGCCAAAGGAAGTTTTAATCAGACAGGAATAGCTTTACAAAACTCAGCAGATTTTTTCTTTACCTCAGTGAGATAGGTGTCCCGGGTGTGGAATACTGTAGACCAGAACCAGGCATTTAGAGAAACCTAAATAAAAACACCAGGCTGATTGTTAAACAGTAAAACCAACATGACACTACAGTAAGGACATTGTATTGATGAGTTTATTTGTGTGGAAGCATTTCTGCATCCCTCAGACAGAGAACTGGACTAACCAGAGAGAAGGCGTTGATGGTGTGATACATGGGGCTCTGGCGTGGCACCATGCTTCGATAGCGGAGCAGCATGAGAAGGCAAGACAGGCCATTGAGGAGAGAAGCCAGGGCAGAAGCTGGCTCCTCAAAACACAAGAAGCGAGCAAATGGCCACTGTATGGAGTAAAATATTTAGAATGTGAGTTAATTCAGTAAAGACAGGGACAATGCTGCAGCACGTTTTGATTAAGTACTCATATATTCAACTAATCTTCATCTTATAGTGCAATAATAACCCTGAACTGTACACAGCACAAACCTTTCCATGGAATTGTGGCACCCTGTATCCCTCAGCCTGATAAAGCCCCACAGTGGTCCACATGCACTGGTAACGGCAGTCATCACGGCACGTCCAGCCTGGAATATAGGAAAAAACAGAACAGTTTAGTGAAGATGTGGAAAAGTCACATTCTGATTGACCCACAGATAACAGACACAAACATTCAACAAGAACAATAATCTGGATTTTTAAAATGTATTTATTTACTAGATTGAGTTCAACTGAATGAATAAATGTGGTGGTTGGTATGTCCAGTGTTTCATTTTTCTGTTTTTCAGTGTAATTTCAGTGCAAAAGGAATATTTTCAAATCCAACTAGTGGTCATCCAAATTTAAAAACATTTCATGATGTCCACTTTTGGTTATAGGAAAATGCGATGTGCTAGTTCTACTACTTTGTGAACACATTTAATTCATTTATTAAGAAAACAGTAGATAAAATAATCAATAATTGAAATAATCTTTAGTGGCAGTCCAAAACACGTGTCTTGAAGGGAGAAGATGGACTTCTGCTCAACTACTTATTCTCCGGCTGGACTGGACATTATGGATTCCTTCTGAAACACCGGTATTACATCTCATTAGTTGCTTCCACATTACCGACACAGACCCATACAGCTTCTAATGGTGGACTAAAGGTGGAGTTACAATGGGCCCTTTATCACACCTTGTTCATCCGGAAAAACGGGCTGTCAGCTTTTCGGTCCATCAAACAAAACGTTTCATGAAAGGTAGCTACGATACTGCTACATGTGGCTACAGCGGTGAAAAATGTAGCTACAGGCTGCTAGCTAGCTAACTAAACACCAACTTAGCACCACCAACAACAATAATAACAACAACAACACACCTGTCAGCGCCATGTACTGAGGCTGGGCAGACTGAAATCCCCGTAGCCGAGCTCCGGTGCAGTTGGTCCGGACACATTGCTTCACACAGTCCCGGTAAACCGGCTCCTTGTCGCCTTGAGAGGACCGTACAGTCGTCACAGACATCAAGAGCAGGATGGCAGCGGCCACAGTGGGGAGTCTGACAGATGTGCAACGGCGTGACTCTGAGGCCATGGTAGTGAGTCCTGGTCCGTCAGACCTCACAAAGGCACGGGAGGATCAGAACGGCATCGGTGCTCCCACGGGTGACGGTGATCCACATTACCAGACAGCCATTCCTAACCTGAGACAACAAACCGGGTCTCTGTTGTTGCGCTGTAGGTCTGCTGTCCCCCTTGCTCTTTGATCGGGGTCAAGTTTCACAACCACACAATGTTTCCGGTTATTATTTTCAAAATAAAACACTCAGTAGTAGACGTTTAGGAAAATTGTTGTTGTATTTATCAAATTTTAATCGAGTTACTGTTATAATATAATGCTATAATTCCATTTAGATTTTAAATGTGATTTTTGTTTATTTTGCTAAATTTTGAGGAGACTTACTACCTGACCTGTAAAGTAAATTTATGGTGGATTTAATTTTGAAAGAAGAACGACTGAACTTTACTTCCTGTTTTTTGCGCGTCACATCGTCACGTGTTTCATTGATCTCGTTTATGTATAAATTGTAGTTACATTTTTTAATATGCAGTACGCCTGATATTGTATATGTTTCCTTAAAAACAGAAGCAACAATATACCGGTAAGTTGTTTTTATTCGAACAATAAGCATAATGCTTTACAGAATAATCAATCCTACCATTGTTTGTTTGTTTTTGAGATGTGAATTCCTTTATGCAGGAATCTCTTGAATTTTCCTGTCAACGTGATTATCTTGAAATTTGACTTTTATGAATAAACGTGATTTTAAAAATCAAAATTAAATCTCTGTCTCCCTCCCTCTGTCTGTCAGTATGCAAATATTTTCTAGTTCATCACCATTCATTTTCCATGGTCTGTCAACATCTGTGTTTCTTCAGTGAAAAATGGAATATTCTTTATGTAAATGAAGTGGTTTGCTTCATAAATGTCAAGCAAACTTACAGCATTTCATCATCTATGACTTGTTAAATGTCATTGATGATGGAAATAAACAAGTAACTAACTAAGTAACTAACTAAATAACTAAGTAAATGGATGGATGGACGGACGGACAGACAGACGGACAGACAGATAGATACTGTAGATGTAGTAGCCTTTAACTTTAAGTTGTATAAAATTACTATTTAACTACATATTTGAATTTACAAAACAAAAATGACTCCTAGGTCCTCATATGCTCAAAGCAATGAAAACAATTTACAGCCAAATGGTGAAGTAGCCACACACAAAAACAAAAACTTTCACATAATATTTAATAGAATATGAAAATGGAAAAAAAAATTGATCTTTTCAAATCATATAATGCAGTATCATGAAGCCCTATCAATGAGTGCAATTAGCAAGGCTTTTTATTAAAAGGGTTGCGATCTTCCAGTTAAGTCAGACATTTATCTGTTACTACCATAAGAAATCTGAAAATCTAGTAGGTTTCTCCTGTTTTAAATAGTCCATCTTATTCTGCATTAGATTACGCACTTCAGATATCACACTATATGACACTAAGCTTTATACTGCCACGATAAACATGGTGACATGCATTTTTGTGCTCTTTTACACTCTTTGTTGCTATGCACAGCTGGGAAAAGTTCATATATTAAAAACTGAAAAAACAAAACACCAGTTTCATGAATTTCATTTCTTTTGCCAACATTTTAGCCAGTCTAGTTTTTGCAGGTTATTCAAATACAGGATGTTAGAAACTACTGCCCCGATTACAGCGATACTCATCGTGACATCCGCTAAAAAACATACAATGACATTCCCTTCAATCATCTCAGATACCAAGTAAACAATTAAAACAGGAAAATAAGAAACCACACCAAGAACCATATTGTTGTTGATGATATTCAGAGCCCTCTTCTTTTGGGGGTGGATGGTTTTTCTTAGAGAGACAGTTTTGCTGAGGGTCCAGAGGATGCAGCAGTCACAGAATCCAATAACAGGGACAGTCGAAATTATAACCAAGAACTGAATGAGGTCAATTTTTTCTATAGACCCAAAGGTAAAATTATATCCGCAACAACAAGTCACAATCCAAACACCAGCAGCCACCATGAACCTCGGCGTCAGACTGTTTGTTGCCCGAAATGTAACTGGATGGACAACAGCCAGGTAACAATCAAGGCACATACAAGTTGTAAATAGAGGCCTGCCACAGACACCAAATGAATTCAAGAAGCGAAGAGACAATAAGAAGATAGAGTGAGTCTTGAATGTTCTGCTACATGCTTCTATTAAAAGACTGAAAAAATAAGTTCCGTCCATGAAAGTAAGATGTAACATAAAGACATCATTGGGAGATAACCTGGTTCCTTTTCTTGCCTTCTGAATCATGTTGAAAAATATTGCAAAAACTGCTGGAAACCCAAAAAGAAAGGAAAGTATACAACAACAGTCCCACAAAATGATCCCGCTTTGTTGCATTTCACACAACACAGTTGTCTCATTTGAGTCATCTGTTATGTTGCTTAACCAGGACATATCGATTATAGGCAATATTGTCTCTACAAAATGAACTCTGACTTTTCTTCTCTCTATAAGCTATTCAAAAAAACACCTACAACAGCTGAAGTGGTCAACCTCTGACGTGACCTGATGTTTTGCAATGTTGGAAAAAGTTCTGTTGATTTGAATAATGTAGGTGTGGCAGAACAAATTTACATCTGACAATCATCCAACACCAACTATCAGCACATCACTTTATGACACCAGAAAAAATGTTGGCATTGTTGAATTCTGTAGATCAGAGATGTCAAACTCATTTTCACCGAGGGCCACATTAGCATGATGGCTGTCCTCAAAGGGTCAGACGTAACTTATAAATGTAACTAAATGTAACTCAATGTAATGTAACATAAATGTAAAAGAAACGTAACTACTCCTTAATGTTAAATAACGCTGAATTTATTACTTATTCAAGTTACAAACATTACAGTTGCACAGAGAAAATATGTTTATTTGTTTCTCTGTTATAACATAAATCCTTTTCATTTGTCAGGTTATTAAACTCATCATTCAAAGATCAAACTATCCCAGTGAATAGAGAAAAATAACATCAAACACAAGTCAAGACATTAACTTTGTTCAAAACGTTTTTGTCAGTGATAAAATGGGATTAAATACTGCACTGTGGGAACTGTAGTTTTTGGTCAAAGCACACTTTTGACCTAGTTTTTTTTTAGACACTGACCTTTGATGCTCTCGTGGGCCACATAAAATGATGTGGCGGGCCACATTTGGCCCCCGGGCCGTGAGTTTGACATCTGTACTGTAGATCATGAACATGTGGCAACTGTGTTTCTCAGCAGAGGGAATTATATGTTAAACAAATATCCATTGGTTGGGTTCTTCGTCAACATAATTACAAGAAAATTAATGTCCAGATCATGATCCGGTTTTAGCATGTTGTACTGACAATTGCATTCTAGTTTTATGTTCCAATTTGATGTTGTATCAATACTGAGCTCAAGCTATGATTCAGTTTAGGCAGAAAACCACTTGGTGACAGTTAGGAAAAATTCAATAACACAGGTATTATGGATGTTTTTATATTGTCATCACTCAGATGCCAGGACCTCAAGCTAACGAGAAGTCCATTTTAAATAAAGTGTTGTTTTTTCAATTACACTTGCTTTTTTAATGTCATTATGGGTTTCCTAGTAGCACTCAAACAAACATGATCTAATTGATAAGACTCCCAATTTGTGTCTAATCTTTCTTATTTTGTCTTCATCTTTCAGCATTTTCCCGTTGGGTGTTGCCACAGTGGATCATCTCCTTCCTAAATACTCCTTGTCTCCTGTATCCTCCTTCTTGACCATAATGATCAGCCTCCATGAACCTCCTCAATGGTCTTCCTCTTCTCCTTGCCTGGCAGCTCCATCATATGCTATTAGATGCCCTCATTACACCACCTGGAATAAGGTCTGTGTGATAATCATCAGTTTATGTAGATGAAATTGTCAATGCTGAACACAAAAAGTGTAGTGTTGCCCCTTTCTTTGTCATGACTGTGGCCGGGGGGGGGGGTACCATGGCCTGACACTGCAGCATGAAGTTATTTTTACTTTTCTAATATTGGCATACTTGCTTTGGCATTTTTGCACTTAGTCAGCCAGTGTGTTTTCTCTCACAGCAAGGGACTCCATTCAAACTGAAGGGCAGACCTAAATTAGGTGCGTTGCTTTTGCACCCTAACAGAAGTTATTTATCACAGGGCAACTCTTGACTTAACATCAGTACAACTGACACTGCATGAGTTAGTAAAAAAATTAAAAACTACTATTGTCTACGTATATTGGGCGGCACTGTGGCGCAGTGGGTAGCGCTGTCACCTCACAACACGGCGGGTCCAGGTTCAAGTCCCGCTCTGTGCGGAGTTCGCATGCTCTCCCCGTGGGTTCTCCCCGGGCTCTCTGGCTTCCTCCCACCCCCAAAAGCATGCGCTTCAGGTTGATTTGCCGGTCCCAAAATTGCCCATAGGAGTGATTGTATGTGTGTGTGCACGTGTTTGTATGTCTTTGTATGTGGCTCTGCGTTGCACTGGCGTCGTGCCCGGAGTGTCCCCCGCCTCATGCCCTATGCCAGCTGGGATAGACTCCAGCTCCCCGTGACCCGCCACGGTGGATACAGCGGCAGTACATGAAAATGTATGTATGTATTGTGTATATTGTACTTTGACAAATATTTGGCCTCTTTTAGATTTTGAGGTGATAATGAATAAATACTCCGTTACTGAAAATGGTTTACCATGTGCCTAGTGGAGTCAATGTACAGTCACCCACACCCCCACTGAAGCCAACACAGACAGGTCCATAAGAAAGATAACAGATTTTATTTGTATGTCTTTATTTGTTACAGTCACAACAACAGGAGAGAAACGGCAGTGAGTGGGAGGAAGAGGAGTCAAAGACAAATATCATTTTCTTTTGCTCATTTCTTCACTGCCTCCCACTCACTACCTTTATCCATCTCTTTCTCTAATGATGATTTAAAATTTTTTTAAAAATCAAGCTTTCCAATTTCCACTGCAACTTTTCCTTTTTTTATATACCTGAGTTTAAGAACAGACATCAGCGAAAAAGAGAATGGGAAAGCAAGCTATTATAGTGCAATCCTCCTTCTCTTACTGTGCACTCTTCCTTTATACAAACAAAGGGATAAATCCATTAAGCACTCAGCGTAACGTTGAGACCAACAGACCACCGGGTCAGACAACTTACTTGTTTCAAGTAAGTGACTGTGCATGCACCACAGCACCCAAGAAACACTTCACTGTTCGCTGTACACACTGGACTGCACATGCATTCATTCTGCACATAGGTATGATGCATACACTGTTGATCTCAACACAGAAGATCTGAATGAGAGATGGAAGGAAAAGGAGGAGGAACATGAGGCAGGGACAGAGATGGAGTGTTTCAGTGTCACAAGATTATTTTTTATTGAAAATAATCCTATGTTTCCCCTGTTGGTACTCACACACAAACACCACCACAGCCTTCAGTCCTCGATGGAGGAGACAAGTCTTTTCATAGCGAGTTGACAACTGGACAGAATGGGCAAGGGGCGTGAAAGTGTGCGAGGAAGCCACGGCGTCATAGGAGGGGGAGTGAGTATATGGTGCGGCAAGTATGGGGTTGAACAGAGGTAGAGATCTGGCGAGAGGGGGATTTACTCCTCCTCCTTGTCCTCTCCGTGTGTGATGACGTAACAGATGTTCTTGTAGTCCACATTGCCAGCCACATCAGGGGGGAAAGCAGCCCACAGGTTGGTCATCTGTAGAAGAGATATAAGAAATGTCTTACAACTCCTTGCACATCAGGAATATGAACGAGATGAAGCTGGTTCAACTCACCTCCTCAGCGGTGAACCTGTCGCACTGGGTGGTCAGGAGCTCCTCAAGGCTGCAAAGGGTTAAATTAACAGAGAATTATTTAAATGTCAGATTGTCTCTGTCCAGTCAAGATTGTGCCACCAAAGAGCTCAAAGGTTTTGAAGGGTATTGCCCTTACAATTCCTTCTTGATGGCGCCAGTGCCCTCAGGGTCCAGGACCTTGAAAGCGCTCACGATGACGTCCTCGGGATCAGCACCTGAGAGCAAAAGCAGCCAGATAGTCCCAGTTATCAGGATGAAAAAACAAGCAGGTGTATTAGAAAATCATACACGCTAAATAATCCATGAAAAACAACAAACAATGAAGACTTCAACCATGTAAATGTATATGGCAACACACCCTTCAGCTTCTCGCCGAACATGGTCAGGAAGACGGTGAAGTTGATAGGGCCACTAGCCTCCTTTACCATGGCTTCCAGCTCCTCATTCTTCACATTCAGTTGGCCCATGGTGGCCAGCACGTCCCTGAGATCGTCTTTGCTGATGATACCATCTCTGTTCTGGTCAATGATTGTGAAAGCCTACAAGGGTACAGTGAGGGAGTTTAAGAGTGGTTAGTCAGTGGAGAAATTTACTGTGATTCATTTGTTGCTTGAAATAAAAGTTCACTGCTACACACTAAATAAACACAACGGTGAAATTACAAAGGGTGAAAATTGAGATCCTCTAATTTCTCACACAAGTCCTTGTCTTAAGACTTGTTTATAATAACTACTTTGTGAGGTAATCTGCCAACATCAACATGTAAATGTGGAGCTGTTCTGCACCTCTCTTTCCACATAGCTGGGTGTAACACCCTGTGAAACCAAAGATGGCATTGCAAACTTTTTGGGACTTGGCAGCTGGTCAGCCACTTGTCTTTCTTAGGTGTTAAAATGGTCTCGGAATTTGAGACAAGCCCCTTGTGACATTTAAGGAGAAGGTATCAATTACAGCTGTCACCAACCACGTCCTTTTTTTTTTTTTTTTAAATATACTTGTGAATGGATTTGATGACCCTGTCCCCAATGTCATTCTCCTGAAGCATGTGAGCATGTGACACGTCAGTCCAGCCTCTGTCGCCTTTGTATTCCCTTTTCTTCATACCTATAAATCTACTGATCTCCATTTTTAAATTCCTAAATATAGACTCAACTTCAGATTTTGTCTTGTTCTTTCAACCTTGAGCACTTGTTCCTGCCTTGATTAATATCACTGTCCACCAGCTGCTGGTCGGCATTCCTGTGGGGTCACAGAGGGAGTGTTTTGAGTCTCCGAGGAAGATTACTAAGCTAAACCCCAAAGGAGAAGAAGCTGCTGCCGTTGGAAAACTCATATTTACGATCTCACCATGCTGATGAGGACTTTTGCTCTCACACACTCTAAAAAATCAAGTCTATACCTTGTGGAAACAGCTACCTTGCTTCCAAGGTCAAATGATACACAAAGTCATCAGGGAAGAGCACAATTTATACTACTCCAATAATCAAACAATAATTAAAAACTTGATGCATTAGAGATGTGATCCAGATAATTTTTACCTCCTTGTACTCCTGGATCTGGCTCTGCTCAAACATGGAGAACACATTGGAGGATCCACCCTCACCCTGCTGCTGCCTCCTCTTGGCCTTCTTGGGTGCCTGTGGAATGAAAGATTAAATGTAATTCAAACATTCAACTAGATTATTAGACAAAGTGATCGTTGATGATTCTAATCTAAAAATGCTAGGACCTTCAAGGATATATTACAATATGTTTATTGAGCTGAAAAAAAAAATACAAAATGTCCTAAATGGATTATTTTACTAACTTCTTCATCAATATCTTTTTCTACAATTGCAGAACACTGACAAATGTAAATCAATGTGTCATGGCTTTTGCAAATTTAAAGTTATAGTTTTATCTTTTCAAAGCATTTTTGTTTTTCTTTCTGCAAAAGTAGTCAATACATTTTGAATCTTTCACCCAAAATTTAAAGCACTATGCATTTGGTTATGGGGTTATAAAAATATTCCAGTCATTCCAAAATATTTCAAAGTATCTGGTAATGATTAGAGGAAGGAAAACTTCAGCTTAAGCCACCAGATGAAACTTTAGGTTGGTGCAAAATCCACAGTTTGGAAAACTCAGTTTATGAGAATTTTCCTTTGAGGGCTTTTGATAATCCAGTAAATATTTCAGTGATGCCATTATGTCATCAGCCTAGTTTAGAGATGATCCTACATGCCCAAAAATTGCTCTCCCCAGGAACATGGCTTCACTCACCATCTCTCAAGATTGTGGGGTTGTTGTTGGTCAAGAAGAGAAGCCTACGCCAAAGACGATGTGACTGACGTGTAAGTATTGGACCCATGGGGCCTTATATACTAGCCCACAGTGGGCTAACTTTAGCCACACCATCAGGTTTGGCAGGGAAACAGAGCTGAGGAAAAGTAACAGAAAAAAGGAGGAGCGAGGAGGTGGCAGGGTGGGTCGGCTTACCGATGTTCCGAAATAGGTCCCAGGAGTCTTGGAATGAGGTGAATTCAATGCCAACACAGGAATGACTTTAGTGTCATCTGTGGACTAATATGGCAAAACTGATAGACAGGAAATGCAGTGGGACAACTGAGCTGCCTCCGTACTTTTCTTGTTCTTCACACGGAGTGGCTTTGTTATGACTATTTTTGTTTCCTTTACATCCACAATGAAAGATCATACACGGTGTACAATGTCAGACTGTTGCTACCTACCACATTTAAAGCACACATGGACTAATTAACAGCCACGAGTTGCTCAGAGTGCCAATGTAAACTCGCAGTCAACATATCCTGAAGTCATCACCTATCTAATTGATAGGTCTGGTCTGAGATTAGCCCACTAACAGCAGTAGTAGTCGTGAAACTTGAAATCACTTGGCTGATGAACATTGGTCTCGCTCCAAAGTCACGTAACTGCTAGGCCTTGAGAAACCGTGACCTTGCATTGATGAGAAATTAAAAGTCATTTAATACTCACTAGTATGACTATTGAATGTATAGCTTTTAAAAATATAAGTAAATGTAGGCCATTTGAACAAAAACAGAAAAAAACTACATAATACTCCACGGTATGTATCCTTGGTGTATAATGAAGGATATATATTAAATTATCTTAAACTAGCTTGTTTAATTAATGTAGTTTCAGTGTTTGCAGTTTAAATATTGAAATTTTAAAAGAATTTTATTTATTGCTCATGAAAAAAAATAGCTTTTTAGCTTGTCTGCAAAAACATCTAATTTTAGTTTCTATGATATAAATGATGAGCAACAGAACATGATTAGATTGAAGGAACAGCTTTCTCACCATGGTTGCACTAATTTTGGTGACTCCTGGAGTTTCCCAGTATAGTTGCTTTAGAAAAGGACAGCGGCCCACCCACCGAAGTCCATATATGAGTCCCATGGGCTACCATCAGTCACACCACTGTAGAGCTGAGCTATCTACCGGAATCCAGTACCAGTATGTGAAATGACACTGTGTCTGTTAGGATTTCACTAGATTTGTTGTATTGTTAAAAAAAAAAACTCATCTAAGATCTAACCATTAAATGTAGACAATTATTTGCAGAGAAGCACAACTGCAATTGCGATGAGAATGCCACAAGGAGCAGACCAGCCACTTCAAGTATGGAGTTAAAGGTGAAAAGAGAGACTCACTGAGAAAGAGATGAGGTCCGTCAAAGACCATAAAAACAAGACAGCTGTACAGACAGAAATAGCTCTGCCTATCCCTGCCATTCTGTTTCTCAGTCATTTTGGCTCTTCTAAAATTCAACAGACTTCCTTCTTGACTTAGTTTGACCCCATACAAATTTGGTCCTTTGTTTTTTTTTTTTTAACCCAAGGAATCACTGGCTTGCTTTAAGTGGGAGTGGTTGGGAACTTGGATTAAATAAACATATTTAAGTGTCAAAGATTTCTTGATATCGCAAATTTGATTTTTAAATGACAAATCAAGCATAAAATGTAATTCTGTTCATTATTTAAAAAAATAGATTAAAAAATGTAGAATTCTGGCATATTTAGCAAAATTTTAAAAAGGCATTAGCAGAAAAGAATGTCTACCAATCTAAAAGTTTTCAATATGTATGATGACTCACAAAATCATTCAAATCATGAAGATACTTGATTGTGTTGGGATGGCTGGTGTGGATTTGATGCTAGACACATTAGTACATTAGAATGATAGTGTTTTATTTCAAGTAACAACAACATTATTTTATTTCACACTTTGTGTTACTGTTAGGGACATCTTTAAAATATAAAACAAATCATTTCACTGCAGCAGAGATGAATAACGTCAGATCATTTATCGACTATATGGCATTATAGATTAAACTTTGTTTAAAAACATATATACATTGAAAATGAGAAATGTATGTTCCCGTTATTGTAATTCTTATTTACAAGATATGCAATGTCACTAGTTATTAAAAAATCAAAGTGTAGTGTTAGGTAACCTCATCCAAAATCTATCAAATTTCCTTCCTCTACAAATTCTGCTCCTCGTTCCTTTTTTGACCAGTCAGCAATCAGTTCTTTCACCTCTTTTCCAAAATCTTCATGCAGTTTAATAAATTCTTCTTGGGTGCCAAAAGAAGCTCCTGACCACTCTCCGAATTGCAACGCAGGAGTGTTAAGGGGCACGGCACTGGCATTCTTCCTGGGTTTTGGTTTGGGTGACCGTTTATAAACTGACTTTGATGAAATGGTCGGAGACTGAGCAGTCGACCCAGAGCTGAGACCTGGTCCTGATCCCACGTCTGGCGCTGGAAACAAAGGTTGTGCACTAAAAGTGGTTACTGGATATCCTGTGTCTGCTGTGTTGAAATTTGGCATGACGAAAGGGTTTGTTGGTTCACTGGAGAACTCACGTAAAGCATCTGAGAAAGAGACACAAATAAACAGATGAAGTCTTTTCACAGCTGAGTTTCTTAAGTAGAACTCGAGTTGGTAATATTTTAGGGAAGTTTTTGTTGCCTTTCAAACTCTCTTTACATCCTGAAAGTAATCAATGATAAAACCATCCGGCTCATCAGATCATCTTCATCAGACTATATTTAAAGACTGGATGGCCTACCTGGGTTTCCACCTACAAAGCTTCCTACATTAACTCACTGCACATGACTGGAGTCTTACATAAAGGCTAAACAGTTCTATTAATCAGTTATGGTTTAATCAAAATGAATAATAAAGAATACGAATTGGGGAATCATTCAGAGTAATGTCATACATCACTAAACAATAAATCTACAAAAAGTTGGTTCAGTTCCTGTTTGATAAAATCTGATCATTTATTTGTTACTAACTTGACTTAAGGTGATCATAATGTATGCAGATATAAGTTGACAGATATTATGAGTAAACCGTGTACCACTGTGTACATAGGCTCTGTAAACAGGGATCCAAAGCCTCACAGCTGCAGCATAGAACAAAGAGAGCTCTCTTTCGACAAGAGATAAAACATGAAGTCACTCTCCGGTCCTCACCTCTGTACTTTTTCTCCATGTCCAGCACTATCAGGGACAGGTAGTTGTGATTGGCTGACTGTAGGGCTTTGATCCAGCTCTCCTGACTGTCCTGGTCCTCAGCGGCAAACTTGTAGGTTCGAAGCCCTGGCTCGCTCCACTCCAGCGAGAAGGCAAACTGCTCCTCGGACTCACACAGCTGGACTGTGCAGCCCTCGAGAACAATCACTCCTGTCAGATCGCGGTCGGACGGTCGGTCCTTGTAGAAAAGGAGGTTTCCCTTCAGCACAAACCAGCGCTTCTGATAGGAAGTTTTGATCTCACCCTGTGGGAAATTTGTGCCATCTGTGGTTTATGGTGTCATTTAGAAACTCATTAAGTCAATTCATTACACAACAGGCTTTGTGAAATAAGCAGCCGAATGGGAACTTAAATGTATTGCGTGACATTACAGATCTTCTCCTTTCGGCTTGTCCCTTCAGTCGTGGCCACAGTGAATCAGTTCACATATCACACCTGACACTTTTCTCCACCCATTCCATCTTCCCTGTACAAGCTTCTTCACTTCTTTTCCAACCTCTCCATTGCTCTGGACTGTTGACTCTAAGTCCAGATGAGTACTAAGTACTCCACCTTCTTGATCTCTTCTCCCTGTAACCTCACTCTTCCACTTTGGTCCCTCTCATTCACACACATGTACTCTGTCTTACTGCAGCTAACCTTCTTTCCTCTCCTTTCCAGGATAAACCTCCACCTCTCTAGCTTCTCCTCCACCTGTTCCCTGCCCTCACTACTGATCACGATGTCATGTGCAAACATCATAGTCCATGGAGATTCCAGTCTAACCTCGTCTGTCAGCCTGTCCATCACCATAGCGAACAAGAAGGGGCTCAGAGCTGATCCCTGATGCAGTCCCACGTCCACCTTGAACTCCTCTGTCACACCTACAGCACACCTCACCACTGTCTTACAGTCCTCATACATGTCCTATCGCCCTAACATACTTCTCTGCCACTCCAGACCTTCATACAAAATCCTGTCATAAGCTTTCTCCAGATCTACAAAAACTCAATGCAGCTCCCTCTGGCCTTCTCTGTACTTCTCTATCAACATCCTCAAAGCAAATACTGTATCTGTAGTACTCTTTTTTGACAAGAAACCATACCGTTGCTCACAAATGCCCTTAGTCTAGCTTCCGCTACTCTTTCCCATAACTTCATTGTATGGCTCATCAGCTTTATTCCTCTGTAGTTGCCACAACTCTGCACGTCTCCCTTGTTCTTAAAAATGGGCACCAGCACACTTCTCCTCCATTCCTCAGGCATCTTCTCACTATCTAAGATCCTGTTGAACAACCCAGTCAGAAACTCTACTGCCACCTCTCCTAGACACTTCCATACCTCCACAGGTGTACCTTCAGGACCGAGTGCCTTTCCATTCTTCATCCTTAATTACATTAAATAAATTATTAATTGACAAAACACTCTGAATTAAGAGACTTTCTCTTTAGCCTATTGTTCATTGCTGAAAAGGTAAACAGGACACGTGTAACCTACTTCCTCTTGTGAACAGCGCTGTGTGACAGGTCTTACCTTCTTGTACAGATACCCTTCTTTGTCTATTGGTGAGTTACAGGATTCGTAATAACTTATTATTTTTTCATGGATCTTCATTTCAACACCACATGCTGCTCGGAAATGAACCTGCAATAAAAAAAAAAAAAAAAAAAAAAAAGGAAACTTGGCTATATAGTCTACTTCCTTATTTATTTCTTTTTTTGTTTCTTTCTCCATTGTTTTTGTAATCACGGTTAAACGCTTCGGTAGCTCACAGCACTCATGTTCCTGAGATTAAACTTTAACAATAACAGTTTATACCGTGTTGGAAATGGACCGACAACAAAACAGCGACTGTCTGTCAAGCGGAAGCAACCCACCAGCCGAGTTTCTACCGTCTGTTTTAGTGACAATAAAACAAGTCTGAACGTTGTTACTTGTTTGGTTGTCTGTCTGTCTGTTTGTTTTAACGTGACTGTTTTCAGTTGAGGAACTGTGAGGCAGTCCTGTCACTTCCACTTTTCTCTCGTTCACTCACCTTTAAAGCGTTGCAGTTGCCAGTAGCGGGTGTGTCAATCACTTCCTGGTTGAAAAGGTAAAGCTCTACGTCATCAGCGCGTCACGCACCGGATTAGAAACTGACAGTCTTGATGATGTACAGGTGAACTTTTTACCTGAGGATGTGGTTAACTGGCGAAAGTTCATTTCTTTACCTTCTAGTGTTCTGTAAAAACGGCTTACATCCATGGAGGGGTGTCACACATAAGTTCTCTAGTTAGTTCATAATATATTACACCTGTTACTTGAGTAAACCTTGATAGATGTTAAGTTCTCTGAGGAAAAAGTTTAAAAAAAAATTAAAAAATCACTGAATCATTTGTAGCGACAATAAATTTATTTCTTTTGTTGTGGAAACTCGTTTTGTTAAGTAACAACAAAATAATAACTTAATAAATCTGTAATAAATATATCCATCACAGAGCAAGAAATTAGTTTGGAAAAAACGCTTTTCATTGACAGTAACTCCTGTCATATTTAAATTAGTTTCACTGTCTTGCTCATTTTCTTCAAAAATTAATCATCATACATAATGTATAACACATAATAAAAGAAACCCTTTGACAGCATTAGATATAAATCTGCCTAATACAAAATAATTATTACATCTTCTAACAGAGATGTATTAATACATTTGCAAAGTAAATATCAGTTTCTTTCAGACATTTTCCATACTGTACCTTAACTCAAGCATTGCTGATAATAGACATTTAAATGACAAACGTTAAAAACTGGAGATGCTGAATGAAATCTGCACTTTGCCAACCAGCACTGATTAGATTTCTATACACACTGAAGTTGTGAAGTAGAAAAGCGCTAATGGAAATGCTGGCAATGTACAGGGCATCTATTAGCTAAGACAATGGAAATAGCCTGTATGAATATATCACAACAGCCAGAATATTTAAAGAATAATGCAAATTAAAGATATTTTTGGCAAAACTGCCCACACTGTTAGGCAAAAATGAAATTGGGCTAGGCGGACATTATGCCTGAATCCTGAACCATTCATTATGTGTACAGACGAGACTAGAACAAATACGACACATTTCTCTGCATATCAGCTAATTGCTCCTGCTAGTGATGAGTTAGAGACTGGCCTTTAAAATAGAACTTCTAAACGAAATCTAATATTTCGTTGACTCTCTTCAATCAGCCACTGTGCTGATCTTGCAGGGAGTCAAGTATAATCAATGCTGCTGCTCACTCCAATCTTGCTGTAACTGCAAAATCTCTCCAATGTGGACCTTTTGGTGTCTTTTCAAATTCTCACCGCGACTAAAGCTCTTCCCACACTGGTTACAGTAGTACGGTTTCTCGCCTGTGTGAACCCTCTTGTGTTTTTTCAGGTCTCCTGCCTGACTGAATCGCCTCCCACACTGTACACAGCCATACGGTTTCTCTCCTGTATGACAACGCTGGTGGATCCTCAAGTTCCCGACCCTGCTGAAAGTCTTGCCACATATAACACATAAGTGGGAGTCCTCTCTCCTGAAGTGATCCGTCCTTATTTTTCTCCCATCAAATGAAACCCTGTTCATTTTTGCAAATCCATTTCTCCTCGGTAAGACATTATTTGAGTGGACAAAGAAAAGTCTGCAAGGGTCAGCACTAACTTGTGGACTGTGTGCCTCATCAGAGTTGGTACAAGAAGAATTACAACTTAATTCCACTAAAGAATTACACTGTTCTTGAGGACATTGTGGTTCTGATGGTGTAAAGTCTGTTGGCTCTGGTTCTAGTTTAATATGAGCCAAGTTCATCCCAAGTAAATTATTTGAGATAGATGTGCATAGAGTGTTGGATGAGAGAGCACTGCTTGCCTTGTGTGATGTGTGATTGATCATTGCCTTGTTAGTCAAGTGTGGCACCACTTCTGGTTGTGATTGAGAACATTCTACTGTTTGTACCAAGTTGCAATGGGCTTGTGACTCAATGCTATTGAAGCAATTCTGTTGTTTCACGATGTTTTCCACATCATGGTCCAGTTTGTGACTGACGATCTTTTGCTCAGTGACAGAAAGTTCTGAGTTCTGCCTCAAAGCATGGACTAATTCCTGCTCCTCATTCTGCTCTTGTCCCTCAGGTAATGGACTGCTTGTTAGTGCATCATCTGTGAAATAAAGACCGACAATAAAAAGTGTTACATACTTACTAAGTCATGAATCAATAACATCTCACATGATGATATCCATAATGATGTATTTAAATAAATCAATCTATTACACACGTTTGTTCTCCTTTGCTATGCTGTCCTGAAGTGCCTCCAGTCTTCTCTTCAGACTCTTATTCTCTCTCTGCGTTCTGGCAGTTTTCTCTTGGTACTCCATCACGGTTTCCTTGACCACCTCCAGGACCTCCTGCACTGCCTCCGTCAGTACTTTGGCCACACGAGCGTTCAGACGTTCAAGTTTTGACATCCTGAATGAAAACATCAGTAAAAACACTAAATGACTCTGGACATCCTGGCAAAACCTCTGGAAAATGGGAAGCTTGTATCAAATATTACTTTATAATCAACAAAATACACTCCTGTTGCACAGAAAATTGCAAAAACTCAATTGTTCGACATATTTTTCTTCATCAACAGAATGTAAGACACTTTCAAACTTGAGAAACCGTTTCTGATCATTAACTGATCCCAATCGATGACAATTGACATTTAGGGATACATTTTTATCCTCGTCAAGGGAAAATACACCTCAAATCCATGCTGGTGGAGGGGGACAATTTTTTGGAGTGCAGATATATAACTCAAACAAGGGCCACCCTTCAGTTTGTAAGATCTGTATTTACAGTCAGTTAAGCGTTAACTGAAGTAGACTCCAGCCAGCGTTCCCTTGATATAACATCATAACATACATAAACATTACTTTGTATTTCATATTTGATAACAAGTTAAATTTTAATACAGTCCAAAATGTCTTAATGCCCCTGACAAAAGTATAAAAATCTACTTTACCTGAAAATAGAAGTTACTAGACAAACAGGAACGTTGATAGCCAATGTTAGCTACATTAGCTAACCCTGCATTTTGACGTTGTTCTCTTCAACTTTTAAAATAATGTACGGCAGTGTGGTTGCTAAGTTATCAATGTTTTTGCCTTATTTTGATTCCAACCAACGTTACTTAAAAATGTAAACAATAATACAACACAAATCAACGCGTGACTTAAAACGTTCGACTACAAGGTTACATACGGAAACACGAAAGAATCACTTCCTGTGGCACGTGGCCCTTCAAAATAAAAGTCTGGGTTTAATGTACATAAATTTACGTCCAAATTATTCTGATACAACACAGAGTTTGTTGTTATTTTCCATGGCGCAGCCATTCCAACTAGATAAAACGTCATGTCAGTCTTAATACATGCAAACTAGTCACGAGAGAATATCTTAGTAATATGAAAAATATATTTTAAAAAAACATTCATGTATCAAATATGGAAGTATGCATCCATGTTACTAAACGTCATACTAAGCATTCAAATGCACAAACATTTTAATATGGAAATCTACAGGAAAAACCCACAAATATTAACCACATCAAAATTAGAGATCCATGGCTTTCTTTGTAGTGGGTGAATTACTGAGAGCAGCCTGTACATGTTAATCAAACACAGTATCCACTCCAGCCAAGTTAACTGAAGCACACTCAATGTATTCCTTTGATAGTTTACTGTATTTGCTTACAGCCATTGCTTTTCTCTTCTTTATGAGAGATCAATCCTAATGCTGCAATGGGCTGGTTGCCCATTTTGACATATCATAACAAGAAAAACTATTCAATACCGGTTTAGTGTCATTGAATGTGACTCAGTGTAAATTAACCTTTATTACCTATATTTCCTTTTCTGCTGTGGTAACAGAAAAGGCCTCATGTGCTGCAAGCCCTTTGCTTCAGTACTTTCCTGTCGAGTTTTCTGTGTAATGATCATTTGCTCAGTGTTGTTTTAGGAATGAAACTTTGTAGGATATAGGGCTCCTGTAAACAAAACACTGAGATGCACATAAAAAGAACGATACCAAACACTTTTATTTGGTTTGAAAATAACAGATTCGTACAATAATCTCTACGATAAGAAATCATGAAACAAGTCTAGTAACTGACTAGCAGGAAGTGAGGAAGTGTAAAATTTTGACCAAAACAAAGATAATACCAAGTGGGCACTATTACCTTTCCGCTTTTAAAGCTGCATCTTTTTCGAAATAAGACTTTGATAAATTCAACTGATCTAAAAAAAATAATTCCTCATTAGGGGCTAACTTAGTATTTACAAAACCAGCTAATAACATGCCCTTATATACAAATAACACGATACATATCGAACATCTGGATACAACACGCAACAGTAATGAAACACTGCAGTCTTACAGATGAGTTTTCTGATGTTTCTTCATGTTACTTGAGTGACTGAAACTTTTGCCACAATGAGTGCAACCAAATGGCTTCTCTCCTGTGTGGTAGCGCAGATGCACTGTGAGGTAGCCTGACTGACTGAACCTCTTCCCACATACCAAGCAGCAATATGGTTTCTCACCTGTGTGCACCCTGTTGTGTTTTTTGTAATCGCCTGCATGCTTGAAGATGCGTCCACAATGCGAGCAGCAGTAGTGTTTTGAGGCATTTCTCAGGAATGGTCTTGAGCCTGAACCTCCTATCGTGTTTACTTGAGTGGTGGTTTCGCCTACTGCCCCAGCAGCAGTTGTACTGTTGCAATTTTGAGACAAAGACTCTTCTATTCCATTCTGGAACAGACTGAAGACGACTCCTGACCCATAACAGATTCCTGAGTTGGCTTGGGGTTGTCCTGAGCTGTGTCTCTGTAAGGATGTGCTTGTATCAGCATCATCCAAAAAATAATTGGTGATGGGCATGGGATCTTTACCTGATGTTGGCTCTATTTTCCTTTTTGAATGATGTACATACTTTGAAATAGGTGCAGAGAGTCCACTGTCAATCTCTGTTTTAGGTGTTTTTGGAGTATTTGTCTTTCCACCCCCTACAGGGAGATTTGATATAGCGCTAGAGGAGAGACAGGAAGTGGCTAATGATGTGATAGATGTTTCACAGTCAATATTATGGAATGGATACGATGGACAGATGATGGTAACGTCTTCCTCCAAATCTTCTTTTTTTTTTTGATCGGTGAAACCTTCCTCTGCATCAGAGTGCTGCGTTACCGATGCAGGACTTTGACCTGCATGACAGCACAGGTAACAAAGCAGAAAAAAGGCAAGATTTTTATCAGTTGTCAAAATTTCATAATAAAAGTTGTAGACACATGTTGCATTACCAGAGTTTTCCAATTTTAACTGATCCTGGAGCTCCTGCAACCTCCTCTTCAGACTTTGGTTCTCTCTTTGTGTTCTAGCAGTTTTCTCCTGGTATTCTGATACAGTCTCTTTCACCACCTCCAGAACTTCCTGCACAGCTTTAGCCAGCAATTTTTCCACTCTGATTGTCAAACGGTCTATTTTAGACATCTTCATGGCATTAAAATATAAATAGAGAATATGTGTTGAGCAGTGTCCTTTTTTTGACAGACCTTTGCATATGATTCCACCCGTATAACTCAATTACCAAATGACAGTGTAATATAACACTGTCCACATATAAAAAACACAATTGCACACATATGAATTAGAAGAAGTAACGACAGGAAACTGACAGGCTCTTCAATGTCAAATTTCAATTATCAAAACTTTTAAATCTTAAAAGATCATACCTTGCACTTATTGTGACCCTGTTAATGAATATCCCTGATCAATTCTATATTTATCTTAAAATAATCCAAATGCGAACGGTCATTGTTTATAACATTCACACTCGCATTGTGCAGAATATCTTCCTCACACTAATCCATAAACAACAGGTTGAGTTTTCACGAAGTAAAGGAAGTCCAAAAACGGTTGATGGAATTATTATGCCGGTAGACGAAGGTTTAATGCGTCCGTAACAGAAACACCCTGCAAGAAATAGTCCATTAGATTACAGTATCAGATGGTCACCTCACAACTTCCGGGTTACGAGAGAGACGCTCGCGAGCCCAAAATGAATTAATGTATGGAACCGAAACATCCAAATTAAACATAAACAGATAACAAATTGCAACAGTTTTTACTGTTTTAAATAAAATAAGTGGTGAGAATATAAAAAGTTGTGTTGGGTATTTTTTTTGTCTTTAAGTAATAGATGTGACCTCAATCGCCTGAAGCCTCTTCAGCCGACTTCGTTTCCTCCAAGCTCCAGAGGCGGCAGGGATCCAACACGAAGCGCGTTGCTGCCACCTTGTGGTGATTACTTGAAGAGGCTCATTTTGAAACATTTATTTCCCGTCTGGTGATCTCTTTCAGCGTTTTTTCCGATTCCCTTAGAATTTATCAACTTCTTGTCACTGATGAACAAAATCATGAATAACTGTTGACTCGTGGCACACTTTCAGAAAGTCCCTTACTGTTAAAACATATTCATCAAGCCTGCGTTCCTCATTGATTTAATTTATTTTTTATGTAATGAGGTAAATAATCCACTGAGCTCACGGTCACATATTTCACAACACATCTCAACTTGTCATTGCAACAACAGATTGCATTTGCCCCCCCCAAAAAATATGGTTTAAAGGTCTGGTTACATATTCAGACATTTCTCATATTTTTCCTAATAAAGAGGCTGTTGCATGGCTGTCACAAAATAAACACAAAATACTGACAAATTCAGCAGTGAACTTTGGAAATTCATGCATTTGGTCATCTTCACCTATCATTATATAGTGAAAAAATAAAACATGTGCTTGAATGTAAACTGGCAGTTGTGTATTCATGGTGTTGTCTCCTCAAACAAACTCAGCAGGTTCTTTGGTTCCAAGCTCGGTCGGGGTAAATGCTCATCCGTTCGTGTCCAGTTGCGACTGCGTTGCTGAAAGGACTTGTTGGATGAAGTATGTGTGGATTTTTCTGTTTGTAGCTCTGCATGTATGGGGCTTGCACTGGGTGCCAATATGTGATGGGAACCGTTTGATAAGACGCTGTAAGGGGTGTCCGCTAAGTTACAGGGTGACCAGTCACCAAGATTTGAATGAGTGGGTGTGTGCGCAGGACTGCGCTGGCTGTGTGTTGGTGAACCTTGGAGGGGAGTGGATGTGCTTTCCATAGTCAGTCTGGATTTGATCCTGTGGAGGAAATTAGTGTAAGTGAGGAAAAAAGAAAACAGCTCAAAAGAAAAGAATCCTTGACTGGCATTTCTTGACATCACTTCAAACATAGAAAAAAATGTAATTAGACAAACATTTGCATCAATTGTATTTCTGATATCGAGAAAAACAAACTGAGAAGTGATCTTTTGTGCCTTTGGGGTTAAGAGCAGGGCCAAAAAGATACAGAGAACACCATTGTGTTAATGTAATGAGTCTCTATACCTGTGTGAGAAAGTGGGAGAAACCTCTGGGTCTGCGGGGTTCAACACAAACACTGAATCATCCTCTGGGCTCCCCGAGTCAGCGTGCAAGGCACTGAGGGCAAAGGAGAAATCTCTGTCCGAGCTTTCCTTCGGAGGAGTGCATGGTACTGGCTTGGTCCAGGATGGTACAAAGGACACGTGAAAGGACGACAAGAAGCTACACCCAAAGCACACCACCGACTGTGAGGAAGATCAGAACAATAGAGTGGTACAAGTTTAAGGTTTATTTGTATTACACTAAGCTTATGATAAGCGGCATGTGCTTATTGACTTGGTAAACACAGCAGATCGTGAACCAGTTAAGCCAACAGTTCTTCCAACAGTACTTTAAATAACCAACGTCAAACAAGAATGTTTAACTGTTTATAAGACACGTCACCTGACAGAAGGAGACCAGTGTGAGCACAGCCTCGGCAACCATTAGATATATCTGCCTTTTCCACCTGTGTTTACAGACAGAAGGGATGGAAAGAAGCTCAGAGACTTTTGGTCTCAGAGTCGGGTCTGGGGCGAGCATCATCCGTAGTATGGTCTGAAGCTCCGCTGACAGGCCTTCAAACAGATGAAAATAATAAAAAATACTGCTTGTTTGAAAACAGGGCAAGTTAAGAGCATTTGAAAAGACAGTAGACCTTACCACTGGTAAACTCTGTGGGTAGGCAACCCTGCCTGAGTTGTTGCCAGCCTTCTCCTCCGTTTGGAACCTCTATATTACAGGCAAGCTCCAGAATAGAAACACCCAAACTACAAGAAAAAAAAGTTACATTTAGGGAGTAACTTATATCTGAAGAATTAATTAGGTTTTTGGTTTCCTCTTTTTAGCATTAGTACCTAAAAACATCGGCAGCAGGTCCATACACTCCACGGAGCAGCTCAGGAGCCATGTACCTCGGATCTCCCTCCTGGACATCCTCTTTCACTTTGCCAACTACGGGCTCTCTGTTCTTTTTATTTAGCTCAAGAAGCAGGCCGAAGTCCCCCAGTTTGAGACGTCCAGAGTTAGTCATGAGGATATTAGCAGGCTTAATGTCCAGATGCACAAAACCATGAGAGTGCAAGTGTTGCAACGCTGAGAGGAGGTCACACAGGTAGGCCCACGCTCCAGGTTCATCTGTATTGAAACAAGTCAAGTTAGAATGCCTTGGGATTTGAATATGGTAAGATTCAGACAATTCAAAATCCATAGATTTTATCATGTCTTTCAGGTAGACCTAGGCCAGGAGGCTGGTTTTCAGCATGAAGCAGCAGACTGGTGCTACACAACTCCGTCTGGATGTACAGCCGGCCACACTCCTCCCAGGCGGCCACAAAATGCAGGATGTGAGGGTGGGGGCAGACCCGCTCGTGATTCCTGGCTTCCCTCACACTCTGGTTCCTGTCACTGTTCCCCCTGAAGCGATGAGCCGACCGCTTGACAGCATACTGACGACCATCCACATTGCTTTTCACCTTGAAGAATTCAGGAATAGAGCATATTTCAGCATCTATATCATGTCATTATCAGATACAAATACATGGTATATATATTAGTCTTGCTAACCTTGTAGACCTCTCCAAATGATCCTCTTCCTAGCAGGCCCAAATTAGTAAAACACTGACTAAAATAGGACTGTTGTTTGGTGGGATCGTATACAGAATTGGGAGGGGGGGACTCACTGAGGGAACTAGATAAGGGTGTCCAGGGGGATGAATGCAGGGGGAGTATCCTGCTCAGAGGGGGACATCCCTTGGATGGTGCAAGTGGGGGCAGAGTGTGAGAGAGTCGTGCTGGGGAACAGTAGGGGGAGTTGGATAATGATGATGAGGAAAAACGTGTACGCCGCTTTTTGAGGGAGAAGGATTGCTCTGCGTGGGAGAAGTGGGTGGGAAGAGGCAGAGGAGCACCGGACACAGTGGTCTCCACTGCCACTGACATGGTGTCAGGACCTCAGTTCCTTTCTTTGAAGACAGTGAGCTGCAAAATTTAAATGGAAAAAACACAACAAACAAAAAATATATCGAAACAGAACTTGCATCCATGGGTAAAGTATACCGATTCTAAACATTTGGTGAACTCATGTGGTAAACAATACTCAAAACAAAACAAATGCAATTCATTAATGTCTAAATTTTACTCTAGAATTTAACCTCTGATTAACGCAGAATGTTGAAGTGGATTAACGCCTCTGACATGAACACACGTTTGAGTTACATGCTGAATAAACCACGTTAACACAATCCCAAACATTAAAGACAAACGTCAATACTTCAAAACAACTTCAAGCTAACGTTCACTCAGGGCGGACGCTGTCAACAACATAGCCTAGCTTGATAACTGACGCTACAAAAACTGTACCTGACAGTTCAACGTTAACCAAAATATAAAATAAATAACGTAATGGCATACCATAATCCAGTACCAGAGGACAAAATTACTAGCTGTGTCGAACTCAGACGGTGCGTACACTCTCGAGCATGTAACTAACCCGCGCCAAATTCTAAAATTATGCGCAGTATTGCGTACTTCCCTTATGTGAATACAAAATTCAATTACGCAATATACGGAAGTACGCAAGCGGTGCAGTCTGGGGCTTTGCGGCACAAACACGGGGCTGGCGGAATTGTGTAGCTAGCTAACCGACTGAAATGGTAACTTTTTTATTATTATCCAAAGTTTTGTGAGATTTCTGTCTCGTTACAAGCACAGAATGAACGTTCAGCCCGTTGTCAGAAAAATGTCACCGCTTTAATAACAAGCGATACTGTGTGATGTCGACATGTTCGGTTCAGCTTGTATTTGTTAGCCAGCGTGCTAACTATCTTTGGCTAACCTGGAAGTGTTGAATTTGATTACCATCTAAACCAGTGAGGATAATCAGCTCAAATGAATGTTTTCCGTCGTTATCAGACCGTTTATTGATTAACTGATAGTTCAAATTTTGCATCAAAAACCCGAAATATGATTCGTGTTGACTATTTTCGGATTTGTACGACGCCTCATCCAGTCACAGTTGACTGCTAGCTCATGAATGACTTGAACTGTTTGGGTCGATTAGCCTGAATAAGTGTTTAAAGCTCCCTGACATATCAGAAAAACACCCAATAAATACTTAAATTTCTAAAAGGCTTAGTTGTTTTTAAACGCTGAAGACAAAAATACTCGTGACCTACTGAGGCGTTCCATCAAATAAAAGGACTTTACTGTCTGTTCAGCTTTTAAATAATATCTTAACCTGGTTATCAGTTATCCTGTGTGAAGTGTGTTGAACTGTATGTTGGAACCATCAGAACTGATTGCCATAGAGGTAGAATTTTTTTTTTTTTTGTTACACGTTTGTTGTCTACTCTCTCCCCCAGGACGTGTTTTTAATGATCCGACGACACAAGACCACAATCTTCACAGATGCCAAAGAGTCTACCACTGTTTATGAGCTGAAGCGTATTGTTGAAGGAATTCTGAAAAGAACACCTGAAGATCAGAGGCTCTACAAAGTGCGTTTAGAGCCAAGTATGCCAGTGATACTGAATTTAGTCTCACATAACTGACGGCATCACATACTGAAACGTTAATTCAGTCATCCTTAGTGACAGTGGTGGCATGTTACTTTTGTTTCCTCTGGATAACTGAAATATTCTCTGTAAATGTTGCTGAGGCAAAATGATATTTTGTAGGATAGAGGAGGATTCTGTGTGATTTGAAACTTTTTTTTCACAGGATGACCAGTTATTAGAGGACAGCAAAACACTTGGTGATTCTGGATTCACCAACCAGACTGCCAGACCTCAAGCCCCAGCTACAGTTGGTCTTGCCTTCCGCATCAATGGTAATTTGAATTCAGATTTACAATTTAATTTTTTCTCAGAAACAGTGATGTTTTATTTTCCCCTCAACTTAGGCGATTTTTTTTTAAAGAGATATCACGTTTTTCTGCTTAGTTTCTACTTTTTTCTGAAATTATCTCATAATCTGGTAGCTTGCATCAGTAGAAACACTTAGTCCCATTTCTCTGAGCAAACACATGTTGAGGTACTTGAATTCAGTATGCAGCAGGAAATGGGAAATCTCTTGTACTTAGTAAAAATGATCTGATTTCATGATTGAGCTGAATCCTTTTTTTTCTTAATATGTTAATGAAGATGTCAGCATTTCAATATTTCTAGATATATTTTTAATAATTAACACTGACCACAAGTCTACTTGAGCTGTATTTATATTCACATGATTATTAGGGTATTCATATTGTTTTTGAAATTTATCAAGTGAACGCACATTATTTTAATTTCAGTGTAAATTACAATGAAAATATCCTATTTAAAACTTTATAATCCTTTGATACATCTCTAAGAATTAGAATTTATTTGGATTTGGAGTCTTTTGTGAATCTATGTGACAAATGATTCACAGTAATTGTATGTGAGGATCTCTTTTGAATCTTTTAAGTAATGCATCATTTGAATTTGCTCTCACAGGGAAGCTATAGACTGTCCACCCAGAAGGCTTTGCTGCAGTCATTGTTCTTTGAAGCAGCTTTGTAAATGACTGGAGCCACATGCATCTCTGTTACAATGGAGCTAACATTTCTGCTCTGCCCTACAGAGGAGATGTTCGAACAGCTGCACATTGAGGCCTTTTCCAGTCCCCCAGAACTTCCTGATGTTATGAAGCCTCAGGACTCTGGTAGTACTGCCAGTGAACAAGCTGTGCAGTGATGACAAGGAAAGGAAGGGAGCAGTGGGGAGAAGAATGGAAGTGGCTGTGTGAGGATTAACTGCAATTGAGAAGTGGCAGTTTGAAAAATGCATAATTTCAGTTGGTGTGGTGGGACGTTATACGTAACCCAGCGTATCATGTTATCATCTTGCCATCATCCAATCATTCCCTCAATTTACTTATTCAGTTTTCTTCTTCTTTTTAATTCTTTACATCCACATCACAAGCAGTGCAGCTCCTTGATTTAGGCCTTGTGTGAGTATGACTGTGTTTGTGTAAGTTATCCAAGTAATTAGTATTTGGGGAAAGGCAAAGACATGTCACAGCGCTCTAGTGTAACATGCAGAAGAATCAGATTTTTTTTTTTTTAAGTCTTTAAACTGCATGAACAGTTTCAAAAGAAATTCTTTGTTTTCTCAGAAATAGATAAACCTTTAACTGAACAAGTCTCTTTGTTGTAATATTTCCAGTTTTGCTTTACTTTAATGCAAAAGGTGTTTGTAATAGTTCTGTTTTTGTCTTTTCATTTTAGTTCCTTTGTCAGTTCATTGTTTCATGTTTTGTGCACTGAGACTGGGGGAAGAGGCTTCTGACAACAGAAGGTTTTTTCTTTTTTTTGGAGGGGGGCGGTGTTCTCAAATGACATTCTGCCTGTGACACAGTAATGTTCTGCGGTTAAAACATGAGTTTTTAAAATGCATCATCATGTCACCAGCATCAATGTGTCACCTCCCCCCTATAACCTACAACTGTGAGCTTCCGTAATATAAACTGGTGACTGACTTTTAATTTTAAACACGGATTTGTATTCATTGTTTGAAGAGCATAAAATTATTTATCTGGTCAGTGTTATGTGTGACTGGGTTGATGGAGATACATTTTTTATTAGGAAGAAAACCACAGATGTTACTAAAAGCATTTAGGCCAACTCGATTTTAAAGTTTCTCAGCACAGGTGATGAAGAGCCAGCCTGGATCGTGAAACTCTGAAACTGAAGCTACCAAATGAATCATCATTTGTTCATTTGAGATTACACCTGTGCTTTTCCTACTGTCACATGTCAAAAAAAGTCTCCAGTGAGAAAATCTACTGGTGTTTTTTTTTTTTATTTGTTTTGCTGGAATTCTGGTCATTCAATGAAGAATTTTCATTTTATAGTTCATACATGATGTTTTAATAAAGACACCATGGTTTTAAGATTTTGTTATTGTCCTGAGGTTTCTTAAGGCTAAGAAAAATAAATTAAAAATCACAGGTTGCTTGAGTCAGTTGCTTTTTGCTACTTCTTATCTCAAATTTAAAATTAAAATGTAGTTGTGTTTCATGAGGTTTCTGATTTTCTTTTCATATCAGCTATAAAGGGATTCCCTCATCCAAATTTAAGTAATCAGGGAGAAACACAATTCATTTGAATTTGGTTAGGATTCATTTGAAGGGGCACATCTTTTTTTTTTTCCACTTTAACATCTTTAGCATTGCCAGATAAGATGTTATTTGAAAGTTAAATTCCTCAGGGAGTGAAATATGGCTCTTAGTGAAAAAGCATATTTAGATGGATGACAACGAGTTAATAAATGCGTATCCAAATGTTTGAAATAAAAGGGGCTTTACTGACATATGTTCTCAACCACTGTAGATGCCATTCTATTCATTTAAATGTTTTTCAATAGATAACTGCAACAGAAAAACCGAGTGATTTCCCCTTTTTGATTAAAAAAATAAATAAAATAGAAACCAGCTTCTTTAATGCTCTAATTGCATTGCATCTACATTTTTTTTTCTTAAAGGGGAGGTGTGTATCCGACACTGTTCAAATTGTTTTAACCTTAAAGGACACGAAGACATATTTCTCAGTAACTTCTGTCATCTGTCCTGAAGCGCCACTAAATACTTTATAGCCGCAGCCAAATAAGGGCTCAGAATGTCCAGGATGACGTCACGTGTCCGGGGAATGCGGGGTCTGCAACCGCATTTATTTAACTCTGCCGTCTGCTGTCCGAGGTCCCGGTAGGCATTACACAGGAAAACAGTGGTGTGTGGAAAAAACGGGACGCCCTCCTCCTCTTCCTCTTCCTCCTCCTCTTCCTCCTCCTCTCTTGGCGGATAACGGTGCCCTAGAAGTTATTCCGACCGACGCAGACAATAGTCTCACCGTGCGCGGCTGGGATCCACGTCTTTTAATGCGGTCCACGTACGCGTGTGTCACACCAAGAGGGAAACACTCGGCTGAAGCGACATCATGGACGATTTGGGTTAGTATTACCGCTGTTCTGCCCTCCAGACGTTGAACTACATGGTGAGATATCTTCAGGGGATCTTCAGGAAAGGGGTGGTACTCAGAGGAAATATGAATTACCTTTCTTTGTCTTCAAAGACATGAACGAGGCAGGTCGGTTTTTTTTTTACAGATTGTATCACAGAAAAAATAAGGCAAAACTTCTTTTTTTATTGCACAAGGGCTTTTACTCATATGGCATCAAGTGATGTCTTTATCCTTCTAGCCTCTGAGATGCTCTGAGGTTTCATTTGCGTGTGTGTATGTGTTCCTAGCAGTTGGGACAAAAATGACATGAACAGTATGAGAACCGCTATTGCTATACTCCGTGGACTACTGGTCAATGTTCATGTATGCCCTGCAAATTCAATAGATGCTTAGTAAATTAGATTTAAGGGGGATCGGCTGCAGGCAGTCCCCATCCATAAATATTAACAAGTCAAGGATGGACAGAAGCCACTTAATGTGCAACAGACTGCTTCACATTTTTGAGATATCACAGAGGAAGCGTGGCTGGTTGGGACTGATAAAGATGTTCTTCTCTTTCTCAGAGGAATATTACAAGAAGCTGTCCCTCTCTGAGAATGTGAGAAAGGCCCTGAAATAGCCCAGGGCCACACTGCTGTTTCATAAAGCCACAGAGTTTGATGAAAATAGAAAGGCTTTTCTTTTGACCTAGTTGCCTGCTTTTTTTTTTCTTTCTTGAGTCCACATAAGAATTGAAGGATTTATGTTTTTTAAAGCTTACTGGAAGGCATGAGCAGATCTAGCCAAGCACATCTGGGCACATCTGGATCGGATTGTATGCAGTGAAAAGAATGTCCTGGGCGACTGGCTGAGTGTTTAAGTCAGGCAGTGGCCATTTTTGGGACTCTCAGTTTAAGTTGTTGTCCAATGTTGTAAGTTTATGTGTTGGATCTGGGGAGGCTTTCCGTTGTGAGAGACCACTTGTTTAAGAGGCCTTTAGCCAAGACAAACAAGTCGACGGGCAGCTCTAAATATGGTCATAATTCCCAATGAGAGAGGTTCAACTCCTTATATGAGCAGTTTAGTCTGTAAAAGTGTGTGTGTGTGTGTGTGTGTGTGTGTGTGTGTGTGTGTGTGTGTGTGTGTGTGTGTGTGTGTGTGTGTGTGTATGTTTGTCTGTGTTTGAGAAAAAGAGAAAGAAGGCAAGAGAGATAGATAGAGAGAGATAGCTAGAGAGAGAGAGAGACTGCGAGGAGGAGAGTAAGTTGTATATGCAGATTCTCACCACATGCTCGTGCCTTACGTGTGAATCATCTGGGGCTGAAGCGACATAAACCCAGACAGGGTGAGGTAAATTAGGTTGATGTAGAAATTTGGTCCAACATCCCTGATTTCATTCAACAGAGACCACCAGAAGGCAAGAATCTGAGGTTCAGAACTTATTCTCGACACTGGAAAAAGCAGATTAGAAACCAAACCACTTGTTGAGTATCTGCTCTTTGAGAGACATCTTTAACAGGGTAATCTTACTAAACATTCATTTTTCATTCATGTCTCAAACTGATAAGTTACGCTATGTGATACACATTCCACCAACCCAAGTCAGCCCATTTGTCACGAGATGAACTGAGTGTGAACACTCAATGAATAGAAAGCTAAATAAAAGTATGGGATCACTTGAACCATCCATCTGCTGCATAGTCTAAACTGCTATTTCTTTCAACACTAAATAATAAATCAGCTGAAACAAACTTATTTATCTTCCACCTTCAGAGTATTTTTGAACACTAATATGTCTCTAATGGAGCACTTACTGTCATCAAACCACCTGAAAAACCAAGTTCTAGCCATGGAGACGTATCTACTGGGTTTTATTCCCTTGGATAAAGTTATTCATCTGTATTACGAAGATAAACTAGTGGAAAAATCAGGATATTTTGTTTCCTGTACTGACACTGACCAATAGTCAACAGATCATTGAATTATTTAATTAGTCCCACAAATCTTAGAAAATGCAATATCTGGAGGACCTTTAATCATTATAAGTAATATGCAATTTCTTGTCAAATAAATCAAGTCAGTTTTATTTATACAGTGCAAATTCAAAACAAATCTTATCTCATGATAACATTTGTCTAAACATGCTCACATGATAACATTAGTTATCCTGAGAACACGTCTAGACTCTACTCTTTTTTCAACAGAGAACCGTCATTCCCCCAGGAGGGAGCGCTATGTGTGTGTGTGTGTGTGTGTGTGTGTGAGAGAGAGAGAGAGAGAGAGAGAGAGCGAAGAAGAAACACAGAGAGCAACAACATTAATGAACAATAAAATAATAAAATATTTTCTAAAAAGCTGTATCTTTTAAATTGATATCAAACATAATTATACTCCTAAATACATGATAATATGGTTAATACTATTTGGGCATCAATAGGTGTATTAGCAATGTGCCACATAATACAAAATTTACAGTGTTCTTATTAATATAACTGAGAGGAAACATTTAGAGTAAATAGCATTGATTCAGTACAGAACCCTGTGGAACTCATACAACTGCTGGAATGCAGGAATCAATAGAGCAAGTTCTGCACAAAAGAGCCAAAATAATATAAATAAATACATTTGGCACAGTGTTGGCTCTGAAGAGTTTTTTCATCTCATCGTACAGAATGCAAAGGTTACATTAAGTGAAACAAGATAAAGAAATACATGCTTTGTGTGGCAGTTTTAGCCTTCAGTCACACATACATTACTCTAGTCAGCAGGAAGTGATGCCAAGCAGCAGCAAAGCCTCGTCCAGAGCAAGTTTAGTTTCTGAACTGCTTCCACCTCCCCATGGAATGAGTGTATGAAAGCAGCGGGGGTGTATTTAGATATCAGATGCCTAACACGTCCTACTCTGTTTCCTTTTCATGCCAGCATGTCTTGGAAGCGAATGCAGAAATGTTTGTGCACTCTAATCCCGTTACTATGTCAACAATTTCCTCCTGCGTTGTGCCAATTCTGACTTTCTTGTCCTTACTAATAACTAATCTGACAAGTTAGTCAGTTTTGTGTGTGCTGCATTGGTCACCCAGGCTCTCTGTCTCTTCTTAGGAGTGCCTGAACCACCTAACTACCCTCTCAGTCCTCGTATTGTTGTGTTTGGTACGTAAATGTATGTGCACATGTTTGCATCTGTTTCCATTTGTCTGCCGGTATATGACATCATTGATTCCATATCATCTGTCATTGATCCAGTGTGTTATTGTCTGTGCTGCATGCAAGAGTCTGTTTCTCTACTTACAGGTATATCTCTTTCCAATCATAATATTCCCTACAATAATGATTAATAATTGTTTTTGTATGTGCCTGTATTGCATTATTTGTTTGTTTTTTACTGCAGTATGGTTAGTTCAGTGTTAAGAAAAGCACCAATAATTTAATTTATTTTTGTTATTGTTATTGATGTTCTTGTTTTTTGTTGTTGTTGTTGTTTTACAGCTTTTATTTGAGGAAGTTAATTTTCTTTAATAACAGAAAAGGATATTTTTTGTTAATCCCAAAGTTCTATTACATTTGAACATCTCTATTTAATGCCCCCCTCCCTGCCTGCAGACGCCCTCCTTGCTGATCTGGAGAACACTGGCTCTCCTCTAGCTCGGTGTCCTGTCCTGCTCACCTCTGACCCTCCAAAAAATGCTGATCCTGCCACGGAAGACAGCAGCCAAGCCCGGCCACCCCCACCTGCCTACACCCCACAGCAGGTAAATAACTAGCTCCTGGGGAGGGATAATATTCATATTGATTTTTACATTAAAGATTCAAAATGGTTTTATTATGCCTCATCTCATCTCAAAAGTTTCTTTTCAGTTCATAGATATCGTTAAAACTTCTGTACTGAACATTCTGACTTGCACTTGTTTTGTCCCCAAGACCGTTTCTGCTGCAATGAAATCTTCCCAGAATTCCAACCCAGACAAATTATACAGGTAAATTTTGACGTGCATGGAATACAGTGTTTTTCATTTTGGGTCTGTTTTGCTTTCTAATTTCCGTTTCAATTTGATTTCTAAATTTGGATGAATGTATTTGCAATACAAAATAGAATCAATACACAAATTAGGACTGGTAAGTTCAGAAGCTAATAGAGAGAAGATTAATATTCACCTAGAGATATTAATTCTGCAACCATTATAATCCATTATTAATATTTCCTTTGGACATGATGAGTTCTATTTTGTTACTTTCAGTACACTTTGATAAAAATTCTTTCTTTTATTTACTTTACATATTAAATTAAACAATTAAGTGTGAAACTTTTTGTTATAACAGAGTGCTTTTAAAAATGTATCATTGCTCCATTCACTTCGATAATATTTGAGCACTAATTTCACTTTGAGGAAATAAAAGATGTTCTTTTGTTTTTAAATGGAAAATATCAGACTAAAGTTGGTCAGAAACCACACAAGAAACTGACCTTAGTCAGTTTGTCCACTTTTGTCATTGAGTGAGTTTAGATCATCACACTGAGGGACAAATGAGAGTATTCCTCTACATGAGTCAAATCTGAATGGACAGAAATCAAGAGCCTCCTATGAATCATTTCACTGTGACCGTGAAGAAACCAACCACATTTCTGATGCGATGTTTCCTCACCCCTCTCACTGCTGGCCTCTCTTGTGATTCTTACAGCACAGTGTGTAAACCACGCTCTCCCCGCACAGCAGATCCTCCTCCAGCCTTCTCTTCCTCCTTGTTGGGAGGTGGTCTGAGTGAACTGGACCATCTGCTGCAGGAGCTCAATGCCACCCAGTTCAACATCACAGGTTGGTGTGTCTCTGTGTGCATGCTTGTGTTTCACGGGAATCTGTTCTTCTAGATGACCTTGTTTCTGTCATCAGATGAGATCCTGGCTCAGTTTCCTTCGAAGAAAGATGAGATGGACAAAATCAAGGATAAAGCCGTGAGCTCCTCTTCTAGGTACTGAATGAGTGAAGTCAAAAAAATTACTCGACATTGTTCGTTGCAACTTTTGTGTATATTCTGCAGAAAGAAAGAAAAAAAATAGTTTTTCCAATACATTTAAATATTTTGATCAAAATTTTTCATTAACGATATTAAATACAATATATAGTGAATAATCGAGTATTTCATGCAACATAACCAGAGGAATTCTGCCATTTTTCAGCACTTATGTGCAGATATAATTAAGGAAATTAACTAATTGTCTTTTGTATTTAAGTCTGCAAGTATTTCTTTTCAAACACAGAAGGCTCCTAACAAATTAATAGCCACAAACATACATTTTAGTCAATATTAATTGATGTAGCCTCACTCTGTTTAGTTATTTTTAGTATTTTAAGTAAGCTCCACTGCATGCAACCATGTCTGTGTTGCTTAATGTGCATTGATCTTTTGTTCAGTATTTTAAGTAGATCAAATAAACGTTGTATTTTGTTGGTTTGTTGTTATATTTGAATCTTTGTTTTCTTTTAATACAGTTCTGCAAAGCCATCAGCAACATCAGCCACATTGGAGTTGGACAAACTGATGGCTTCCTTGTCAGACTTCAGAGTCCAGAGCACAGTAAGATCGCACAAGCACATAAATCAGAGGATAGTCCTTAATATAAATCTACAGGTCTGCAGCGTCTTGAAATCTTTCTGCCAATCAAACGGAACTATTCATACTGAATGATGGTGGACTCATGAAGATATTCACTTTACTGTATGATGACTTTTCTGTTGCTGCATGGCGACGGAGAAATGGCAATTCCGGTCGGATGATGGAAACTCATCTTGTTGGAGCCTTTTTACAGCTTCATAAATAGCTTCAGCTAAATGGAAGTCTGAGTTTTAGATCACCTTGGCTATATAATTCAGTAATTCTCTTCAATCAGTGAGTCAATATCAAGATTGTCAGCAGAGAAAGTGGTTCTCTCATTTTAGGTTTCACTATGGAGTCAAAAAAAGGGTGAAACACAAGCCTGAATACATGGCCTCCTGACATTGACTGTGCCCAGTAGTTTCAAATACCAGATAAATGAATGGGATTGATGATTTGTGTGACACATATCAAAGCTGGATGCCAAGACTAACTGTCATTATGTGCTATTAATTTCAAAGTCTAGATTGATAAACTCTTGGACAACTCTCAAAAGACAGGTCCATCCACCCAGCCATTCATCCATTTTTGTCTCCTTCCAGCCAGCTGCCCCTGTCAATCCGGTGGTGACGGAGCAGCAGCCCGCCGCTGCCCCGATGCAGCCCTCCTCCGGTGGCTCGTTGGACAACATGCTGGGGCTGCTTCAGTCGGACCTGAGTCGACAAGGAGTTCAAACTTCCTCTAAAGGAAATTGTTCAGCTTGTCAGAAACCAGTAGTAGGACAGGTGAGTCACTTTCCATCTATACAGCACTAACTAATTGTAAAAAGTATAATGTCATTCATTAAGATGACTTTTAGAGAATGTTCCTCATTATCCTACTTCTGACTGCTTCCTCTTGCAGGTGGTAACGGCTCTTGGGAAGGTGTGGCACCCTGAGCACTTTGTTTGCACTGAGTGCGAGACAGAGTTAGGAAGTCGCAACTTCTTTGAGAAAGACGGACGTCCGTACTGCGAGTCGGACTACTTCACCCTCTTCTCCCCTCACTGTGCACAATGCAACAAGCCTATTCTAAATGTGAGAAACAGATGTGCTTGTATCAGTTGACCCAGAACTTCATACCCGAGGCACTGAACTTTTCATACGTCCTGTTTAGAAAATGGTCACGGCTCTGGATAAGAACTGGCACCCGGAGTGTTTCTGCTGTGTTAAATGCAGCCGGGCGTTTGGAGAGGAAGGTAATGGGTGGCACATCCTGTTTGGGTTCAACATGAACTTGTTAACAGTGAAACTCAGCAGGCTCCTGACCCATCAAGCACACATTCATATTCTATTAATTATTAATTTAATCAATGAGAATACTGTTAAATGCTTCTTTATTATAGAAATCTAGAGGTAGAGATCTCTTTATATAGATGTCCACATGCTGTTTGACGCCTAAGGGCTTTAAGAGGCCTGAATAAAAAAGTTGTTAACTCTTGGAAAACAGTGAATTTCTTTGGATTTCCAGGACTTTGAGAAGTATTTAATCTTTTGCATGCATATGGACAAGTTTGAAGCAGAACAAGCTTTCAAAAATTTTACTGTACCATGTAGATGTCCACAAATCTTAGTCATGTAAAAACCACTCAGTGTTTTCTTCCAGCATCATATAATTAGCTGAACATTTTCACAGCAACTCTGTCACTGTGTAATACTGTGACTGTATCGTCTGCAGGTTTCCATGACCGTGATGGCCAGCAGTACTGTCAGCAGTGCTTCTTGACTTTGTTTGCTTCTCGCTGTCAAGGCTGCAGCCAGCCTATTCTGGAAAACTACATCTCAGCTCTGAACTCTCTCTGGCATCCACAGTGCTTTGTTTGTAGGGTGAGTCTTTGTGTTTTTAGTGCGTGATTCAATGATAATGTTAGACTTTTATATGGTGGAGTTTGATCTCTTGTGTGTTATATTGGCAGTTCTTATAAGGTATTTGCAGATTTAGTTTCAAACGTCTGCATAAATGATTTAAAACCAGTGTCATTTACTTGGTCTTTGCTTCCAAGTCAAATCAATTTCATGTCTATGAAGAAATTCAAAAACTGCAGTTTGCTTCAGGAACCTTGTACAAAGTTTAAAACCCTCTGTCCTGATGGAGGAAACCTCAGGAGGCTCCACAGAACAGGCTTTCCTCTCACAGACATACATGCAGCAGTCACATGAGCTAATGACTTCACTGCTTTTTCTGGCACATTGCTTTATTTCTTTTTTGTATCTTGATGTGTTATTACCACATACTGATCAGTGGCATAGTGAGGAACCATTGGCATGACACGTGTCTTAGCGTTTGTTTATGACAAAACAAAACAGAGTTTTTATTACAAAACACTCCGAACTAAGTTAAAATCCATGGGATACCTTTGCCTTTATCCCATTGGTCAAAATCATGTGATATTTTTGTGGTCAAACCTGCAGATCCACACAACAGAAAGGTCCTGAGGCCATAGTTGATGATCTTGATTCAGATCACAATTTTACCCAAAAATTAAACTGATCCCTAAAATCTAATTAAGTTTGCCATTTGACTTGATTTCAAAAGTGGGCACTCGATGTTTAGATTTCTGACTCTCAAAGGTAAAAGTTCTGTTAAGGTTAAGTGAAGGCAGAGACCAGAGTAAGGAGGAATGATTATTAAAGTTAAATACTGACTCTGATTATTACATTTTTTTACACAGAAGTGGATATCTAAATATTCCCTTCAAAGTTATATTTCTAAAGCAGTGTGTTTAATTTAACATGCGTCTGCCAGCTGTCCTTGTGAGGCTCTGAGCTCTTACTGAATCTCCCTGTTTCTTCCAGGAGTGCTACAGCCCCTTCCTCAACGGCAGCTTCTTTGAACATGAGGGTCAGCCTCTGTGTGAGGCCCACTACCATCAGTCCCGCGGGAGCATGTGCCAGGCCTGTCAGCAGCCAATCCTGGGCCGCTGTGTCACTGCCATGGGTGCCAAATTCCATCCCCACCACCTTGTGTGTCACTTCTGCCTGAAACCCCTGAGCAAAGGCTGCTTCAAGGAGCAGGAGAACAAGCCCTACTGCCACCCCTGCTTCATCAAACTCTTTGGCTGAACTCACAGCAGGACTTCTCAGTTTGTGTTGATTTTTTAATTGTGGAAATGCAGGTGGAGCTGGTCTCTTTCTTGGTTTTAAGAACATTAAACTGTTAGAAGGAGAGAAAGAAAAAATAAAAAAAAAATCCAACCAAATGACTTTAAATTAGACTAGCAAATGAAAACTCCAAATGTCATATATGTACATCTTTTATATACTGTATGGATATTAAATTGAATATTGAAATCTTTTACCAAAGATAAAAAGAAACAATTTATTAAGACTGAATTTATTGTTTCAGTGACAGACTAGTACTGTTATGAAGAACATGGCCTCTAATATATTTGCTTTGTAATGCAAGATCTAAGAATTGCTGCAATTTCATTTATAGTATGCTGACTGCTACTGTGTGCTTTTGTGTAACAAAGGAAGCTGTCATGTTTACTCTCAGATATTTTTGCATCATTCTTTTCCTACCGCTCTATGCAATTTGTCAAAAACAATTCCAAAGATTAAAATAAAGAAGAACACAACTGGTCCTGCTGTTTCCTTAGAAAAAATGGAGTTCCAAGAAATGGCAGCTAATTTTTTCTTTATTCTATCCGAAAACCAAAAAAATCACCAGTAAGTTGAAATGTTAAATATTTATAAAATCCATATAATTTCATGCTCATCAGTCAGAATTATTAAAGCTTCCAAAGAAACTCTAAAATGAACGCAGACCGTCAGTAACAACTGTGACCACGTGGTGCCGCTATTTCCTCATCGCCGCCAGCTTTTTAGTTCGAGCTCAACTACTTCAAAAATAAACATCAGCATCCCGAACGTCCAATTATTTATTATTATGCATCAATTTTTAACAAACTCAAAACCTAATTGCGAAATATCGATAAAACCTTTCGCTAACCATATGACGTGAGACGATGGCAGCCACGTGACCGGTGTTGACACGCACGCGCCTGTGCGCTGCACAGGTGAGTTCATTTAAAAGTCAATGAGCGTCTCTTACAGTCTGAACGAAGAAAGCATAGAGGAATGTTTCTGTCGTTGGCTCCACGTGTATAAAAACTTTACAAAATACACAATGAGCGATTCAGATCAACAAAAAGTAAGTCAGCGTCATTGGATAAATTGTTTTTAAATTGTTTTGTTTTTTTCTTTCACTGTGTAAATTTTAATTTTCCACGTGGACGCAGACGCAAGATTCCCCGCTCGTCTGTAGAAGTTTCTGGAAGCCGCTCAGTTTCTCTACTTTTTGTATCCACACGTCGTTTCCATCCACGCAGCAGGTCGAAAACGTGTCTGAGCCGCAGTGGCCTGAGAATGGAGAGGCCTGGAGTGATGGAGAGGACGGGAACAACATGGACTGTGGGCTTCTGCAGGCCATGGCTGAGGAAGATGAGGAGATCAACGTCTACAATGAAGAGACATTTGGAATGGGTGTGTGTGTGTGTGTGTGTGTGTGTGTGTGTGTGTGT
Organism: Antennarius maculatus; assembly: GCA_013358685.1. Taxonomy (NCBI): domain Eukaryota; kingdom Metazoa; phylum Chordata; class Actinopteri; order Lophiiformes; family Antennariidae; genus Antennarius; species Antennarius maculatus. Next base: position 9,589,084 of record CM023626.1, on the reverse strand, counting down.
GTGTGTGTGTGTGTGTGTGTGTGTGTGTGTGTGTGTGGAGTAGAGTAGAGTATAACTTTATGCCCATGTATATATCTTCAAAGCTCAACACAATGACTTTTAATCATTGAACCATTTGTTTTTAGAATCTGTCTCATTCCTTCTCTGTAGGTAAAGTTGTTTAAAAAATATTTAAAATAGGGGCTGTATGCAGATTAATTTAGATTATCTGGTTGCTCCTTTGTCCATAAGGTATCTTGAAAAATTATTGATGGATTTTGGGAATGCTTTTGTGTTGAGGCAGATTTTAATAGATTGGTCAGAATAAAAACATTTCCAGTTTGGAGATGGGTATATTTGAAGGTGAGCAAAATGTTTTGGTGGCACATTTTTATTTGGTCTTTTACTCCTAAGGGATAGCTAAAATCTGTTTCCATATGGACTTAAGCCTTAAAACAACTTATTTATCAGTTGGAATTTTACCTTTTTTAAACCAAATATATGGAAATTTGATCTACCTGAAAGGGTGAAAGTTACCCATGGACTCCTTTTTAACACATCTGTATCATAGATCTCGACACACACAAGACCACAGAAGACCCTAATGGTGGCATTCTTCAATTTGGAGAGTTGCCACCTTCCCCCCTACCGCAGATGCCACCACCAGACCCCAAACCTGTGTCCCACCACAACCTGCCCTCCCCTCCCAGACAGAGGCTGAGGTATCTGCCTCGAGTGCCCCCGGGGCACCGGAGCAGGGGTAGGGCACAGAGGCGAGGGATGGGCAGGGGGCTGATATTTGACGACCCAGCGGTGATGAGGATAGTGCAAGGACGACAAAGCCTCAAGGTAAGGTGTTTGGATTTATTGAACAATTTTAGATTTTACTGCATACCTCGATTTTACTGCACATCTGTTTTTGTCCCAGGGTCTTGACAGCGCCATAGTGGACTGTGGACATGCATTATATCGGAATACCTTTGAGAATGATGTAAGGGCTCACTTTTGAAAACACCTTTTCATATTTTCATTTGTATATCAAATATTATTTTTGGCTTTTTCTCCAGTATACAGCTCCATCTTCCAGAAAGACGAGAAGACTGTCAGGATCAATACTTCAGGTTACGATCACTGAAGAACATGTGCTATTGTCTGTATGATGGCGTTAACATGATCATTTGGCACATTTTATTCTGTTTCTTAGGATAGTGCTATCGTATGTGTGATCGACGGTCGAAGAGGTCAGCACCTGACGCCCAACTTCGTGGACTCCCCATATCCTGTCTCTTCCTTCAGGGGCAGGAGAGGGGAACTCAGAGGATGCTACCCCAGAAGACCGTACGGCCAAAGAGGCCCCTCCCAGGTGGAGACTCGATTTTATTTTAAAGGATTAGGACTGTTTGGGGTTAAATAAGATGAATTTAACTGTGTCCCTTTCAATTAATGATTATATTATAGCCTCTGAAAACCATTTCTCTTGCAGATGCATCCATCCATGTTGCCAGGATCACCCATCCTGTCACGGCGGCCGTTAACCACTCGCCAACATTACAGTCAGGTCTATTTCACAATTAGTCAGACCTTTATCTGAGCTTTTGAAAGCAAACATCAGATGTGTTATAACTCCTGACGTTATTCTTTCCTGAAACAGACGGGGGGATTCATGTTTCCGGTGAACCGGACTTGCCCCTCCACACCTCAGTCTCTGACTCCTAAGATGATGCAACTCCGCTTTGGTGCCAATTCACCAAGACCGTCCCCTGTTCACAGCCTATCACCTGACTCAGTGCAGCATTTCAGGTGTGACAGTTTTGTACATCTCTAGGGAATTTTTTAATGTGTGGCAAGAATAATCTGTTAGTAGATTTCTGACTTGTCTGATTCACTCATCCCAGCACGTGAATCACTTTATTGGCCTGACCTTCATGGGTTTCATGTAATCCCTGGCAACGGCCATGTATGAAAGCTTTGTTAAATAAGCTACGTGATGGACTATGAAACAGTGAAAGGAGGGTTGGTAATGGAATCATGTGCTTTAGTTGGTAATTGTAATGTGGGGACTCCTGGTTCTTGGTGGAGGTTATAAATCCTTCTCGTTGCTCTCCAGGTACCCTGGTCCCGTCACGCAGCTCCACCCACAACATAAACGACTGCTTAATCAAAAACAGCGCATATTCCAAAGGTTGGTTCTGCTTCCCTTAAAGTTCATTATTTTCATTTTGGATATGCCAGTTAATAGGACGGGTGTATTTATTGAAGAATGACCAATTCATAGAAAAACAGAGGGCTGGGATCCTTACTGTAATCTCATGACTGCCAAAGAGAAGGACTGGATTATCAGACTGCAAATGATCCAGCTCCAAAGTGAGCATCCGTACCTTGAGGACTACTATTACCAGGTGGGGGAAACCTTTGTTTTTCTTTAATTCATTCTTCTGATTTTTTTCCTGTATCAGAAGTACGTATTTGAGTATATAATGAGCCATGTCTCCCATGTTCAAACGTCATAGGAGTACTACCGTCGAATAGAAGCTAAGATGGCAGAGGAAGAACAGGGCATTAGGGGCAAAAGGGAGCCTCTTAAACTCACCACACCCTACATCACAAAAACGGACTCCTACACTCCAGGTTATTCTCTCCAACTTTTTATGCTGAGAAGTTCAAATACTGTGGAGTATGGTGTATCCCCTTTCATGTGTCTAACTTCATTTTGATGGTTGAAAATCTGTCTGTTGAGCCACCTCAATGCAAAACAAGGAGTTGCTACCAACAAATTTGTTTGTTTTCCAGTGGTGCACATTGAAGGCTCTTTGGGTCAAGTTGCGGTGTCTACTTGTTACTCTCCACGTCGCGCCATCGGTGCAGTTCATGCAGTCCAAGCTCAGGGTCTACCAGAGGTGCCTGTTTGGTAACATAGCATTTTAGAACTGTCTTAAATCTTCCATGGCACTGACACATATTTCCACATTTCAGGAACAAAAAGATACGAGACGACAGCGGTTTGAAGTCCTCAGTAAAATAGAAAAGGTACCTGACTTGTTGACACATTAGGTGGCCTTTTTTTAAAAATATTCTCACACCTGTTTTGCCCTTCAGTTGTTCATAGTTCTGTTGGAGGTTGAGGAGACAGAGAGAATGAAAACTGCAGTTTTATCTGAAACGGAAGAAAAAACGTTGATGGAGGAGACACAGAGGAAAGTTAAGCACATCTACTCCCAGTTACAACACCACAATCTAGTGTGAGTTATCAAAACCACCATTTGTTAATGGAGATATGTATTGTGGAAATAAGGCTTTTTTCCCTTTGGTTAATCTCTTAACTATTTTTCCCTTTTGATTTGCTAGAGATTCAGGAGGGGAATTTCTTCCTTTCCTGCTGGTTTCAAAAGGCAAACGGTTGCTTGCTCGTCTGCTCCCGTTCCTCAAAGATGATACTGCAGTGAAAATCCTCAGAGTTGTGACCTGTAATCTGCCAACGCTGATGAGCAGAGATTCTGAAGAGGTGCTTTATTTTTCTACTGTTCCAAAACAATTTTCCCTTATCTAGTCCCAAACGCTCCTCTCTACAAATTTTCACTGACCCCAATTTAAAATTTCTTCACCTTCTACTTACAAAATTACTGTGCAGTAATCCCTCGCTTATTCGCGCTTCACGATGCACGGCTTCACTACATTGCAGATTTTTAGTAGGTAGTCACGTGATACCATATGCGCATGCTATTGCCTGACAGCATCCGTGTGTGCACTGCATTCCGAGAGTCTCGGAATGCAGTGCACTTCGTGTATTAAGGAGAACTTTTTTTTAATACAAAAGTGCTTTACACAGTCTAATATAGATGTAAGGTGGTTTAATATCAGTGTGGGGAGGGTTCATAAATGTTTAAATTACCGTAAATAAATAATTGGTCACTATATCGTGGAATTTTGTTTTTCGCTTGTAGTCCCTGAACACATTAACGTGAATAACGAGGGAGTACTGTATATTTTTTGTATGAAATATCAAACTGATTGTCCTGGTGTCACCTTCTTAGTCCCTTCCAGTGCTCTACCCACCTCTCCGAAATGTGATAGAGGGCCTTACGTTCAGTCAGCTCATTAGGGTGCTCAAAGATATTACATCTGAGTCTCTGACGTCCCTCACGCTGGCATGTCAGAACAAGGTCTGTACTCTTGGATGTTGCTTGAGTTTAATTTTTTGTAAAACTTTTACAAAAAAGAGCTTTTCTTTCTTTCAGTTTGGACTCTCCTTACTTTATGCTCTGCTGTCCCAAGGAGAGAAGCTGCTCTCCTCAGGTGTTCCCTTGGAGCCCAGCATTGGTGACTTTGAGACCTGGTAGGGATGTTAAGCCTAATAATGAAGATTATTTTAACAACATAAAATAGTCATGATTCTGCTTTCTTTTAGGACTGACACAATATTCCAGGTGGCAGCACAACTATCCCATTGTTCACTAGTGGAGCCACTCCTCCTTCCTTCAAACCTGCTCACGCTCTTCTGCCGCTACCTGGACAAGCGCACAGTGCATCAGCTGAAAAGTAACATGGAGTAGGTCCTTTTCTCTTTATTTCTGCTAGATAAATTTGAAGGTAGACCAATATATTGTTACTAAATGTCTCAATGTTTAGGTCTGCAACCGGATTCCTGGCCCTTCCATCTTAAGGTGGACTGGAACTAATAAGACAGTCGGCCTGTGACAGGGTTGTGGTGAGCACTAGAGCGAAAGGAGCTGAAGTACCGCCCTGACTTAAGTCCTCAGTGTTCATTATAACACAAGCTATGTAATTAAGATTAAATATTCATTATTACTCCCTCATCCCCTCACACTTTTCACTCAATATGTTTCCCTTTTCAATTTCCTTCATCTGACCTTTTTACTTCCTTTGGTCTCCAGCTGGTTACATCAGCGAAGTTTTTCTGGAATCGCAAATCAATTTTTGTTTTTTCCTTCTAATCTCCCATAATAAGTGTTGTCATTTAATGTATGAGCTTGCACATACAGGGCAGGGTGCATTACATTAACTAGCAAATTGGGCTAATTTACTAGTTAACCACTTCACCTTTTGCACGTTTTCAAGTGTCAATTAATGTAAGTTCAACATTGGACAAGAAACCTGAGCTTTCACTTACTGAGGTAAAAGATTTTGATCAGAAATAGGTGATCAGTTTGAGGATTGTACATTTGTCACAGCTGAACCTATGTTGTTATAATAACCATTATGTAAATTGTTTGGCGTGATCCTTCAATAGTCATGCATTTTTGGTTTTTGTACAAAGGCATGCATTTTGTATCCATATGCATCGATACTAAATATGTATTTGTAATTTTCCATCTTAGATATTTCAGTTGTAAAAAGAATTTTATTTATTGTATTCATTTGGAAACAGGAATAATTTAAATTGTACCCTTGTAGAGCACTTGCAACACAAATAAAAAAATTTACAAATGTTCAACAGTTTGATGTAGTCTGTAGAAAATGTATCTTAACGTGAGCTTTGGAAGACATGATGTGCTCTTTGTGCATTGAAACTCCTTCAAAGGACTTTAATATCCCAAAAATGTTTTATTACATAAACATAGGGAAAGTTTTGGCATCCGACAAGAATGAAGGAACAGGAGATGACTCGGGTTAGAATAGAAATTGGTTAGATGGAGAAGAGCCAGAAGTTGTTTAATAAAGACGCAGAGCAATCTTGGTATGTTGACTGTTTTTGTGTCGTTTTTAAAATGATTGCCAGGAGGCAAAAGAGACAACACAAACTGTTCCAGAGCTAAATGAGATGACTAAACACTGGAGTTTAATGTTGCTCCTCATTGACAATAAAACAAGGATGTTTCAACTTTCTGGTAAAATCTGTCTAACCATGAAAACATTTTCTTGTAAATTATGGCTTTTATGATCCTCATTCTTGAACAGTATCTGTCTCGGGTCCCCTGTTTTATATTCCTTTGCATGCTAAAAGTTCCTTCGATAGCTGAACTTGTTGTGCTGTCTATAACTGGTTTTTGAGGTTGTTTCCAGACTTGGCCAAGTCCACAGCTTGTCAACCAAACACTGACTCATCCCCGGCGAGTCGACATCTGGCGGCTGCACACATCTGGACGGGAGCAGACATGGTTATGTGGAGTCAGAATCCTTGCCAAACAGTGAATGCATTGTGGTTTTACACTTTTCCTATTACTTAGACCGACACACTGATGACTCAAAGGCAACCACCGCCATGGGAGTACAGTAAAGTCAGCTTTAGCATCTGGTAAACTTTTAGGCACAGAGATGTCATGATTATTTTGGTGCTTTTGGTGGTTTTATCACATGCATAAGGCATCACGTTAAAGTCGGGCAGTGCACTAAACTTTATGAAAACGGTGTTAACAATGTGTACTAGATTGTGGGAGATCAACACAATCTGTCAGGATTTGTAGGTTTATAGACATGTTTAACCTTTGACCTCTCCACACTCCTTCGCACAGCTGTCAGGCACAGGAAATGCATGCCTGTAAAAGTCAAGAGCGACACAAGCAGTTCTGAGGCTGAGCTTAACTCCAGCGGTTCTCTGAACTAAAACCTGATGTTGATGGGCGGATATTTTTAGAGTTGAGTAGTCGGGATTGAATTAAATTTCAAACTAGAAAATAAGGGTTACAAAAAACCTGAAGCAAGCAACTATTTGACACATTCCATGGAAAAATGAAATATGACCCTCCATGGTAGATCTAAAATTAGAGCAATCAGAATTCAGTGTCAGAGCCATGGATGTATTTGAATTGCACACGTTTAAAACTGACGACGTGAGAATAGATGGGGAAATACGGTAATTTGGGAAATTAAAAGTACACCTTTTCTGCTCTCTTCAGCTGACAGTTAACACATTAAAAAAAAATTTGAAGCTGAAAGATCAGTTAAAATGACCCATTTGTCAGCATGTGGTATAAAGTGATAATTTTCCATCAGCAGCAGAGTTGAGTTTGCAGAGAAGCCAAGTATGTGAGAGGTCTGAGGAGGTCATAGGGTCAGACGTTATCCTCTCCTTGACCCCATAAGAAGAGGATTTGGACTTAAAGTGAGGAATCTATGTGACAGGTGAGATATCGTCCTCTGTTATTGCTTTTTTCTTTACTTGTGCGAGAGGCCACTGGATGTTAGTGTTTGCTGGCTGGGACTATGGAGACATCGTCCACAAGAGGCATGAGTCAAGAATCAAGCTCACTGGCAGTTTCCATTACCCCTCTTTAAAGCAGTTCCTCTGTTTTAATGCCTTCACCTCCATTCACAAAGAAGGCATGTCCATAAAGATCACAAATGCTCACATATGTGTTCAGTATAACTGCATATGTTGCGTTTCTATTTAAAAAAAAATTCAAAAAGCACACTTGCAACTAAATATTGGGAAAAAAAACTGTACAACACGTTTTTTTATTTGAGGTGGGTGATGAGGCGTTCATGCTCAGTGGTTTTTATTTCAATATTCTTGTGGTCTTCGGGAAAAGTGAGTTATCCACCTGTAGTTCACTGGATAAAGTGGATTTCATTACAGGGTAAAACATTTTCTGATGTTTTGGAACATAATGTGAAAGCACCTTGAGCCAATATGGACAACTGTGAGGATTTATATCAAAAAAGAAAAATGTGTATAAATTACTTTAACTGACACTGATGTTCCACTTAGTTCATCAGTCAATGTCCAATTTAGTGAACTTCCTCTCTTTGCTCACCTCTGTATGAAGTGTTAATGTATTTAAAGTGACCATTTATTTAGTCTTTGTATGCCTTCGAAGTTTCAACTAATGGAGGACCTGGAGAACAGGAGCATCTGACAGAAGGCGTGGCGAATCACACCAGAGTGTATATTAGGCCCTCAGAATCAGGGTATGTTACCCACTGCAGATCATCTGTGTTACCTTCCTGCTGGTTCTTCTTCTGGGGTTATTTCCCGCAGATCTGTTATGTTGGGACATCTACTTCAAAGTGTGGTGATCTGTTGGCTGGTGCAGGCGGCACACACACTGGGTGAGTGAAGTGCAGAGATAAAGCCATATATATATATATATATATATATATATATATATATATATATATATAAACAAATTAATGCTACGCTGGTGTTCATTTGATAATGAATTTAAATGTACCAATAAAAACCAGGAAATTGACCTGCAAACTACAAAATGTACAACAATATCAATATTGTTGGAAATTGGACTTGCATAGAAATTCCCTTTTTCTGTTTGTGCTGTTCTGTTTTGCATTATTTTAGATTTACACAGTCCCAACTTCATTACCAGAGATTGATTACACATTTTTTAAGAACTACCTTAAGTGATTGAACACAAATTACCAAGGAATGATTGCAATCCTTAAAAAATGGAGTACATTACTATACAAACACTGTCTTGTGCAGCTCAGATTCTTGAAAGAACGAACACCTATGTCCTTCAGATGCTTAAGTTTACCTGTCAAATTTGAAGGGATCATGTTAAGCTGAACTCTTTACAGGGGTTGCTGAAGAGATCTTTCATGTATTCAACCCTCTTCCAGCTTCTTCTGTGATGATGCGAAACAGCGACTTATTCTTGTTTCTTTACCGGCGGTCTGAGTAGAATCAAAGGCAGTTTCTCTTTGGTGACAGCAGCAGTCTAAATTTAACATCTGTCTGTGAGAAAGGAAGAGAATAGTTTTACTGCTTGTACACAGTCACTCCATTGACTTCTCATGTCTCAGATCACGACTTCTCAAAAATGTTAGTCTGAGTTCTGACTCGTGAAAAGACTGGACTTGATTCAATTTAGGGACTGTAACATGAGGTGAAGGCAGTTTCTGAAGTCCTCTCCAAGAATTACCAAATTTCTGAACCCCCTCTTCATCATTTTTGTGCTAACTAATAAAATCTTAAGATTTTCTCATCTAGCATTTCCGTCTCTCTGTGGAGCCTCAAGGCCAATTTCATAATTTGTTGATTCATGAACCTTTTTTTATTTGTTTCTCTTGTGTCATAATAAAGATGTATGGAATACTGTAATACAAAAACCAAACTGAGATAATGTCCAGGTTTTCAGTTTTGAGATGAGTTAGAAGATTTGCATATTGGAGGAATCCAAATTTCGGTAATCAATTAAGAGAATGTATTAAAAGTATAAAATTAATTACATCACACATTTTTTCCAGGGAATTTTTGTATAATTGTTTTCCCACGGTGTTAATTATGTACTGAAAGGCAAATATTCCAATATTGTTCTAAGTCTGCTTGTTAATTCATGTCTTTCTCAAACACCTCACATGAGACCTAATGTATGTTTCTGATGACACTCAGCATGAGGGCTTTGGCTGAATTTGCACTAAATCAAATTGGTATGTCTAAATGTGTTTAACAGACTGAAATAAAGCATGGCTATTAGGACAGTTAGAGAAAATGATGAAATTTAAAATTTGACAATTTTATTGTTGCTTTCATCCATTTGTATATACTGGGTTTATGCAAAATCAGGCTTTACTGTATTTCTTCTTTGTGGAGCAATAATCAATGAACTCAGTGTGTTCTTTATGTAAGATTCTGCATAAATTGTTTTCTGTTCAAGGTTATACTGCTTCATCTGGCACAGCAAATGGACATGGACCACAACCTAATGGTAAATCCATCACATTCTGACTATTTTCTGTACTCATGACTCCTTTGTGAAGTTTCCTCACAAGCTGCAGCATTTGTTCACAAGTTCAAGTGATTTTTCTAGGAAGGAAACCTCAGAATGGTGGTGGCATAGGAAGAATGCTGATGTCATCAAAAGGTGAGCTTGGAGCAAATTTGTAATGTGAAATGAATAACATGAAACCCTCTGAGTATTTTGTTATGACATTTTTTTTTTTCTAAGGTGTTGGTCAGGCAATGGGAACACAAAATGGGTACGGTGGATACGCCACAAAAGGAATAGGTATGTGATTTTTGGAAAGAAAATCTCTGCAGATGGTTTTTGAATGTCATGTAGTAGATAATCCAATGCTGATTGGAGCAGTAGAAAATTAATAGCTTAGTCTAATGACTCAAAATTTGTCATTAGAATAAAAAAGGTTTCTGATGAAAGGGCAACCATCAATCGTTTTGTTTTTTCCTGCTTTTTTAAGATTACGGAGCAACTTCTGGTGGAAGCAGTAAGAAAGCTGAAAAACAGCAGGGTAAAATAATTCCAATTTACCTTTCAAAACTAAAAGATATATTGAAATCACTGAAATGCTGAACAGCCAATAATTTTAATGCATTGTTTTAAGGAACTCCAGTGATGTTACCACATGGAAATGGAGCAAAATCTAATGGTATACTGTATGCTGAATTTATGTCGACCAGATAGCATTTATGTTACAAATAACTAAGTAAATGATTGTAAGTTTATTTTCTTTGTTGTAGGATACGGCATTCAAGCTGGCCAAACCAATGGACAACAGCTGAAAGGCAATCACGTTTAATCATTGAGGACACACACACAGGCGTCAAAAGCTCTTTGTGATGCAGTCTAGAGTTCTGTACTTTAAATCTGGTGACATGATGGATCTGAAAACAAATGTATCATGATTTCTATGTCATAAAAGCCATTTTCACTTCAACCATGTTCATTGAGGTGCTTCAATCATCCTGGAGCTTTGTCTCATTGCTAAAATAATCAGGATCACATGATGCTCCCACTATCAGTAGCAGATCAAAGAGTCTTGATGTTTGTTTCTCAATGGCTTCTAGGTTATGGTGCTGCAGCTGGTGTTCTTGGTGGGAATGGAGCGTTACCCAGTGGTAAGTGACTAGTAATGTATTCATTAACCCTCACATCACATAACAGTTGACCACATAATTCTGTATTGTTATACTGTATTGTTTTTTTTTATGTCAATTCATTATTGGCTGTGCTAGATCTTCTAGCACAGCCAATAATGAATTCTAGCTCCTCATGGAGATAGGTCTCAAGCCTAAAAATGGTCACGTTTACCAGAAATGGGCATTAAAACACATCATTAAATGGAGAGCATATCTCTCCATGGTCCAACAAGTCCAAATCTCAGCAAAATGAATGCCATTAAGCTGCTATCCACAGACTGAAAGTAAATGTCTTCTTTAATACAAATATACATTGGTAAAATTGTTGTACAAACCACTTTCATTTTATTTTAAAACATGATTTTTTTATATTGGCCTTGTTGCAGGATACGGTGTTCGTGCTGGTGTGACCAATGGACAGCAAATGAAAGGCATCGGTACATATTGTGCATCTCTCTGGGGACATGTTCATATTCTCTATCAGACTCAACGATAGCAGCAATCTATTAATGATTTCTATGGTCCAGGTTACGGCGGACACAGTGGACAAGGACATAAAAGCTACGGTATTGTAGATGTAATGATGTAGTAGATTGGATGTGGCTTTGAGTCTCAGTTGTTTTCCGTGCTTTTTTTTTCTTTATTTCATTCAGTGTAATGAATAGTGAGTAAAGATGTGTTTTGCCTCTATGTAGGTAATGGTGTTGCACATAATGGGCCTGGAAGAAAAGGAAATGGTAGTGTGGAATCTGGTTGTTTATGATGAATGATGCTTTAAAAAGCAGTAACCACAATTCTAACAAGGCAGTCACAGACTGAAAGTACCTGAAAGTAGTACCTGACAAGTGCATAGCTTTGACCTTTCAGGGTAGGTCAAAGCTATTCACTAGCTTTGACTATAGAACAAAGCTACTGCGTAGGTAGATCAAAGCACTAGCTTTGATCTACGGTCTTACTCACAGTGGCCTTCTTCCTCGTCTTTCTATCTTGTCCGGTTCCTGAGTGTACAAAAGTTGAAACTTGGCCTTGACCTAGTTTTCTAAAGGTCAAGGTCATCATTTTCATCCCCTTTGCCGCCCGAGTAATCTTTTTGTTTCATCTTTCTATCTGGAACGGTCGCGAAGATATTTGGCGAACGAATGAACGGACGGACGGACGGACGGACGGACACACAAACACACAAACACTGACAATTACAATACGTCATTGCTTTGAAGTGAAATGTAAATATATACAGGTATATACAGTATCTAATGTCTTGTGGACTCATGATATTCTTCTCTTTGTAAGGATATGGTGCTGGACCTGGTGTGTCTAATGGAAACGGGGTTAAAACCAATGGTAATGTTGTCCCGCATTTTCTTTGCAATGGGCACCATGATACTTTGATTATTATCTATTTGTTTATGTAGCTTAAAACATATCTGCATTCTACAGAACAAGGGAGAACAGGAACTTTGAAAGGATATGGCCGACCATCTTATGGGGCAGGTAACTTCTATTTTACCTATTGCAGTCCAGGTAATAGCCACTTTAACAATAGGTGTATGTTTGTGAAATAAGCTTCAGGGGTGGATACAGGAGCCTCCAAAGGTCTGGGGGTACCCCAACTAGCCAGGAACCAAAGGACCCGGGGTGAGTGAACACAGTAACACGGTACTGAGGTCACCTCCTGATTCACCACTGAGAAAATGTTAATATTTCCTTCCAGCATATGGCAGTAATGGTTATAATGGCTACGGCGCTCAACCCAAGGGAGGTGAGTTATACACCAGTCACTCTGCACTGACATCACGTAGCAGAATAATAAGTATAAAATTGGATTTGTAGGCTACACTGGTGGTTATGGCAATGCTGGTTTGAGTCTGGGCACTCATTATGTAAATGGAGGGATGAAGGGACCAAAGCAAGGTAAAAATATCTTTACTCGTTTGATATTTTATGGATATTAATAGTAATTATAATTCTTTGTTCAACTTCCATGATATGCTGCTGCAGCTGGTGCACCCAATGGACAAGGGGCAAAAACAAATGGTAAACTCATAAGTAATATCTAAAAACACACATCCATCCTGAGGGCAGTGAAAGTAATCCATAATTATTATCATATAATGTAAAGGTTATGTCGGCGCTAGAGCATCTACTGGAAATGGAGCTTTACCAAACGGTAAGTCAATGTGAGAAATGTTTTATCCATATTCAATTCACAGTTTGAGGTTAGATTTTCATGCTGCCTGTGAAACTGTTAAGGTTATGGGTACCCTAACGGTGGAGCCACCAGGCAAGCTAAATCAGGTAACAGTGAAGTCAAAGTGAAACCCATCTGTTGCACAAAGTTGTGATGAATTACAGTATATAATTTTGTAAGAATGGTTAAGGTGCTCTCAGACAGGAGAACAACTTTGTTCTGTTTTTTTTTTTTTGTTAGGATCTGGTAATATTCCAAATGGGTATGGCTCCAAACAACAAAGTTAGTAATTTCTGCATTAGATCTATTTATGATTCAAGATTTTCTATATGTGTATCAATCCAGGTCTAGAATGATTTGTTTCCACAAATGTGTGACAGGGTATGGAGCAAATGGAGGAGGAGTTGTGAGACCCCAATCAGGTAATGGTTGCAAAAAAGCCACAAAGTGTAGTTTTAAATGACATGTTCAGGCTGGAAATTGATGATATTTCATGTCATGATGTCTTTAATATCAAGGTTACAGAAATGGAGCAGTTTCCAGTGGATATGGAAAGAAACGTAATGGTAAGTGATTCTGTTTACCATCACAAATGTTCCTCGTAGAAACAAATATCCTCTAAATGTTTATGTATTTTTGTTTATGTAATGTTATCCTTGGAGCTGCATAGATTGGGTGCTTTTAGAAGCAGTGCAGTTAAATCTCACAATAACATACTTGTAAATATAATATATATTTATATAGCTGTTAAACATGTAAATGAAACACACCTTTGTTTTGTGGATTAAGCTCAGTTTTTATTGTGAGATGGAAAATTCATGGCAGACGGTTAGCATAAGTAACTAAAATCAAAGAATTATATTCATTATTTTTATTATCTGTCAAGGTCATGGAGTTAGAAACGGAGCCACATTTAGCAGATTTGGAGGTAAACTCAATATTCTTCATTAGTTCTTTGTGTCGTCATCTTGTGAGGATTTTGTAAATATATTTCTAGTCTTAAACAATGTAATAGTAGGATATTGGTAAAAATATAATATGTTGGTTGTAGGACATGGAGGACCAAGCACAGGTTCAAAATATCAACACAACAAAGGAGTTGGAGCAGTATCGCCTGGTGAAGGCACTAAAACACTCGACACCGGTAAGAATGTTGTTTGTAAATTCCAAAATGTAAGAAACCAAGGTGAAAGAATAACGACATTAAAAAGATTGTTTGCATCAATCTGAAAGTTTGCGTTGTCTGCAGCGCTTGTGGAAGCAAGAAATTGTGAAAATGTTTCCCTGAATGGTCTCATGTCAGAGTCATGTTCTCAACTTTCCTGCATTTGTTTGTAAAACTAATAACCCCTGTACTTCTGTTGGGACCTTAGGTTTTGGAATGAATGGGAAGAGTACAAAGGGTGCTGGTACATTCAATGGTAAAGCTCTCAAAGGTGGAATTCTTTCACCTGAGCAGCCAAGTGCAGCCCCAGAGATAGGATATCCACCTCAGCTTGAAGCAACTCGAGGTGCAGCACCAGTTGCCCCTGAGCCTACCAGTGGAATCCTTGTTATGGTGACACAGGAGAAATACAACAAGATGCCCTCACCCGTTCCACAAGGAAAGAGCTATGAACACACACTATTAATCCCTCAATCCACACCAGAACCTGCACCAGCTATTCCTCAACACTACAACCTGAACCCTGCTCCTGAATCCATACCTGGACCAGCACCACTGGCTCCGGAGGTACCGGCGAATCCACAGACAAACCCGGCACCAGAGCAGGCAGCAGAACTTCCTCAAGGTGGATTGTCTGGACCTGAGTCTGTGCAATGCTTTTGGGAAGGGAAGAATTTACACTTAAAAAATGCCCAGTGATGGATAATACTGTATTTAACTGGTAGTAACTAAATGAGTTCCATAAGTCAACTCAAAGGATAGTGAAAACTGTTTTACTTCTGCTACAACTGTCTTTTATTTGCAATTATATGGTGTAAGTATGCACTTAATTTTATATTTAACTTTGGTTTTTAAGGCCTTAAATCAAATGAATCAAAGTTAATCATTTTCTACTCTCAATGACAATAACCGTATCTACCAAAAAGAAAATTTGTGCAATAATGTCTGAGAGACAGTCATTTCTCATCTGTGCATGCTCTCCATAGGTTAAAAACAAGTCCATTTTTCTCTAGTTTGACTGCCAATCATGTTGCCATGATCTCGGCTGACTATCCAATCACAGGGCATCAAACTGTCGGTGGCATGGAATTGTGTTAAATATCCAGTCTCTGGTGAACTGATTTGTTTCAGACTCACTGTTTATCAGTGTTTTATAAAGTGAATACACATACAGTGAATACTGATGTAATGCTTGGCCTCCAGGTTATGTGACTGGAAGTGCTGTGCCTGAGCAGAAAGGAGCAGATGTTGTTTTCGGGGCAGATGCCACTAGAGAAGGGGACGCTGGCTCCAAACCCCTGAAAACCAAAGCTGTCCCTGAAACGGTGGCGGTGTCGAGTACAGGCAGCTTCACCCCTGAAGAGACTCTAACTGTGGGGGTGCCTGAGGTCACACCAGAAGAGGCAAACTACAAGAGCCAACCCGAAGCAGGACCCGACAGGCTCGGGGTCAAAAGCATCTCTTCAGGGCAACACGGGGAAACTGGTATTGTGATCAAAATATAGATTTCGGTGTGTCTCTTGGGATACGGCACGTAAAAATGAGGCGTCATACCTGTGTTAGTGCTAACTGTTACGTCTGTTACATAATGATCTGTGTGATTTAAACTGAAATACTTGTATTTGTTTGAGTAGGATTCAGTCTAGCTTGACTGTAATAGTTGGCATAGTTGCCTCAGTAAATGTGTGCAGTATTTTTGTTTCCTTAATTCTTACTGTTTTGAATTTGATTTGACTTATAGTTTTGTTTTTGTAATTCCAATACTTGGTGACATTACGACAAACAGTACGTGAATCATTCTCAAAACTGTCAAATTGTTCCTCTGGTTTTCAGAGAATAGAGGAGAGGTTCCAATATCCACATCACAAGGAGCTACACAAGCCAAACCTGGTAAAACTCCTACCGTTAAACAACAAATTATCTAAAAGCTCAAGTCCTCTCTGCAGCTACACCTATGATCCCTTAATTTGTCATGTACACATTTGCATGATGATTTGTCATGTTTATATCAGAGGTGAATTGTTTGTCGGGTGATAGATTAGTTGTTTAGATTACGTAGGTAATGCATGTTTACTCTGTTTTTCTAGACTGCAGGCAATCGAGAGTACCAAATGGACAATGGATCAAATTACCTCCACCTGGTAAACTGGCAGTAACCTAGTACAGTATTTTCCGCACTATAAGGCGCACCCAAAAGCCTTTAACTTTCTCAAGGACCGACAGCGCTTCTTATAATCCAGTGCGCCTTATATGTGAAAACAGTTTTAGGCCAATAATCGAACGTGTGCCTTATAATCAGATACGCCTTATAAGCAGATGCGCCTTGTAATCCTTATTTATGAAAAAATTTAGAATAGGCCATTCGTTGAAGGTGTGCCTTATAGTCCAGTGCGCCTTATAGTACAAAAACTATTGTATTTATGATTTGTGCAACCATGTGTAAAAATGTGGACCACAGTTTTAGTGATTTCCAAGTACTTGCAGGCTAGTTTGTGGGTCAGTACCGTATATTTACATGGATACGATAATATATATATATATATATATATATATATATATATATATATATTTATGATTCCTTGTGCTAAGGTTATGGAGCAGGAGCTGGTGTTCCACATGGATATGGCAGTCAGCCCAATGGTAAACTACAGTACTTTGTCCTTTGTCAACATCCATGTGAATAAATTCTCCATTGTTTTATGTCTTACTCCTATGGTAGTTTTATTGTGCGAGTGATATTGTGTCGTTTGTAGGATATGGTGCCAACAGAGGGGGATATTCAAATGGAGGGGGAGCTAAATCTAACAAACCGGGTAATTGATTCATTCAAAGGTTCCCTGTTACACCAGATCATTTCAGAACAAACTGTTCAGACCTGCTGCTGAGGTTCATGGTGAACTCTGCTGCAATGTTTACATCCGAAGCGGTGATGTATTATAATTGTCAGTGTTTGTCCGTCCATTCGTCCATTTGTCCACCAAATATCTTCACAACCGTTGCAGATAGAAAGATGAAACAAAAGCACATGACTCGGGCGGCAAAGGGGATGAAAATGAGATGATGACCTTGACCTTGAGAAAACTAGGTCAAGATCAAATTTCAACTTTTGTACTCATCGCAGATTTTTGGTAGGCAGTTGCGTGATACCGTACGTGCATTCTATTGGCTGACGGCATCCGGACGTGTGCTACATTCTGTGAGTCTCAGACTTCCGTGAGACACAAAAATGCTTTAAACAGTCTATCAGAGTGTGGGAAAAAGTAACACAGATATAAGGTGGTTTAATATCAGTATGGGGAGGGTTCATAAATGTTTAAATTACTATAAATAATAAGATATATAGTTTGTTGTTCTACGTGGAATTCGTAAATCGTGTGTGGTCCCTGGATCGCATTAACCGCGAGGAACAACAGAGCACTGTATAGCTTTTTAGGTACACATCTCTGAAACCTGATGAGATGGAATCACGAAACAAAATCAACATTTTCAGGAAGCCAGAGGCACAAAAATGTATAGGTCAAGGTAAAATGTTGAATTCAGGGGTGTCGCGGGATGTTGCAGTCTCTGACTGCCTTATTTATCTTACAAATATTTGTATGAAATGTGTTAATCTTAAAACCTTGAACAAAATTAATAGGCCATAGTATCTCACCTTAAATCTCATCACATCAACAGGAATGCGCACTAACACATTAATGTTTTAGGCGTTTTTCATTAACTGAACATTGTTTTCTGTGGTATAATAGTGAAATTGAAGTATATTTATCCACAGCTTACGGAGCAGGAGGCTATTCTCTCCCTGGACTTGGCAACGGATATGGAGCTGGTAATATGTACACTCAGTACTGACGTACATTGGATGTTTCAGTTTAACAATTTCTTGGTTTCCACTGTAATTCGTAAGTGATTTTAATAGTGCCTTTATCTTTATGTGTGCAGGCCATGGATATCCTTATGCAGGGAAACCACAGCAGCATGGTGGGTATTTCTCTCTGCACCGCTTGTGATTCAGCCTTAATGACCGCAGAGAAATGATTTTAGTTTTCTGGAGAACATGTGCCCAGATGATTCTGCTGTATGCTCTTAGGTTACGGACAAGGAGCTTACCTCGGAGCTGGATATGGAAATGGAAATTCATATGGAGGTGCATTTTTTACATTATGCCATAGTTTTAATTTTTTAATTTTAATTGTTTTTAATTTTATATATAGTACTGATTTTAATCCCTGCAGGGAAATTAGTGGGGCACCAGCACTAATTTGTAAAGCAATTATGTAAAGCAATTAGTAGCTTAATGGGCTCTGACGGAATTAAAGTCATTTTGATAAAGTCTTTGCTTTAGTCTGAGTTTTTTCTTTTTCCCAGGAAATAAAGTTGCGGGTGAAGCAGGAAATCCCAAATCAGGTACGCTTAGACTAAACAATGGATCCATTGATGTATTAAGAAAAAGTTCAAGAATTGAAAGATAATACTGAACTGTCTATTCTCTTAGCTGCTGCTGTAAGTCTGGACCAGTAATCTAGTTTGTGATGTATTTTTTACAGGGTATGGAAACAGCTACATTGCTGGTGTGCAGCCTGACTATGCCAGTACGTAACCAAGTAATGAAAGTTTCCTCTGGAAATCAATTTGGAGCCATTTAATGTTGTGTGGACTTGAAAAAGTCAGCATTTCCTCTTTCTCTTTTTTTTTCCAGGTCTTGGCCAAAGTTTTCCTGCCGCTAATAGCAAACCAGGTATGATATGAATGAGGTTATATGTTAATGCAGATAACATATCTGTTATTGCTGGATTCACTTCTGATTATACAGAAGTATAAACCAAGCCAAAAAAGAAAACTAATGAGGAGCTGAAATCTAAAACATGAATGCTGATATTCTGTACAAGTGTTTGTTTTTGTAAAGCTTCAATCAAGTCTTTTTTTTATTCCCTTTGCAAATGGGAGGTAAGCCACACAGTTCTGTAAGTCAGTTTTAACATCACAGGTCCGGTGTGTGGATCTAACCGTTATGTAATCTAGCAGTGAGGTCATTTGTTTGGAGCATATGAATGTTTCCTGTATACTGCTGCAGGTATGAGTCAATTTGAGCCTCAGTCTGCTGATCTTGGCCCAAATGGAAAATTAGACGGCATGTATGGTGGTAGGTATAACATTTTTTTTTTAATTCTAAAGGAAATCTCAATGAAAAATCCTTATGTAAGGAGAACTACCTCCATAAAAATTACCTGATGAAGAAACACGTTTATGACACCAGAACCAAACTTTCTTACAGGAATGAGCAGCTTTCCTTATGGTAGTCAGCTTCTGGGAACAGGAGCAGAACAACCCAGCACCAAGTATGGTGAGTGCTTGTTATTTTTTTATTGATTTATTTCTGCATGATTTTTATCATGTGCTAAAAATCTGCCTTTTAAATTAAGAAATATTATTACTCTAATACAAGATGCTGACTTTATTTGACCACCAACATCATTCTCTGCTCCATTCCCGCATTTATTTAGGCATTGGTGGATTACAATTTGGTGGACAGTCCCTCAGCACTGGGATTAATGGTGCCGGAAACAATGGTATGTCTGTTATTATGTTACTGCAGCATCCCACATCTGTGCTAACAAGCACCACTAAAGCCTTTAACACAAACCAATATGTTAAGTCTCATATGTCCTTTCATTTTTCATGAACAGGTTATGGTAGAAATCCCTATGGACCTGCTGGTGATGGCAAATCCTCTGGAAAATATGGTGAATATAGTAATGACCTTTGGTTAAGCATTATTTGCTGTTTCATGGTTGTGATGTACAAGTTGGAAACAAACAACTATTCCTAAGAAGTAAATCTAGTTTGGATATGAAGGTCATGTAATCATTCAATATTTCCCCATCATCTCTGCTCAGGACATGGCGGGTTCCCTAATGGTGGTCAACTTCTGGGTCTGGGCACTAGTGGAAATATAGCCGGGAGATATGGTGGACATCACATTTAGTATTTTTTTTTTGTCGTTGTTGCGATGGCCTCCTACATCTCCTCTCAAACTCGCATTATTTTTCTTCTTCCTCTCTCCATTTCGTCTACAGGTTATGGGAGAATGCCTTATAAACCTCAGCCAGCCGGACTCAGCCCTGAATCTACCCACAAATATGGTAAAAACTTCAAGACTAGGATAATACTCCACGCTGTTGTGTGCTGTTGTATACATCTTGTAAATCTTGGTTATTTTATTATGATTTCAATTATATAAAATAAAATTTTATTCTAGGTATGACTGGGTCACTATATCAGCCTGAATCTCATGGATTTGGAGAGAATGGCCAATTAACACATGGTGAGATTGAGATTATTTATTTAAGAACTGTGTGACTGCTTGCTGCTGAAGTGTCAGTGAAGGCCCTTCCAGACTTTTTGGTTTGGGAGTAATGCTAATGTGAACAATTACCTGAACAGTTGGGTCAGTAGAGCACAAATAAATTCTGCTTTCTTTTTTTTTTTGTCTGACAGATACAGCTGCACCTCATGAATATCTGCCTACTCAGACAGATCCTGCTGGAAAACCCTATGGTCCGAGAGAGAGTTTATTTTTGAGAGATTTGTTGTATAAATATAATGCCAATTTTAATGCCCATGTTTATTCTCTATTTCCTTCTGGTCTCTTAGTAAATGGAGAGATACCCACTCCAGCAGCTGAGGGTGAGGGAATGCCCATTGGTGGATTTGGTGAGTATCCTTTGTTTCTATCTGTTGTGGCTTTACTGCTTTACGGTACAATTAAACTGTCCCTTTCAGATGTGGGCTATATAAATGGACAAGTGCAACCAGAAGGTAAAACTGGAAACAGGAAGTTATCCACCAAAATAATTCCTACTACATTCAAGACGTATAGAGTTAAATGAATGAATTGCAATCTTATTTTTCTGTATCTCATTTGCTTTTTTGCAGCGGCTACATCAAGCCCCACCCTGGACGACCCCTCATCCCCATCCTACCTGCCTGTTGAGACGTCGTTCACACCTGATGCAGTGCCTGGAGGTGTCGAGGATCTCCTTGACCCCATGGGCACGGCTAGCCTCTCCGTCGACTCCACAGCGGCTCCAGCTCTAACAGAGGGTGGTGTCGAGGTGCATGAGCAACCTGATGACCCCCAACAGCAGCTGCCACGTCAAATACACATTCAACAGCATCTAAAGCTTCATTTTCACCCCCGAGGCAAGTACATGAGGAATCATTGTTGATATGTTGGAAGTAGGAAAAAATTTCTGAGCATATTTAAAATTTGGACTTTTACTTGCCCATTTAAAAACATTGCTGCTGATATTATCAGATTTATTTAAACTGTACAAAAATGTGTACATGAGTGTTTTGTGTTTTTGCACACTGGTTAAAACTAGAGCAAGGAGTCATTTAGATTACTAGAAACAGAAAATTTATGGATCAGTATTTTTATCCAGATCCACTCCAAAATTAAGTAGTTCCCTCATTGACACATACAGTACAACACACCTCACCCTGTTTAATAGTAATCTTTGAATAAAACTAATCTATCAACTTTTTAAAAGCTGTGTCTTGCTATGAAAAGAAGTATTCCCACTTTACCTAGAGCTACTCCAAAATGTTATGGGCTCAAGTTTGGCAAATGTCAATCACCAAATCAAATTAAATTTATAATTTATAATGTAAATCAGCATGGCTTCTATATTTAAGGAGTAAATCTAAGGTCAGGATTTTTTTTCTTGTCTTAGGATCAAAGAATGGACAACATGATTTGAACGGTTTCTTTGGGAATAATGACTATCAAGGTAAGAACTGCCTCACACTAAGCAGCGATTTTCAGTTCACTGTGGTTTTCATAAACATAATTTTTATACTCGAACTTTATTCTTTTATGCACACAGGTTAACCCTGCTGATGACAAGCACAATCTCTTTCTGTCCTTGTATATTATTTCTGGCTGTATGGTAATTTTATTTTTTCCCTTGTTCAGAATAGTCTTTTCATTATTGTTAGTACATCTACAGGTAAAAAATATTTAATCTTGATTGAAAGAAATTAGGTTTTCTGTTTATGTGTATTTTATTCTTTGCATGACCTTTTTTGGTCCTACACTTTTTTACATTATGCGTGTAATGAATCACTTGCTGCAGAAATGGTGGTTGTCTTGTACACATCATTTAGTTTTGCTTGAATCACTTAATTTTTCCTGATGTTATCACCTCTAAATAATCCTTTAAAATGTAAATCATAATTTATTTTGCATAAGAAATGTTGTTGTTTTTTTTTTACATTTGTGTCAAGCATCTGTGATTGTACAGTAAATGATTAAATAACACCATCAGTGGATACCAACGGTGTTTCATTCACATGCATCTCTATATATTGTTACAGAAGAGGTTAAACCCATTCAGTTTAGCCTTGTTTAATTTACATGCACTTACTTCAGTAAGGTTTGATCTACGGATAATTTTGACTACAACAAAACACAATTTATAATCAGTGAGTTTGAGATGTGAGTCTGGTATAAAACGCGACTAGGAGGAGCTTCTGTCCTGCACGTCTTTTTGTGAGGATTACTTCAGCTTAAGGATAAGAACCCTTCACTGATTGGTCCAACTGACAGCATGCCACTTTCCCAGTTAAACAGTTTGCTTGGATTTACACCTGTCCAGCGATGGCTCCAAGAGCCACAAGTTCAGGCTATTACAAGCTGTTCTGTTGAGTTTGGAGTGCGGCCTCAGGTAGAATGTAAATGGACACCTGCTCCATTCACTTCATGTAAGGGCATCGTCTGCAGGAAGTTGTGATGGTACTCTGTAAAGGGCCCCGGCTGCTGGACTTGGCAAAGACTCCTACTCACCTTCAGTTCAACAAATATGTCCTGACAGGCTACCGGCCTGTGTCCACAGGTCAGGAGTGCCTCAGGAGTCTCTTCTACATGCACAATGAGTTGGGGAACATTTACACCCATGGTGAGTCCAGAAATAAACCGTGTATTACTGTTCCCCTGCCTGTCAGTCTCTTAGAAACTATTTGAGCAGCTCTAGAATAAATCTTAGTTTAGCAGCAAATGGTTCTCACTGATTCTTGTCTGTCCCTTTCAGAATATGTTCAAACAGGACATTGACGTTAACTACTCTCACTTTTGTTATAAGCACACCTGAAATGAGTGTAATGAGGATGTGCGTATTAGCTGTAATCTTCCCTGGGAATCCTTGTCCTGAAAATAACCTCCTCTCAACAAGGTCGTTATGGTTGTGTGAGATTTGACGATACTTTTCAATTGTAAGTACCCCTCTGTGCCATGGAGGCCAAGATACACTTTTGCATAGATATGATGCACTTGCAGAATTATGGGATTGTGTAAAAATATTTACAGAATTGGTGCTTTGTATTTTAAGGCTTATTAATATGACCCTGAATGAAGCTACTGAAAAACCAAATATGATATTTAACTGTCCAAACATGAATTGAAGGCATTTTCATTCTACCTTGTAAGTTCATAAACACTAACACCTTTACTAAGGGGAAGTGAAGGTTATTAACTATAGTGTGTTGCTCAACTACGGTTAATAACAGGAATATATTTCACATTGTTCCTAGGAAAGACTCGAATAGGGGCATCTGAATATTGTTCTGAATTTACATGATCTACTGTGACAACTGACTACAAGACATCCATACACGAGAAAGGAAGAAGTCTGTCTGGAAATAAAATAGTAATTGGTGTTGACTTAAAATCTAATTTCCATCCTTTTCTTTCATCAGGCATCCCTTTCTTCCTCTTCTTGGTGCTGCTGCCTTTTAGTATCCCCTGGCTGGAGGTGGACTGTTTGTGGATCTGTGTGGTGCACTACCTGGCCTGCCTCTGCCCCACTGTGGGCTCGGTTGTCTATCACGTGTTCATGAACCACGTGGGAGGAGAGCACGTCTATGACACCCTCCTCTCCCTGGACATGTTTGGGGTCTGCTTAGTCAACACTCTAGGTTGGTCATTGAGAGTTGTGTAAAGATTTAAAGTAGTTTCCCATTTTAAGGACCACATAACTCCTTGAATGACCACTGATAATGGTTAGTTGAGTGTAAGAACTGGAAGCATGGAAAACAGCAGCTCAAACCCTGGATTAAGGGGACAGAAACCTCCTTCCAGAAGTTTAAAAGATTTTGAAATCACAGTGCATCTCCTTTATGTAATATTCTAGGTGTTAAATGTAAAGTCCAAAGGTTTGGGGACAATTTCCAGTGTGATAGCAGTGACTTCCTGAGGTGTCAGGAACACTTTTCACAGGCAACAAGCTAAGAAGGCAGGCAGGTTAGAGGTTTCTCCACTTCATTCTTTATACCAAGCTAATTAGTATTACTTGATTAATTTTGAGTCTCAAAGTAAGTCCAAAGAAAATCCAACTGTAGTTAGTCTAAAATCCCCACTTAGATGTAACCTTACATGTCGGGGTCTTTAATGACTGCTGTCATCTCATCACCAGGGGCACTTCCCATCATCCACATCACCCTTCTCTGCTACCCTGCTGTCAGACAGGCTGCCTTGCTGGCCTACATCCTCCTGTCAGCTTACGGCATCTACTGCGCCACCACAGCACGCACTAACGTCCTGCGTCTGAGAGCCTTCATCTGGCAGGTCCTCTTCCGTTTTGGTTTGTTCCTGTTCAGGGTGTATGGTAGCGGGGCAGGCAGCCCCAACTCGCTGCGCCTCTTCGTCATCATGGACTCACTGGCCATGCTGGGAGGACTGGTGAACATCATCCAGATTCCCGAGCGCTTCATCCCAGGCCGGTTTGACAACTGGGGCAACAGCCACCAGATAATGCATGTCATGGTTATATGTGCAATTATCTACCTGCATTGGGGAACACTGGAGGATTTAGCATGGATTAAAACCTATCAGTGTCCTGCTGAGGTATAAGACCCAGTAAAAACTCATGTAGACTGAACGCTGATGATAGCAATCAGATTTAGGTTCTAATGAGGCAAGAGGATAAAAAGAAGTGGAAAGGTCTTTCAAAATGCACTTTAGTTATAGCTGCCTAAATATTTGGCAAGGGAAGTTTGCAAACTTAACATTTTGTCAGCACAGAGTATGAGGAAGAATCTCCAACAGTGTTGTAACTGTGGAACTCATTAAATCCTGAGCACACTTGACTATTAGTTTGTTGAAATGCAGTCGTTTTGGGTTGGTTACCCAAAACCAAACTAGTTTTGAGATAAAATGTAAAAATAAATTCTATATTTTTATAATATGCTCCATCTTGCTTCATTTACATCTCATGGTCGTGGTTCATGTTATAAATAAATGCAGTTGAATGCTTGTTTGAATGCAAGAACAATTTACATTTTATATACACTTGGAAAGAAAAAAATTGCCAAATGTCAATCACAATTTTCATTTGGTTTTGGCACAAACAGTTTCATTGCCATTCTTATTAACGTAGTTGTTTCAAGCATCAGTGTAATCTGCACCCGTCGAATCTTCAAACCAAAACACATTTGAATTTCATAAAACGTGTGTAGATGTTGCAGAGTTTGAACACATAACCCATAAACACAGCAGCTTTATTGTTTTCCAACGCACTGAGTCGATGCATCCTTGTGCTATTTCCACCACTGGATGAGATTCCCCTTTGCTACAAGTAGGCGCTTCAGCCTTCGTCTGAGCTGCTGTCATCCTCTGCCTCTGATAGGTCGGCGATGGGAAACCTCAAGACGGCAGCCACTCCGCTCAGCTGAGTCAGCTCTGAGGGGAGGGACATGATGGACTTAAGAAGTGAACAGCTGGTTTGTGTTTATTTTGACCAATAGTTCAATCGAAGCTCTACAAAACCTCATTGGTAAGAATTCCTGTGAGTCTTTAACATAGAATTTAGATAATACAGAACTGATAATAACTTACGTTCACCAGACACATGAAGGCTTGAGAATATTCTGCATAAAAAGAAAAAACTTGTCAGTAATTCTTGCCAATTCTTGGTGAATGTAGTCATTATAAAGAATCGGTACCTGACGGTGCCGCCGTTGTCTCTCACGCTGTCCACCAAGCGAACGTAGCGACTCCTGGTGGGGATGTCCTGATGTCTGGAGACGTGAAAAACAAGCAATCATGTACAGAGCAGACCTGATTCCTGACTATGTGTTTATATAAAATCTATTGAGCCGTGGGGATAAGTTGAGGAGTATGTAAAATAAAACCATTTAAAGCCAAGTGTATGATTTTAACAGGATTTCAGTATCTACATTTCTATGGTCAATTTTGGGTTATTTGTACTGACACGAAATTATCTTGGAGAACATGTTAATGTCTTTTAGCAGCAGTTGATCATCCATTTCTGCAGCTGCTGCTCGAGACAAACTTTCACCTGAGCTGTGACCTTAAGATCTGTTTACCTGAACAGCTTGTCGCTTATCAACAAGGTGTCGATGGCAAGGGCGTCAGCCGCTTTCTCCACATGAGCCAGTCTGTGAGGGCGATACAAAGGTTGCTGGTTATCAGTGTGACTCAATAAGGATACACTGGCTGTTCAGCTTCATCATCACCCACCCATAGAAGGCTCTGTCGGGTTCATGCTGCAGCATCTTATAGAAATCTTCCAGGGCTTTCACCTCACCTGCTGCCTGGAAATAAACAGATCGTCACTTCTTCAGTTTACAAAATGAAGAATGAAAAAAAACCTGAAAAATTGTTCACACAATGTCACCTTGGTGTCAGAAAGCCTGCTTGTCACAGTGGGATCAGAGAGGATTTCTGGAAAGCGATGACATTTCAGTGAGTGTTCATCTTGAGATGAGATTAGATCGTTCCATTCTCGGAGCCCGTCTGTTCATACCTTTGAGTGAGTACTTGTGACCTGATGACGAGTGGACCAGCATGAATTTAGGACGATTCTCTAGCAGGATCTTGTTGTCCTGTCGAACTGCCTCTCTAAAAATGTAGGTCATGAACTGGTCCTTTACGAACCCCGGACTGGCAACTAGGATGCACTTTACCACTAGGAGTGAGAAAAGAAGGGAAATTTCTTTTTTAAATTACAAAAGGACGCACAGCTTTCAAATATTGAATGTGCTGTATAAACGATCTACAGTGCAATAGATAAGAGGCTCACATGGGAACAACAAAAAAAGGTGACATACAACAGGAACTTGAATTCTATGTATGCAGTAAGTGTTTGTATGTGTGTAGTACCATCAAAATTTATGTGGCGTAGAATCGCCTGCATCACAGCCTCATAGAACCTCTCCAGCGCCTGCAAACAGTCACACCAGATCGAAATAAGACAGACGTTGCTTATTGCACTGGTTTGAAAATAAAGTAATGTTTACTCACTTATACAAAAAGAAAACAGGACGGTGGCACATTGATAATGTGTGAATTGAGATGCAGACATTGATATTCATTCATTGTCTACCACTTCATCCGCTGTGGCGGGGAGCTGGAGCCTATCCCAGCTGGCTGAGGACGTGAGGCGGGAGAAACTCCAGTCGCAATACCAGTGCACCGTGGAGCCACACAGACAGACAAGCACGCACACACACATTCACACACTATGGGCAATTTGGAACGGCCAATTAACCTGAAGCGCATGTTTTTGGAGGTGGGAGGAAGCTGGAGAACCCGGAGAGAACCCATGCAGAGACAGAACATGCAAACTCCACACAGAACAGAACTTGAACCCAGAACCGCCTTGCTGTGCGGCAACAGCGCTACCCACTACACCACTGCGCTGCGCCAGACACAGGCAAACAATTTCAAAATGTATTCTGTAGATTTTATTCTACATTGGAAAATATAGACAAAAAAGTGAACAGAGATGCCCTTTTTCATTTCAAACAGAGTTTCTTATATAAAAAAGAAAATACATGTTGCAAAAAAAAAAAAAAGATTGTCGACTCGAGTGTGCTCGGCCAAAGCACTGCCAACACTCCCTTAACTCTCCCATCATCGAGTCCACCCTCCATCCATTCATGCTTGTGCGTAAAGCTGCGTGGTCACTACCTTTTCATGCTGAGTGCAGCTTCCTCTTCTCTTGCGAGGGATGGTGACCTCCACTTTAGCACGAAGCAGGGTCATAGCGGGAGTCACCAACACCAGGTTGGCCAGGCCCTCCTGCATCACCACAGCCGCCACGTCTGCCTTCTGGGTTGCGTCACATGCCTGGTCTGAAAGGTAGACAAGAAAATCAGAACAGGATTGAGTAACAGTGATGCTGATGGAACAAAAGGCTGAAATCATTAGTGAGGGTGGTGCAACACACACACACCCTGGAGTTATCTTACTTGTCAAATTAATCTTCTTAAAAAGGCCAGCATTGGCAAGAATGTTTTGTATCTGAGACCAGATCTGAAAAAATGTCCAACAGCCCCCCTCTTGTTTTGACTCATGTTAGTGAATAATGGACAGTTAAGTGTAACTATGATGTCACAGTGAAGTTGACCTTTTGGTATAAAATGTTGTCACAAAAACATTTTCATACTATCAGACATTTATGCGAAAGTCACATTAGGCATAGTTGGTGTTAGTCATAGCTCAGAACTGTTTTGTAATGTCACGATATTTGACCCTTAAATTATTTCAGCGATAACAGGCTCTTCAGTTGACTCTCCGTGTTGTTTTAACCACAATTGTTCACTTCACAATAAGTTCTTTGATAAGAGGAGATTGAATTAACCAAGAGTCAAAACGTGTGAATTTGTCAAAATGTTCACATTGTGGTTAAAAAAAAAACAGCGTGAACCAAACTGACTATCCTGGACAGTGAATAGTGAACATAAGCTGACTGGAAGGAAAAAATGCTGTCCAAATTTTATTAGTTTGTTAGTAGTGTGGGACAAATTGTTAAAAAATCTTCATGAAATACAAAAAGTATTAAAAAAAACAACACCACCATTTTATTTACAGTATATAAAGAAATAAATGCCAATATCTAGGCGGCTAAGGGTGCACTGCCTAAAGCTCAGTGTGTCGAATGAATGAAAACATAATGAAAACTCAGTCAAATGCAAACAGCAGCACCCGCTTACCGATTCGTTCCAGCACAACGCTGTCCCAGCTCTTTTTAGCTAGAGTGAATTTCCTGTTAAGCTCAAGCTCAATAGTGTGGTAAGCCCCCATCTGACAAGAGAAGACAACACTGGTTACACAAAATCACACATTGATATTAAGACAGACTGAATGTTGTGGCTGAGCAAAATAAAAACTATTACAGCAGAAACGATCAAACCCTAACAGAAAAACAAATATAGGGCACTACTGAACACTATTTGTTAAGGTTAAAGTCACATAATATGCATTTTCAATTCATAGCAGACACACTGTCCACAACCCCAAGTTTGTGTGTTAATTATAGGGATGTTATGAATCTAGCCTGCAAAACCCAAAATCCAAAATAATTATTTTCATTACATTTTGGAAAAATAATTTTTTGTTTGCTTATGTTCTGTAATTACTCCCAAACCCTATAAACTATAGAGATATTTTGCTTAAAAATTTCAGACCTTGACATACTGGTTCTCCTCTATGTTTGTGCCCTTTACTCTCAGCTGGCAGGCCTGGGAGTCAAAGTCTATATTCTCCACACATAAAGTCAAAGTAGTCCGAACTCTAGAGCTGCCAACGCTTCCAGTGGTGGATTCCGTTTGGACTTTCCTGTTTGAACACAGGGAAGGGAAATGAGTTACAATTGTGACGGTATTTTTGAGACAAAACCAACATCATTCAACCCTCATTGTGAATTGTATTTTGTCAGCTGTTCAAATAAACAAATTACACAAGAACAGTTGAAGAGCTCAAAGCAACTGATTGTATTTGCTGTTTTCTTCCAAAACCAACACAGAACTCTACTTTTAATATCACCTATAGTCTCAACTTAGCGTGCAACATAAATTGTTAACACTGTAACAAACTTGATTTACTTTTAGCAATCTAGGCCTAAAGTTTTCTGTTTTGATTTAAATTTACATGTCGACTCCATGCTTGCACTACAGGACGTACATGACTGCTGACTCAAAAACACCAGAACAATAGTATTTAGTTTGCTCAAAAACCAATAAGCTGCATATGTTTTTGGATACCTTTCCATTGAGAGCTAAAACAAAACCATCGATACAGCATGGCTTGAGGAGGAGGAATGAGGCATGCACTAAAAAGAATCCCCCATCACGCATGGTGATGGCTTTGCTGCTTTGTTTCCCCAGACACTGTCAACCTGCAGCATGTAAACAGTCAAATGCATTCTGTTACACATCTTGAAATTCGAAGAAAACCTCTCACTGTGGGTGGGGAAGTTGAAGCTTGGACAGTTTATGACATTCCAAAAGGACAATAATCCCAAACAGACCTCCAAGTGTACCAAAGCTTGGTTTCAGAAGTAGTCCAGCATCATTCTAGAGTGGCAGTAACAGTTCCTTGACTTCAATACAGCTGAAGACATTGAAAAAAGTGTTTGCAACGTATAAACCTTGGAATATTCCAGAACTGGAAACCTTAATCCAGAAGGAATGAGCTAAGGCTCCTCAGAAACACTGCCAGAAGCTGGTGTCTGGCCAAGTGTTGCATTGGCGGGTCATTCAGGCAAAAAGTTGCTCCACAGCATCATAGATGTGCTATTGATTAAGATTCACTTTGAAACTGCAGTTGAGCTTCTTTAACTGTTCTATTTAAATTTGTCATTTTGGGCAGAAGATAAATGGTTACCTGATGGTGGAGGCCCTCAGACTATCCCCCACCTGCAGGAGGTTGTAGGTGTGCCACATATCCTCTGCCTCCTCTGGCATCAGAGTCACCTGTCTGTGGAGGAATGACACGTCATTCAGCCAGATTCTAAGTTGGTTATCATTTCAGTAAGCAAATGGGGTGTGGAATGCTCCTATGAGCTCCTCTGCAAGCCACTGACAGGTAAATGCTCATTCCCACCAGTAACCATGCTACTGCAGTTCGTATGTTACTCTATTTTTGTTTCTGTTGTCATATGTTCATACATACAAACATACATCATACATCACGTGAAGCGAGTAATACAACCCATGCACATTAAACTATTACGTGTTCTGTATGTTAGCACACGTTAACTATAAATGTTTATTCCTTGATACAAATGAATGTAAATCAACTAAGTTGACAAACGTACATCAGGCTGTAAAATAGCATGCTGATTCGCTTGCTAGCATTAGCTGTTGTTATCCACTCACCCGGCATTATCCTTTTCAATGTCTTTATGGAGCAACTTCATAATCGGACGGTTGTGTGATAAACCAAAGTATTATCCCAAAGTGTTAAAATCAACGTTGAATGGAGTTTGAGGCATTTTTATCTTAGTACATGTGTTACTTGCTAGCTAAGCCATAGCTCTACTTTTGAGAGGCTCACTCGACGCGTGTCGCCAACAGAAAGCGTTCAGGTCGTTGCGTCATGACAAAATACATCGTCAATTATTCCCTTCTTGGTCACTTCCGTGGGAGTCGCTTTACTGCGCAACAGACGCAGAGCAATGTCAAAGATAACAGTGACTAAATGTGAACAAGCGCGTTTTGACCTGCATTCCTCGCTGAGACATTCGGATAAAGAAAATTGAGATGTGGTTTAAATTCAACAAGGATTCTCCTTTCTTAGATAGTGGGTTGTAAATACTAATCGACATCGTCAACAGCCAATCCAAGAGAAAAATGTTTCCATTAAACCCGCCTACTGATAAAAATTGACCAATAGATGAACAGAAGCGGGCTACCCACTTCCGTCCAACCTCGGTTTGAGCTAACGCTCTTCTAGTCTTTTTTTGTCGATGGCATGGTGCTGGTATCTAAGGCAGAAACATCGCTGTCACGACAAAATACGAAGGCTTAAAGTGAATTTTGATATCTAATGGTAATTAATTTGACTAAGACGGATTTCTGAAGTCCATGACAGCCATTGCATCTGTAATAATCTAGCGCCCAACC
>CM023626.1:8927035-8952035 GCA_013358685.1 Antennarius maculatus | reverse complement strand
GGAGAATAAACAAGACCTTCTCCTCTCAACCAGCAAAGGTGTACTCTCAGTGGCAGGGAAATAGCAGCCAGCCAGACCCACCAAGAGCTGAGGTGGAAAAATACTGGAAGGGCATATGGGAAAGAGGAGCATCACACAACACTGATGCCCAGTGGCTAGTGGACCTGAGGACTGACCTGCCTCCCAGAACAAGAACCAGTAACCATCTCAATGGCAGACATCCAAGAAAGAGTGTCAAAGATGAAGAGTTGGTCAGCACCGGGCCCCGATATGATCCATACATACTGGCTAAAGAAGCTGACAGCACTCCATGAGCGTACAGCAGCACAGATGAACCAGCTGCTAAGGGATGGGATGCACCCAGAATGGTTGACTGAAGTCAGGACAGTCCTGATCATGAAAGACCCACAGAAGGGGATCTACACCATCCAACTACCGGCCAATAAGCTGTCTCTGTACGACATGGAAGCTCCTGTCAGGCATCATGGCGGCTAAGATGAGTGGGCACATGGATCAATACATGAGCGGGGCACAAAAAGGAGTTGGTAGTAACACCAGGGGAGCCAAGCACCAGCTACTGGTGGACAGAGCAGTACACAGAGACTGTAAGAACAGGCAGACCAACTTGTGCACCGCCTGGATAGACTACCAGAAAGCCTACCAGAAAGCCACACACATGGATACTGGAATGTCTGGAACTGTATAAGATCAACAGGACACTAAGAGCCTTCATCCAGAACTCAATGGGGATGTGGAAGACAACCCTAGAGGCTAACTCCAAGTTAACATCAAGTGCGGCATATACCAAGGGGATGCACTATCACCACTGCTGTTCTGCATAGGCCTGAACCCCCTCAGTCACATCATCACAAAGAGTGGCTATGGATACCGATTCCGAAGCGGGACAACAATCAGCCACCTCCTCTACATGGATGACATCAAGCTGTATGCCAGGAATGAGCGAGAAATTGACTCATTGATCCACACCACCAGGATCTACAGCGAGGACATAGGGATGTCATTCGGATTAGACAAATGTGGCCGGATGGTATCTAGAAGGGGCAAGATGATCAGAACTGAAGGGGTTGACCTACCAAGGGGCAGGATAGAAGACATCAAGGACAGCTACAAATACCTTGGAATCCCACAGGCTAATGGCAATCATGAGGAGGCCGCAAGGAAGTCATCCACAGCCAAATACTTCCAGAGAGTAAGGCAAGTCCTGAGAAGTCAGCTGAATGGCAAGAACAAGGCCCGAGCCATCAACATGTATGCACTCCCAGTCATCAGATACCCCGCTGGGATCATAAGCTGGCCAAAGGAGGAGATAGAAGCCACAGATATTAAGACTAGAAAGCTCCTCACCATGCATGGAGGGTTTCACCCCAAGTCCAGCACCCTGAGGCTGTACACTAAGCGGAAAGAGGGGGGCCGAGGACTAGTGAGCATCAGGGCCACTGTCCAGGATGAAACATCAAAGATCCAAGAGTACATCAGGAAGATGGCCCCAACAGACGAACTGCTTGGTGAATGCCTTAGACAGCAGACACCTGAGGAGGAAGAGGAGGAGGAGGGGGAGACAACATGGAGGGACAAGCCCCTACACGGCATGTACCACCGTCAGATAGAGGAAGTGGCTGATATCAAGAAGACCTACCAATGGCTGAATAAAGCTGGACTGACAGACAGCACTGAGGCACTGATCATAGCAGCACAAGAACGGGCCCTAAGTACAAGAGCAATAGAGGCCAATATCTACCACAGTAGATCTGACCCAAGGTGCAGGCTATGTAAAGAAGCCCCAGAGACAGTCCAGCATGTGGTAGCAGGGTGCAAGATGCTAGCTGGGTCAGCATACATGGAGAGGCACAACCAAGTAGCTGTGATAGTGTACAGGAACATCTGTACCCAGTATGGACTAGAAGTACCCAAATCCCAATGGGACATACCACCAAAGGTGGTTGAGAACAACAAGGCTAAGATCCTGTGGGACTTCAGCTTCCAGACTGACAAACAGCTGCTAGCTAATAAACCGGACATAGTGGTGGTGGACAAAGAGCAGAAGAGAGCAGTGGTGATAGATGTGGCGATTCCAGCTGATGCCAACATCAGGAAGAAGGAACATGAAAAGATTGAGAAGTATCAAGGATTGAAAGAGCAGCTGGAACAGATGTGGAAGGTCAAGGTTAATGTGTTCCCCGTAGTAGTAGGAGCACTTGGGGCAGTGACCCCCAAACTGGAAGAGTGGCTCCAGCAGATTCCTGGAACAACATCTGAAGCCTCAGTCCAGAAGAGCGCAGTCCTAGGAACAGCTAAGATACTGCGCAGAACCCTCAGACTCCCAGGCCTCTGGTAGAGGACCCGAGCTTGATGACACACAGATACCACCCTACAAGGGTGATAGGGACATTTTTTTTTTATATATATATATATCGTACAGGCCCGTACACACACATACACATGCATTGGACAGCATTTACATGTGAATTTAAAATCATATAATAAGGTGATAATGCACTAATAGCACCACATCTGTGAATTATAGAGCTGTAAAGCTCTCATTATCCTGACACCTATACTGCCCTTAGACAGGCCAATAATTGGTCAGACTTAAGTGTGAGAGAATGAATTATTCTGGTGTTCAAGCACTACTGATGAATTTTATTTTCAAATGAAACTGTCTACTTGAAGAAGGAATAAATAGGACTCATCCTCTGCCATGAAGTTTATCCCCTGTGAAGGAACAGAGAGTATCAGTTCTTCTGGAACTGACTCCTTCAGATTAATTGTATCTTGTTACAGTGACCATTTTGTGGTCACTCTTACTGCCCCCCCTCACAGACAAACCCAAAGGACATCATCACCACTGATGACAAAATATGTCATTGTTAGGAGTGGAAACAGAGACATCTCGACTTCTCCAAAAATGATCTCTGTGACTGCATCTGAATTTTCTTATTGGTGAAAGTCCCCAGATATTTATTTATAGCTGTCCTCTGATTTAATCCCCTTATCAGATTGTAGAGGAAGTTTGGAAGAAAGCCACCGACTTGCACAATTCATCACACCATGACCAAAGTCACCTAGAACATAAGTCTCCCCTGGAAAAGAATAGGAAGTACCAGAATCTTGTGTTAAGTTCGTGAACTATCTGCCTGGATATTTGTAAAGTAATGAAGAAAGTAAAGAAAACTTACTCCTGGTGTGAAGCAATAAATGAGGCTACAAATCACACCCTTCGGCTTTTATTTACATCTTTATTTTTCTACTTGTCTACTTGTTTTTGCTACACGTCAGAAATGGACATCTCAATATTTCCTTTGAAGCCGTGACCTCAGCTGAAATCCATTCCTTTCAAATCAAATTTGTTTTTTGATTCTATTTAAATTTGTCCTTGCAGATTCTCATTATGGAAGATGCTGACTGGGGAAGAGTTTATTTTCAAGTTGACTTCATCTCTTCTATTTAAAAACAACTTTTGAGGAGCTCAACCTTTCATAGTATTTTCTGACACACACACACACACACACACACACACACACACACACACACACACACACACACACACACACACACACACACACGCACACACACACACACACTCATTCTCTATTCTATAGTATTAATATGTTCTAAATATCCTTTGTGATTCAATTTCCTGCATGAGTGTGGATGTTTTCAATTGTCAGTAGTGTCTTTTATCACTTCTCAGCTCAGTCACTGTTACATTGCATGAAAGTCATATCAGTCATCTGTATTAGATTACAAGCACTCTGTTCCAAATTTGAAATGGTTTTGTTCTTGCCCTTTGTTAAGGACAATATGTTGCAAAAAATTCAACAGCTACTGCAGTCCAAAGCTTAAAAATATCCTTAACAACTCCTCCACAGCTCTCAAGCTGAAGTGTTGGCCATCTCGTAATGTTGGACACAACCAGTGTCCCCTTGCTCACAATGTAATACTAAAATGATCACCTTTTGATTTAACTGCACATGCATAATATTTGCAAAATGTTCAATAAAGAGTTGCAATACACCCAGCATTATTTGGTTATTGCATGGTTAATATTAGCATCTGTAACATATTAATGTAGCTGTGAGAGGTGGAGCTGTTGTTACTCAACAGTCTGTACCTTACACAAGAATAAGCCAACAGTATTTGTCACCAGATGAAAGTGACCACCACCCTCCCTGAACTGCTCCGTCCATCTGTCCAGCACTGCTTCCCTGAGACATTTCACCCACTTCAGCTATGGTTACACCCGTCCTGTAGACCAGGTTGACTGACATGCCTGTCTCTTTCCCGGATTCACACTCTGACCCTGGCAGCAGGAGACCTGTCTCCACAGCAGCGTCAGCTGAAGTGTGCATAATCCTGTCAAGACCCCAGTAGATGACAGGAAATGAAGATGTGGCAAGGACTACATTCTGAGGACCAGTCCCTGCATGGGTTAATGTTTTAAATCTGAATGGTCACTGGGGCTGGCAGGCTGACCATTACTGTCTGTACATGGTCAGTAAGTCTGTGTATGGTCAGCTGGCCAGCCCTGTAAACTGTCTTTGTGCTGTCATAAAGCCTTGGACGGATTAGAGCTGCAACAAGCAAATCATGTTTAAATGAGTTTGTCACTTAATTACATCTAATTGACTATAAGCAGTAATTTATCATAAGCATATTATGTATGCTGATGATTTTTTTTAATGAGTTTTTTAAAAAATGCAATAGATTAATTACTAATTACTGTTTAATGCAGTTGAAGGTACTACTGATTACAGAATTTTAGGTTTAAAATTCAACATTTTGATGATTTTAGGGGCTGTTTGTCCTAAAAATGCATTTGTTTGTGCATTCTGCTGATAACTAGGCCACTGTTACATCCCTGCATTTACTTTAGTTATTGTTATAAAAAATCTACCTAGAAAGGTTTTAGCTAAACGTTACATTATTTATATGAGAGAGATAGCAGCTGATTTTATGATCTTAGCATGAAGACTGGAAATGGTGAAGAAACAAAAGGAAAAAAAATCTTTTCCTAAAATCTATGGATTGTCATTGACGGTTTTTGTTGGGCTCCTAGCTTTACATGAGGAAGACTAATTGCTTCTGTCTTCATACTAAGTTAACCAGTTGCTGCCAACATAATCCATCTTTTTTTTTTGTTCACTAAATGGAGTGATGAAATGTTTTCCTTCAGTGTCAAACTTAAGGAAAAGGATCCAAATACATCTTTCAGTGCAGCCAAGTCACTTTAAATGACTCCTTAATGATACAAATATTTTTAAAATCTGCCAAATGTCCCTTGAGAACCGTTCTTAAAAATTTGTCAAACATCAGTAACACAGTACACTAAATATACCTTTTAATACTTAGTTAGCCTTGTTCACATTTTGTGATATTCCCACAGCTGACACACAGTTTACCCAATGAGCTGGTTTTAAATATGTGATGATCCTGGTCTTACTGTGTGTTAACAGCGGTGATGATAGAAAGATTTTCCTCGGCTCTAGATGAAGTTTTAATGACCCTATCGGTTGTTGGTCATCTCAAGATATTTTGTATTTCTCCAGTAAGCATCAGAGATCAACAGGTTTAGTCAGTCAATTAATCACTCTGAATGTGTGACTCCTTTCAACGCCACCTCGCTCTGTTGTCCCTTCTCACGCTCTCACTCTGAGTGCATCTCTTCTTGAACTCCTTGAGGGTGTAGTCAGTGTCTCCCCAGCTCCCCGCTCACTTGAGGGTGTGGGTGACTCGAGTGCCAGGAGAGCTTTGAATAACAGAGAGGGGAGAAATAAAAGGAATAGGCACCGCACGCCCCCAGTCTTCCAGCAGCAGAGAGAAGACACAGGAATAACCATGCCGGTGCCAGCCCCTGCAGGTATGCTGATACTTTTTGTGAAAGAAAAATTCATTGTAAATAGATTGGGGTTTCAGGAGCGATATTGTTGAATGAATTTGTTTGATTTGGGTTGAGGATTCACCTGCAAAGTATAGACACTACTTTAAATCAGAGGATGCTGTCGGAATTGATTGTATTAAATGTAATTTTATGTTATTTCAATAATTTGTAAGACGCCTTTACTTTTTGTGATGTAAAATCAGTTGACTGTAGAGTGTGACATGAATGACATGAATCACGGAACGATGCTGGCTGTTCAAAAATATGTGACATCTACTTGAGAAAATAGATGTTTACCAGAAAAGTTTTGTTTGTAGCACAGCAAAGCATTGCTAAAATCAGTAGATATCCTCATCACACATTTATACTGAAAGAGTAATGTTTAATTTTCACGCAGATTCTCTTTCTTTTTAAGATTAAGTCATATTTAAATGCAGGAAAAACCAATGTTAGATTTATAAAACTGAAAAAAAAAATAAAATCATGATGAAAACCAGATCTTAACATTTCTGCTGCACAACATAACAGTCAAAATATGGTTGTCAACATGACTTAAATCACAGTTGCTGAAAAGATTCAGGGGCAACAATGAGCTTCAATGAGTTCTGACTTCTAAATTTAACTCACTGTAACATAACCATTTAATGCCATGATTCTGAATCCAAGAAAACTTAACAATAACAAAA
Organism: Antennarius maculatus; assembly: GCA_013358685.1. NCBI lineage: Eukaryota > Metazoa > Chordata > Actinopteri > Lophiiformes > Antennariidae > Antennarius > Antennarius maculatus. The sequence continues at coordinate 8,945,450 of CM023626.1, read as the reverse complement.
ACATGTTTAAAATGACAGCAAAAAGATCCAAAACTGCTGAATAGACTCATGCGATCATTGAAATGAGTGTCATTGCCTCTTTGACAGATTGTTGTTACCTGTCTGTTAAGAAGACTAGAAAGGCCATAAATAGTCACATGGCACGATGCTTTGACATCATCGGGGTCAGTATGTTACTGACTTCACCCAAAGGCGTGCAGCTCGTTGACTTAACAGGAAAGCTTGGAACAGTTTTGATTTGATGGAGCAGGTTCATGTGCAACAGCTAAATTTGCACAGCTATATTTCTGTGCTGCATGAAGAGCCTGCTTATGTTTCGTGCTGGCTGAAACTGATCTGCTTCATGTATAATAGATAGAAAATACTGCAAATTCTGTTAAGTTTTTATGTTGCTGAATCCACTTTCAGCAGGATGTTGTTACCCATGTAAACTTTACAAATTTGAAGTTTTTGACAGAAATTTGAAACAGAAATTCTAATACTTTTTCATTACTGTGATGAGAAGTAAAATAAAATGTCTTTCCCATGAAGTTGGCATTTAGTATTCTTTGGTGAATCAGTTTACATCCCCCTGAATAGTGAGTTCATCCCTCACCTTTGCCTGTGAAAAGTCTTTGTGTTCCTGGATCCTTACCAAGGAAAAAATTCAAAGGTTTCAAAAGATTAATGTACTTATCAGTCACTGTCTAGCAAAATGAGACAAAGCAAATATGATTAAAAAAACGACTGATCTAAATAACTAGTATAAAATCATTACTCCTAAAATAGGCAACATAAAATTAAAAGCAACCCATTAGTTTGAATCGAAGCCCTGCCCCTCAGTATCCAATCCAAATTTTGGATATGTAATAGCTTTTGTTTGTTTAGATTTAGGTAGGGGCCAGTGTCATCTCAGGTACCCATGCCACACAGACCCCATGCTGTCAGGGGGTGAGGTGAGGTGAGTCAGTCTGTGACTGTGGGGAGAGTGCTTTGCAGTCCATACCTCTTCATGATATTTTTGTATCATCCGTTCTGCAGCAGTGACTGTAATGTTCCATGTTGGAGGACTTTGCTGATGCTTTGCTAATTCCTAATTCTTAATAATTCATTTTTTAAAAATTACATAACTCTCTGTGAGTCCCTTTTTGTTTTTATGCCATAAATGTAATGAGGCGCTACTTTTGTTGACCATTGACAACCAAACATGTTAACGCTTGCAATATGAATGTCTCCACTTAGCTCACTCAGCGTCTTCACCTCCTGCTGCCTCGTCATTCCAAGTCAAACTGGAACGCTTTGAGAATAAGAGTCATATCACCTGGCTCTGATTTACACATAGCTCATCATAGCACTTGATGTTTCTTAAAAATATTCAACCTCACATTCGAAGAAAACTGATGTAAAACTGTTATTATTACAAATCTACTGTATGGAAATGGCAACTCAAGTCCACTTATTCCTCACGGCAAAAAAAATATTTCATTATTTTTAATTCAATTTTAATGATTGAAATGTTGATTTCTGATTGGCTCTCTGTGCTCTGTCACTGAGCAGCAAGATCCAGCCTTCAAAGTGGAGCTAAAAATACTCTGCAATAACCCCTGACCTTCCCTGCTCCTTATAAGTCCACACAATTTGATGCATCCAAGCATATCAGGTTTTGCTTTTCATCATCACAGCTGAAACAAATCATTAAGTTATTTACTGCTTACATTCAGAACGCTACTTTATGGTCAGTAGACCTGACAACAAACATTCATCACAACAACAAACTCTTATCTGAGCCAAAAAATTATCCTGAATTATCGTGAAGAGAATAATTCACATTATTTTTTATGATCTACATGACATGTACTTAATTTTACTAAAATGCAGTTGTTAAGATACGAAAATGGATGTAATGATTTCAATTCCCAATTGCAATTCAGATCTGTGTGCACTGATCCAACACTTGTATCTGAACAGAAAAGGACCAATGGCTTCTAAGCACAGGACTGATGAAAAATATCTTAAAATTATGTGATGTTGAGATATCTTTTCACCCTTAAGACACTCAAAGGTCCTCAAAGGTTGAACTGTTCCAGGTTAGCCAATACGATTCTTTATGTCTGGGTGATGACATGTGTGTCAACCTGTAAATCAAGCTGTCAGGAGTAAACATGGGGAGGCAAACAAAAAGACGTGCAGTACCTACACTAACCACAGAAAGCATGAAACTACAGAAAGTTAATTAAACTCCAAACATATTCATGATCCCAAATACTTCCAGAAATAAACCAAAGGAGACTAAAATGAATATATAGACTGTATTTGATAGATATATCTAGATACTTAGTAAAGTACTAATAGAGAGAAGACTGTTACACATTAAAGTCCAGGATTTGAAATATTTCTTAACCAAATGTGTTGAAAATATTAAAGGAAACTTTATAAATAGGCATTAATGTACAAGCAGGATTTTACTGTTTGTTTTGATGGAGCTAATTTTTAAAAGTGTTCTGTAGGGCTGCTACTAGCAATTTAGTAAATGAATTTAATGACAGTCCAACAATAGGTTTACAGTAGATGTTACTATATAAGGTAGAATGTTAATACCAAAAACAAAGACAAAACAAAAGCAGATCTCTCCTCAGGACATAAACAAACAAAAAAATGCCCCCGCCAACATAGACTTTAAATATATATTATCCAATGCAAATGTGAAAACTGTAGAAACCACATTTGAAACCACAGACATTCTCTAGGGAGGGATATTTAAACTGTTAAGAGCAGCTGTTCAGAAGTTCTTTCCTCAAGTTTACCGCAAACTTGTTGCAAATGATCAGGATTCTCGCCCTGAGTGGACTGATTTAGCAAGATGCTGATGCAGATTTATTCTCAGTCCAGGTGCTTTAACATGCTGTATGAAGTATTAACAACAAAGTCTAGGACAGAGGGGTATCAGCCATTTGTAAATGCTGTCTTTGTGAGCTCAGATCCAGTGTACTTAACTGTTATGTTACAGAAGCCATATGAAACCAATGTTGTATTCAGTATATCCAATTTTAGCATTCACTGTTATAAGATTTCAGCATTGAAAAATCCTTCTTATTTATATGAAAGCAGCAAAATACAGTGAAACTCAAGCTGTTCTATTTAGTGTTAATGACAAGTCTAAGGTTGACAGTAAAGTAAGCAAGGTCAAGATGGTTCAACTATTCAAGGAAACTGCATTCGACTTAAGAGAACGTGGCATGACTTCAGAAAAGTCATGAGACACCAATCCTGGCCTTTACCAGCTACTACAGTGACCCCCACACAGACACTTGAGGAGTTAGGCTATATGCCTCTATTTTGGGTGAGAATTTCCTTTGAGCAGATTTAGGCCTCAACAATTAAACCCCCTGGGCTCCCCTCTCCAAACAAATTGACTGGCTGCCATCCTCTGAAGCCTTGTGGCCAGATGGAATTTATCTTTCCAATCAGTAAATAGAGATGAAGTGGTAAATTTCAACAGTATCTCTTTCAAAGATTATGCAACTTAATAAAAATTTCAAAGGTCGTCATTTAATAGAATGTATCCTTTTACCCCAGAGGCATTACTTTTGGATTTACAGTCTAAGATTACTCATTTGACCATCAGACAAGCACGTAGTTAATATTAACAGGGTGCAACGTAAAGTTAAAATATGTTCACAATCCATCATCCCAAATCATGTCAGGGCCAAGGACCCATTGTCTTTATGTGAACAGAAACACTAATGTGAGGCATCAAATGTTGAATTGTGTGCAAATGCATGAAATAATGCTGGTTTCTAATCACCTTTTTATTTTTTATTCCTCAGCTAAACCAGAGGGGGAGGGTAAGTCAGCTTCTCCTTAGTATTTTCCTGTTGACCTTTTGTGTGTCTTACATTATCACATAGTGACTTGATTACAGCTCTCACATTTTCACTTTTGCTCACATATTATGTCAGCTGTCAGTGTCAGTACGGGCTCAGACTCCTGCAGGAGTGCAGGCATCATGCAACAGTTCTTTGTCATATTTGTGATTTATTTATGTATGTCAGCTTGATATAGTACGCATATGATTTTTATTTTCACCTCTGAGCTTTATCTCTTATAATGTCAACTCTTAAACGGATGGCACCAAGAGAAAAAAATGCTTTGGTTATTATTATTATGCTTTGGTAAGTTATTCGAGTGTGGTCATGTGATACATGGCTGGATTTAATATGTTACAGACTGATAAACTGACTGTTACTGATTGATCTTTCAGGTCAACTGTTTGTAGTTTGTCAAATAAATGCTGTCCAATGGGACTACCGTTGTTTTATTTCACTTCCACTCTGTCTAACAAAAATACATTAATTTTAGCTCCAGAGGAGCCAACTGAGGAGGGTGAGGGGCAAAAATTTTCTATTCATTTTCTCTTCCCTTTTTTGTAACTGAATGATCCACTGCATTCACCCTGTGTTAATATGTGACATGGTGTGGGCTCGAGTTGAACCGTGGTAGGAAAAGCATTTGAACTAATCAGTCAGGGTAATTATGTGAATAATATAGAACAAGTGGTTTTGCTTTAGATAATAAGTTGTGCAATCAGTGCGACAAGCAGATAGGCCCGTAAGTCAGTCACATCATATGAGAACATGAAGCCACTACGGTTGGATAATGGAATTATTACGCTAAGTTAATTCACAGAGTTTGTATTTAATACTTAGCCCTCAGCATGTGTCACGTGTGTTAGCAAGAGCCACATACGTTACAGATTGTGTATCCTCCAGTAATTTTGGTGTGTAACATTCCCCTGTTAATGTGATGTCATGCCGCATCATGTCAGTGTTTTCTTTATCTTTTATTTGTTGTCCAAGGGGAAAGGAAATAATGTTTTCAATTTTAAACATTCTGCATGTTAAATCCCTGCATTGTCAGAAGATGACCGTCGTGTGTGCAAAAGACAAGACAAGAGTGAATTTGAATATTAAATGACTGCAACTGGATGCATTACCCACATCCCTGAACTCTGTGTTCCACGTGACATTGTGTTACATGTCACTGCAGGCATGTGATGTGTGCACAAACATCTGCAACTCCTCTGTATTCATGATTTTTATGTTTTGTTTTTGGGATCGGTCTTGATTAACTTTCTCTTTTCAACGATTTAACCTTGAATTTAATATTCCCAGCTGTACCGCAGCCGGAAGAAGATAGTAAGCACCACTCAGTGTTTGGAAACAACACACATTTTATGCTAACTTTCTCCTCAGCTCATCATGTCTAAATGTAGTGAAATAGTTCAGTGTAAATATATGCACATATACTGAGACTCAGGCTAATTCTTATTCATTTCCTTAGATCTACTCCCAGTAGATGGAGGTAAGGCAGAATCCTGTACACTGAAATGTTTTTGAGAATTTAATCCATATAATGTATTCACAAATAAGTGCATACATGAGAAAACTTTGTGTTAAACGTTTATCATCCGCATGACTTAACTATTTTTGTTTGTTTTAGAAAATATTTCAGTTTACCTGCATAATATTTATTATAGAACTTTGTTCAGCTAGTAAAAATATGAACTGATCTGCTGAATAGTCTTTAATTTAATAAAAATTTGGTAGTGACTTCATCATGGATTGCTAGTGCTTTTAGAGATCACACCGAATGCCCAAGGTGGATTTTCTTACTTTGACCATTCTATACATATACTGTGTAGTATATGTTGCAGGAAGTGTGAATTTAACCTTTTGTTTGCTTTATACTGTGGTGTCCACAAGTCATTACAACAGGTTTTTTGTTCTGTTGTATGCATTTTGTGTTTTGTTCATCAAAGTATATATACTTAATGTTGTTGCATGCACCTACAATAAGCATGCCAAAAGGAAAATACCTCAATTTATAAGTTCAGGCTGAACGGGGCATAGTACTTCCTGTTTGTCTGTCGGTCTGTGTTGCATCTGTGCGTCATTTCCTGTGCATCAGTGAGCTTTTGCTTCCCAGCTGCTTTTTTCAGTTAAATCTGCTTCCTTGTCCGCAACAGATTCAGAGGCTGATGGGGATGGTAAGAAAAGAGAAAACTATTTCATTGGCCTGTTTGTCAACAATTCACTTCCAGAAGTATGGCTTGAGTGTTGGTATTATGTGCTAGTCAAAACGTCACATAATATATGAAGTGCCATGTGTAGCTATTGTGTTATTTGGAACTATTTTGACTACTTCAGTTTGGGCTGACATTGCAACATTGATTTTATTACTGTTCATGCAGCTTGTATTCATTCAAATGCCATTTTTCTAAATTGTCCTCCTTCTTTGTTACTTTTTGAAAGCACACCACCAAAACAACACAACACATCAGTTGCCTTAATGTGTCAGTTCATCATCCTGCAAGACAAATCTCCAAAAATGTTCCACAAAGTCGCTACAGTAGCACGATCCAGGATATCCATCTCCTGGGATTAACATTTTATTCCCAGACACATGACAGCTATGCTGGTTGTGTTCCTCCACGTGAAGAGTGCTTCCCATCCCATCTGTGACCTACAATATCAGCTGTCTTCTGCCTCTGTCCCTCTGGCAATCCAAACAGTGCGAGTGGTAACACAGCTGTTGTTTTTGAGTTACATTCATTGTAGCACAATGGCAGCTGTAGCTACTAAAATACCAAGTGTCTTCTTCGGTTTAGATCGGATGGGGAAGTACCAAGTCTTCAGTTAATGATTGCTAATCTACCAACAATAAAAAGAAACTCCTTGTCTTGAGTAAAGCTCAACTGGTGCAACTGACACCACTGAGAAGTTCATGATCTTCTGTGCAGGACATATTGTGGAATGTTGAGAAGTCTCCAGCTTGTCTGGACCACTTTAAGGTCTTCCTGTTGGCTTTTGTTGGCCCCATTAACCTCAGCAAAAACAGAAAATAAGACACACCGAAAACATTTGTTGTGCTTGCACTTATTGAATATAAACTACTAACTATGTTGTAGTTTACTTATACGACACTGTAGCAACCCACACACACAGCTGCAGGTTGGCAGTACTATATGTATGACTGATCTAGCTAGACAAACCAGTCAGAAATATTAAGCATATCACCGTAGCACCCCCCCCCCCCCTTTTAACACATGGAGTAGCCACCTTGGATTATGTGGTCCAGTGTTTAAAGTCCAACCTGGGATGCATGTGGAACTTCCAACTTGGAACTCTCAACATCATTTATATGTTAGGCCAGTGGATGGCCAAATCATCCACGATTGGCGGCTTCTTTTTAAAGCTGTTTGGCCATAGTGTCAAAGCTCGGATAATGGGATATGAGGCATGCAGAGGAGAGGTGAGAAAACACATGCTATCTCCAAAAGTGGCAAAGCTGATTTGTGTTCTCACAACGGGGGTTTTATCTTGAGCAGGGGCAGCAGACCTGCAACTTTGCTCTGAAATATTGTCTGACGAGTCAAGAGACGGGCCAAGCAGCCATGGAGAGGCCGTTAAATGTTAAGTTTAGTTCCTGCCCTGGATGTTATCTCATAAATTCCGCGGTTATTGGTTCCTGAGACGCTTCCGCAGCTTCTTTCCATCTCTTTAACACCTAATGTTTATGAATGTTCATCTCATCTTTCTTGCCGTTGAATGTTCATCTTTGAATCCATTCCAGAACAGAAGCAGTTACATTAAATAGAGAAGTGTCGACCATCACAGTAGCAGAGCAGAAGGAGGAGACATGGCAGCACACACACACGCACACACACACACATACACATACACACACGCACAGCAGCTATGCAATATCAGTCCAAAAGAAGTAACCAATGTAATTTCAATGAATATCATGTGTGGGGATTGAAAAGGCAGTAATCAATACATTTGATTACTTTCTGTATGATTGATGTTATCTTACCTCTAGATGTAAACTTTTGTTTGATTGTATTTCACTGTGTGGTTTGTGTTAATATTACAATTGTAAAGAATAATAATTCTGTAATGGTTGTTGCCTTGTTTGAGTTCAAGCTGACCTATGGTACAGTATAACAGCAGATGGTTATACTTCCATATGTTAAACTGGATACTCGTTCTCCCAATCCGAGACAAACGCTGGAGACAAGAGTGAGGGTCGGCTGAGTGGATGAGACAGGAGGGGGACTGCAGACTGCATGCAAATGTGATGCTATGAAATGATGTGCATGCATCAATCTAAGTTACAGTGAACTTGTCGCATTTGAATGGTTGAGTTGATTTTTGAAATTTTTTATGACTAGTTATTACTGAGGGATGTTTCTTTAATGTAAAGAAAAAAACATGACTTTATTTAATGGTAATATGTATTACCACATCGCATTTTTCACTTAATTAAACTTTAATCACTGATTTTTTTGGTATGGGATTCGACAGTAGTTTGAATTTTAGTTCAAAATTGTTGAACTATTTACTGTATTTGTAAAACAATTAACTCATTTTGAGCAATTTTTTAATGGTGCTTTTGCTTGGCTCAATACACAACCATAGTAGTAGGGGTTCTATTTTTTAAGCCTATTTTTCATAAGTATGCTATCAAATTAAAACGATGACGGTTGAGTTTTATCTACTATTAACACCAATCTAATTGCTGCACTTTTCACAAGATGTAAGACTGTTCCTTCCTTGCCTAAGATTATTATGGATTAATAACAAAGTACAAAATAATAACTTATAAAATCTTTTTCTGTATTTTTTAGTGTTTTTTAAGCTTTTGAAAGACTGTGAAATAATAGAGCTCTATTATTTGTCAGTAAAGACAATTTAATTGCTTTTCATTGTTTAATTACAGTGATGCCAGAGGACGGTTTCGAAATATTTCTTAAATATCAAGTATTGCTCAAGAGGGGTGTAAACCATGTATATAGATTTAAGAAAAATGCTGGTGCACGGTATTGATAACACAGTACAGTATGAGCCAATCATGAAAATGCAACCTAGTTTTCTTGTGTTTGTATGCAGAAAATGTTGATTGTCATAGTTCACTTTTAGTGTTTTAATTATTTTATGTTTTAGTTTATCACTCCGTGTTCATATCATAATATTTCATATACTGTATACTGTTTGCGATTCAGATTTTCCTGGGGATTTTATTGTGTCCTTTGCACTTTGGTTCATTGTACAATCTCGGTGGATATTGAAGAATGTTTGATGGTCTTAGTCTCAACTATATCCATCAAAAAGTATTTTCACAATTAAAAGAACAAAAGACATGATTTGTTTCTCTTTCTTCTCAGAGCCTGGGTCGACTGAGCTCACCGGCCTCTTTTTGGAGAAGCCACCAGACAATGTCGTCGCCGTTTCAGGTCGGAGGCAAAAACCAACAAATGGATAAACATTTGACAAGACAGACCAGTTTATTCAATGTCTATTAATTGTTGGTTGTTTGTGGATGGCAGGAACGGATGTCACTTTCATAGCCAAGGTGGACTCAACCACCCTGACAAGAAAACCCACCATGAAATGGTTGAAGGGAAAGTGGTTGGACCTCGGCAGCAAGGCTGGGAAACACATGCAATTCAAAGAAACCTACGATAGGAACACAAAGGTGTGTGACGGATGTAAAATACGAGGTTTTTCCTCTGTGATCTTATCCACCAAAAGTACAGGTAATTGAGTGATGTTTTTTTCCCTAAGATCTACACATATGAAATGAAGATCATCAAAGTGGTCCCTGGAGATGCTGGGGGCTACAGGTGTGAAGTGACAGCAAAAGACAAGTGTGACAGCTCCACCTTCGAGATCTCTGTTGAGGGTGAGTGAAAGTGGACTCTGGCCCAATGAGACTACCGCAGATTCCATACATGCTGATGTTTTGATCTGATCCACCTCTAATGTGCGCTCTCTGCAACTTCTCTTGTTACAGCTGCGCAGCAGGCGGAGCAGACAGATATTCTGTCTGCCTTCAAGAGAGCGTAAGTGAGCCGGGGTTTACTTTTCAGCTGTCTATATGTGTGTGTGCCAGAACACAACAGGGAATACGTATACATGAACTATTTATAGCGTTTGTGTGAGAGTGTCTTTCAGCAAAGGTGGTGTCTGGCCATATATCTGATGTTGCGCCATGTCAGGCATGCTGTTATGCTTTACATTCCACGTTGCTTTCTGTGCACACAGGGATGCTGGAGAGGATGAGGGAGACCTGGATTTCAGTGCTCTGCTGAAAGCTGCTAAGAAGTGAGGAACTGGTTAAATGCTACTGTAGTGAGATTGTTTTTTTTCTTATTAGAAAAGACATTTTTGCACATTTACTCAAATATAAATTTCCACCTTCTACTTGACTAACAGGAAGAAGCCTGAAAAGGAAGAACCAGAAATAGATGTGTGGGAATTGCTAAAGAATGCTCATCCGAGCGAATATGAGAAAATTGCCTTTAAGTATGGCATCACTGACCTGAGAGGCATGCTGAAACGTCTTAAAAAGATGAAGGTTGAGCCCAAGCACAGTGAGGGTAAGTTGGGATGAACGAGAGGTGAAAGGAGGTGAAGAAGTACAGATTTGTTGGAAGTAGGACAGGCATAATTTAGGAGTTGAGATTTTTACCTCAGGGGAGAGATGCAGAGAAGAGGATGTGCAGAGGAAATAAGAGAGGGAAGGTTTTCAGTTGCTGATGGGTTTTTGAACCTTAAATCTCCCTTTCTGCATCAAACTGCAGCTTTCCTGAAGAGGCTTGATTCTTGCTACTCGGTGGATAAGGGCAAGAAAATTGTCCTGAAGTGTGAGGTGATTGATCCTAACGTCCAGGTCAAATGGTTGAAGAACGGCCAGGAGATCAAACCCTCAGCCAAGTACATGCTTGAAAACACAAACACAAGCACACAAACAATTAAAACTGGTTCACACAAATCATTGCTAGCATCCTTCTCACTGTATATAAATCCATGCACAAAATTTTCTTAATTAGACAGTGATCTAGTCTGCATCATCAGGTTCAGAGATGGACTTGATGGGTCATGTTGTATAAATATCATACTAAAATTAGCATCCTCAGACTGTCCACATGAGGCTGCCATCTACACACTTCATTTTTAGCCAGTCACAAGGAGCCTCCCAGAGGGTTAGAGAAGCCACACTGCCAGGACATCTAATGCTTGGTGTAAACCAATGCAGATAAACTGATCATAATAATCCCCCCTCATTTCCAAATTTGAAAGTGAGGAATATCTGAGACTACAAGCAAAAGTCTAATCACCTGAAGGCAAATTTTAAATGAAACTATATAGAAAAACTTATTTATGTATAATAATCAAACATAAGTGCCATGAATGAAAAAATCAACACTTATCCTGTAATCTGTCTTAAAGGTATGTCATGGAAGCAAACGGGAACATCAGAACACTCACCATCAACAAAGCGAGCCTGGCTGATGATGCTGCGTATGAGTGTGTGGTTGGTGAAGATAAGTGTTTCACAGAGGTGTTTGTTAAAGGTATAGCACCTTTTGGACTGCGTTTATTGACAATCTGACATGAAAATTGTGAATCTGAATACCTAAAATTAAAAAAAAAAACCTTCTGTTCTGTCCAGAGCCCCCGGTGACCATCACCAAGCTAATGGATGACTATCATGTGGTCGTTGGAGAGAGAGTGGAATTTGAGGTCGAGGTGTCAGAGGAAGGTGCCCACGTCATGTGGTCAGTATGTGCACAAGATGGCAATTCTATCTCAATCAAATTATGGTTAAGAAACCTTAAACAACACCTTTTAATTCTTTAACTTTAACATTTATGGAGGTCACACTTTTAAGACAAGTTTTCAGATGTTTTTACACCCTCATCAGCATCACCTTTCAAACCTTCACCAGCGGTTAATACCTGTGAAACTAAAACAGCCATACAGTTTGGCATTGTAACGCTATCAGCTACAGTAGATTTATCTCTTATAAGCAGTTTAAATTAATGGGTCCAAATGTAGACCAATCAAGGGCAAGAAAAACAAGCTAAAATGCTTGAATAAAACTAAGGAAGCGTTCGAACACAAAGCAAAAAAAAAAAACAAATCCCAAAGTCCAATAAATTTACAAAGCAAGATAAACAAAGACAGCAAAGTTCATAAATATAACCTCAGTTCTTTTCGGCTTGTCCCGTTAGGGGTCACCACAGGGGTAACATTCCTTTCCTATGTCAGCCTATCTTCTATATCCTCTAACACCAACTGCCTTCATGTCTTCAATGGTTACATCCATCCACCTTCTCTTTGGTCTTCCTCTTACCGTCACTTTTACCCCCCTTTTACCAATTTATTCATGCTATATACAGTATATTCATGTGTATGTATGTATATACACAATTACAGAGAGCAAACTGTTTAAACTTAGTGGAAACAATCAGGCACACACAGTGGAGGGAAAATCACAAAGGAGATGCAAACAACATGAACCTGGTGAAGGGAAAGCACTCTGGTTCATTTTACAAATGAAATCCTCAATGTCTCGAGTTTTTCCTTGATTACAAAACTGTATTTTGTATTCTTATTTACATTTCTTTATTCAATGTAGCCGCAAGAGGGCACAAGCCAGTGTCTTATTGTGCCGGTCCCAAGCCCGGATAAATACAGAGGGTTGCGTCAGGAAGGGCATCCGGCGTAAAACTTTTGCCAAATCAAAGATGCGAATCAAACATATGACTTCCATACCGGATCGGTCGAGGCCCGGGTTAACAACGACCGCCATCGGCGCTGTTGACCTACAGGGCGCCGGTGGAAATTGGATTACTGTTGGTCGAAGAAGGAGAGGAGGAAAGTGTGTTCGCACGAAGAAAGAGAAGAGGAGCGCCAAGAGTATAGGACTAAGAGTAGGGACGTTGAATGTTGGAACTATGACAGGAAAAGGTAGAGAGTTGGTCGACATGATGCAGAGGAGGAAGGTAGACATACTGTGTGTCCAGGAGACCAGGTGGAAAGGTAGCAAGGCTAGAAGTTTAGGAGCAGGGTTCAAGTTGTTCTATCATGGTGTAGATAGAAAGAGAAATGGAGTAGGAGTTATCTTGAAGGAGGAGTTTGTTAGGAATGTCCTGGAGGTAAAAAGAGTGTCGGATAGAGTGATGAGTCTGAAGCTAGAAATAGAAGGTGTGATGTTCAATGTTGTTAGTGGGTATGCTCCACAGGTAGGATGTGAGCTGGAGGAGAAGGAGAAATTCTGGTTGGACTTTGATGAAGTGATGCAGAGCATACCTAGAAGTGAGAGAGTTGTCATCGATGCAGACTTCAATGGACATGTTGGTGCAGGTAACAGAGGTGATGAGGAAGTGATGGGCAGGTTTGGTATCCAGGAGAGGAATGCAGAAGGACAGATGGTAGTTGACTTTGCAAAAAGGATGGAAATGGCTGTAGTGAATACTTTCTTCCAGAAGAGGCAGGAACATAGGGTGACCTATAAGAGTGGTGGTAGGAGCACACAGGTAGACTACATCTTGTGTAGACGATGTAACCTGAAGGAGATCAGTGACTGCAAAGTAGTGGTAGGCGAGAGTGTAGCCAAACAGCATAGGATGGTGGTGTGTAGGATGACTCTGGTGGTGAGGAAGATGAAGAGGACAAAGACAGAGCAGAAGACGAAATGGTGGAAGCTAAAAAAGGAAGAGTGTTGCATGACCTTTAGGAAGGAGTTAAGACAGGCTCTGGGTGGTCAGGAGTTGCTTCCAGATGACTGGACAACTACAGCTAATGTGATCAGGGAGACAGGTAGGAGAGTATTTGGTGTGTCATCTGGAAGGAAAGTAGACAAGGAGACTTGGTGGTGGAATGAGGAGGTACAGGAGTGTATACAAAGAAAGAGGTTAGCTAAGAAGAAGTGGGACACTGAGAGGACTGAGGAGAGTAGACAGGAGTACAGGGAGATGCAGCGTAAGGTGAAGGTAGAGGTAGCAAAGGCCAAACAACAAGCTTATGATGACTTGTATGCTAGGTTGGACAGTAAGGAGGGAGAGACTGATCTATACAGGCTGGCAAGACAGAGAGATAGAGATGGGAAGGACGTGCAGCAGGTTAGGGTGATTAAGGATAGGGATGGAAGTCTATTGACAGGTGCCAGCAGTGTGATGGGAAGATGGAAAGAGTACTTTGAAGAGTTGATGAACGTGGAAAATGAGAGAGAACAAAGACTAGAAGAGGTGACTGTTGTGGACCAGGATGTAGCAAAGATTAGCCAGGATGAAGTGAGGAGAGCACTGAAGAGGATGAAGAGTGGAAAGGCAGTCGGTCCTGATGATATACCTGTAGAGGTTTGGAAGTGTCTAGGAGAGGTGGCAGTAGAGTTTCTGACTGGGTTGTTCAACGGGATCTTAGATAGTGAGAAGATGCCTGAGGAGTGGAGGAGAAGTGTGCTGGTGCCCATTTTTAAGAACAAGGGAGATGTGCAGAGTTGTGGCAACTACAGAGGAATAAAGCTGATGAGCCATACAATGAAGTTATGGGAAAGAGTAGTGGAAGCTAGACTAAGGGCAGAAGTGAGCATTTGTGAGCAGCAGTATGGTTTCATGCCAAAAAAGAGTACTACAGATGCAGTATTTGCTTTGAGGATGTTGATAGAGAAGTACAGAGAAGGCCAGAGGGAGCTGCATTGTGTTTTTGTAGATCTGGAGAAAGCTTATGACAGGGTGCCCAGAGAGGAACTGTGGTATTGTATGAGGAAGTCTGGAGTGGCAGAGAAGTATGTTAGAGCGGTGCAGGACATGTATGAGGACTGTAAGACAGTGGTGAGGTGTGCTGTAGGTGTGACAGAGGAGTTCAAGGTGGAGGTGGGACTGCATCAGGGATCAGCTCTGAGCCCCTTCTTGTTCGCTATGGTGATGGACAGGCTGACAGATGAGGTTAGACAGGAATCTCCATGGACTATGATGTTTGCAGATGACATTGTGATCTGCAGTGAGAGTAGGGACGAGGTGGAGGAGAAGCTAGAGAGGTGGAGGTTTGTCCTGGAAAGGAGAGGGATGAAGGTTAGCCGCAGTAAGACAGAGTACATGTGTGTGAATGAGAGGGACCCAAGTGGAAGAGTGAGGTTACAGGGAGAAGAGATCAAGAAGGTGGAGGATTTTAAGTACTTGGGGTCAACAGTCCAGAGCAATGGAGAGTGGGGAAAAGAGGTGAAGAAGCGTGTCCAGGCAGGATGGAATGGGTGGAGAAAAGTGTCAGGTGTGATGTGTGATCGAAGAGTTTCAGCTAAAATGAAAGGAAAGGTGTACAAAACTGTGGTGAGACCAGCGATGTTGTTTGGTCTAGAGACAGTGTCACTGAGGAAAAGACAGGAGGCAGAGCTGGAGGTAGCAGAGATGAAGATGCTGAGGTTCTCTCTGGGAGTGACCAGGAAGGATAGGATCAGGAATGAGTACATCAGAGGGACAGCACATGTTAGAGGTTTTGGAGATAAAGTCAGAGAGGCCAGACTGAGATGGTTTGGACATGTCCAGAGGAGAGATAGTGAATATATTGGTAGAAGGATGCTGAGTTTTGAACTGCCAGGCAGGAGGCCTAGAGGAAGACCAAAGAGGAGGTTTATGGATGTAGTGAAAGAGGACATGAAGGTAGTTGGTGTGAGAGAAGAGGATGCAAAGGACAGGGTTAGATGGAGGCGGTTGATTCGCTGTGGCGACCCCTGAAGGGAAAAGCCAAAAAGGAAAAGAAGAAGAAGATTTACATTTCTTTATTCACACAGTATCTACAGTTAATGTTCTATGAATTTAAATGTATTTTGAAAAGCTGATTAAATATTTAATGCAAATTAAAACAAACAATATAAAACACTAAAATGTTTCCCATTTAGGAATGGTTATTAATATCTTCCAATCACTTATATCTAGCCACTTAATGATAAATATTTTGATCCCACCACACCCAGGCTCTCTGTTACCATTCTTTTTCGGACAGTGATGTGTTTTAGATATGCTCAGTACATTTTGTCCTCCAGGTTCTTTGAGGATATTGAGCTCCACAAAGACATGGAAACCACAAAGTACCGCTTCAAGAAAGATGGAAAGAAGCACACACTTATCATCCTGGAGGCAACCCTAGATGACATTGGAATGTACCATGCATGGACAAACGGGGGCCATACTAAAGGAGAGTTAGAAGTGGAAGGTAACAATAAAACATACTACTAATAATAATTGTCAATTTGTTTATTTTTTAAATAATTTATAGAAAAGAGGATACTAGTGTCATACAAGTGTTAGCAATTTTCTTTCTATATTGTGAAATGTTTTTTCTTCCACTCAAACGTATGCTGTTCAGTGTTGTGGATGCAGCTAAATGTAACTGTTGTCCAGAGGACTTAATGCCTCTCTATAAGCTAATATACAGCTTATGGTAGCAGACGTCAGGAAGATATGATTCTAAACCTTGTCCTCCTGTTCTCTCTCTCCTTCCTGAACAATCCTCTTGTGTATTCTAATGTTTTGTTCAGAAAAACAACTGGAGGTGTTGCAGGACATTGCCGATCTGACAGTTAAGGCAACAGAACAGGCTGTGTTCAAATGTGAGGTGTCTGATGATAAGGTCACAGGAAAGTGGTTCAAAGATGGAGTAGAAGTCCTGCCGAGTGAACGCATCAAAATGACGCATATCGGAAGGTACAAGGACAGATGAATACATTCAGACAGCTTTGCCGGAACATACTTGTACTTCTTAGAGGATTGAAATCTTCTCCCTCATTTCAGGTTTCATCGGCTGGTTATTGATGATGTGAAGCCAGAGGATGCTGGAGACTATACTTTTGTTCCCGATGGGTACGCTCTGTCACTGTCTGCCAAACTCAACTTCTTAGGTGAGAAGGACAGGAAGATGACAAAAATTCACATAAATCAGCAACAACTGTGTTAAATCATGAATGTTTTTTTCTCTCAAAACAGAAATCAAGATCGATTATGTACCGAGACAAGGTGGGTAGCTTTAAAATACCTACATTCACAAGAGAGCTCTTACCTCAGATCCAGTTCAACACAATCTCTTAAATGTTGTACAATAATCAGATCCTCCGAAGATCCACCTGGACACCACTGGAAACATGGTTTCCCAAAACACCATCATTGTGGTGGCCGGCAATAAGCTCCGTCTGGATGTAGAGATCACAGGAGAGCCAGCGCCCACTGTCGTCTGGTCAAAAGGAGAAAAAGTAAGGGTGTGAAGCTCAGTAGCCAGTATGCTCACTATGTTTTAATTTTAAACTGAATCATTTCTCATGTCTGAGTTCGATGGGAACACAGCTGTCAGACACAAGTTGTCTATAAGGAGTACTTTGATGAACACATGAGTCAACTGTCACATAAAAAAGGGGAATATACATTAAAAAACAGGAATTCATGATTTTCTAACATCAGCAGGCTAACTAACTCACCTGTTGTTTTTCCCGTGAACACAATCCCCTCTCTATCCTTGGCATCAAATTAATGCACCCTCAACAAAATAAAATGCTATCCTATTGATATTTTAACCGGCCAAAGGATTTTACTTTTGTAGACAATTAGGGCCAAAGGGAATCAAGGACACCGCTGATGTTTTTTGTCAGTACAAATATTTTTTCTACCTTTTTGGCATTTTATTTATCACTCAAGGTCTCATTGGTACGGCAGTTTATTTGCCTCGTGAACCGTGATTAGCCTCAGTCGTTCCAGGGTCAACTCAAAAGACCTGGAGAGAGCCTGACTAAAAGAGATGTACAAAATGTGCATTTAAATGTCAAAAGCAAAACTTGTGAAAATAAATGTTGGTCTTTTTCATCCACTGACCTGACTGATGAAATACAGGATTTTATTTTATGATAATTACCCCTCCTGACTGTGACTTCCTTTTTATTAGCCCATTACAGAGTCTGAAGGGCGTGTAAGGGTGGAGTCCAGGAAAGACCTCAGCTGCTTTGTTATAGAGGGGGCAGAAAGGGAGGATGAGGGCAACTACACCATCTGTGTAACCAATCCTGCTGGAGAAGATAAGGCTGTTCTGTTTGTGAAGATTGTGGGTAAGTGAAGCTCTTACTAATATGTCAGGTGTGCTGTGAAGTTTTTAAAGTTTCTGATGTGATATTAAACCGACTCAAATCTCATTTCAGATGTGCCTGACCCCCCTGAGCATGTCAAATGCACATCCGTGGGTGAGGACTGTGCCACCATCACTTGGGAGGCTCCCAAATTTGATGGCGGCGCACCGCTCAAAGGTAAAAGATGGATTTTTCCTCTTCATATCTAATGGGTTGGATGGTGTGTTGTGTTTATGATTATTGTTCTGCTCAATTTTAATGCTCGCTACTCCCCCCACCCTCAATCAGGATACCTCATGGAGAGGAAGAAGAAAGGTTCCTCCAGATGGACGAAGCTCAACTTTGACGTATATGACTCCACCACATATGAGGCCAAGAGGATGATTGAAGGTGTTCTGTATGAGATGAGGGTGTTTGCTGTCAACAGCATTGGCATGTCTCAGCCAAGTCTCAGCTCCAAACCCTTTATGCCTATTGGTAC